>CM059186.1:35963719-36246702 GCA_030323885.1 Branchipolynoe longqiensis
TAATGCACTAGAGAAGTGCCTTATTTAGGGCTGTTAAATAGACTAATTATAACAACATTTCCTTGTAGTTTCTTTATTAATGATCCTATCCTGATCAAACTTCACACCAAGGTTCTTCTTCGTATACCAAATCACCCCAGCTTATCAAAACTGATATATAAAAATTAGATCACCGGAAAATGTAGGTTTCCATGGCAACCATAATGCAATCACTCCCACCTACAATATGAGTCAACTGTAGCTATTTTTAAATAATGGTCAGATCCTGATGAAATTTCACATCAAGGTTCTTCTTGGTCTGTCAAATCACCTCAGCTTATCAAAACTGATATAAAAAAATTAGATCACAGAAAAATGTTGGTTTCCATGGCAACCGTAATACAATCATGCCTACAACTGCAGTTTCTTTATTAATGGTTTGTTCCTGATCAAACTTGACATCAAGGTTCTTCTTATACCAAATCACCCCAGCTTATCAAAACGGATATACAAAAATTAGATCACAGGAAAATGTAGGTTTCCATGGCAACCGTAATACAATCACTCCCGCCTACAATATCAGTCAACTGTAGCTCTTTTTTAATAATGGTCAGATCCCGATGAAATGTCACATCAAGGTTCTTCTTGGTCTGGCAAATCACCTCAGCTTATCAAAACTGATATAAATAAATTAGATCACAGAGAAATGTAGGTTTCCATGGCAACCATAAAAATGTTGGTTTCCATGGCAACCGTAATACAATCATGCCCATAACTGCAGTTTCTTTATTAATGGTTTGATCCTGATCAAACTTGACATCAAGGTGATTCAAACAACCAACAATCAAACCCAGATGTAGCAGTCAATGCAGTGTGCCTCTGTTGCACATGTGGTGCCATTTTCCGACATGACTGGGCTGCTCAGAAAGTCGCAAGAAGTTGTACGAGTTTATCGCACCGGCGACAGTGGCGCTCCCGGCGGATTCCGGGGTACCTAACCAAACACAACAAAACACCATTGATCTAACGACTAAACCAACCAAACCAACAACCAACAACAAACCACCAACATCAAACCAACAACCAAAACCAACAACAACCAAACCAACAACAACCAAACCAAACACCACCAAACACAACAAAACACCGTTGATCTAACGACTAACGTAGCCGACGCATCCCTCGACCCTCCCGCGGGGGCCGCGCATGAGTCACTCAACTAGAGAATCCAGTCAAAACAACCAAACCACCAACCAAACCACCAACATCAAACCAACAACAACCAAACCAAACACCACCAAACACAACAAAACACCGTTGATCTAACGACTAACGTAGCCGACACATCCCTCGACCCTCCCGCGGGGGCCGCGCGTGAGTCACTCAACTAGAGAATCCAGTCAAAACAACCAAACCACAAACAACCACCAACAACCAAACAACCAACAACATCAAACAACCAACAACAACCAAACCAACAACAACCCAACCAAACACCACAAAACACCGTTGATTTAACGACTAATGTAGCCGACGCATCCCTCGACCCTCCCGCGGGCCGCGGGGGCTGCGCGTGAGTCACTGAACTCCAGAATCCAGTCAAAACACCAACTTTTGGCCATCAAATTGTAGAGTTGCGATTCCAGTTAGAGTCAATGTAAGACCAGTTTTAGGAAGATAAAATGCTAAAGTTTCACTTTATCATAGTTAACATGCACTTTCCCGGCAGTCTTAGCTCTGATTTCTGCATCTGAAGACTTGAATGGCTTGGTAAAATGCCTTTCAAATGTCACACAGCACTGAAAATGGTCTCTATCTGTGCTTCAAACCCAGATGTAGCAGTCAATGCAGTGTGCATGTGTTGCACATGTGGTGCCGTTTTCCGACATGACTGGGCTGCTCAGAAAGTCGCTAGAAGTTGTACGAGTTTTATATCACCGGCGACAGTGGCGCTCCCGGCGGATTCCGGGGTACCAACAACCAAACCAACAACAACCAAACCAACAACAACCAAACCAAACACCACCAAACACAACAAAACACCGTTGATCTAACGACTAACGTAGCCGACGCATCCCTCGACCCTCCCGCGGGGGCCGCGCATGAGTCACTCAACTAGAGAATCCAGTCAAAACAACCAAACCACCAACAACCACCAACATCAAACCAACAACAACCAAACCAACAACAACCAAACCCCACCAAACCCCACCAAAACACCGTTGATCTAACGACTAACGTAGCCGACACATCCCTCGACCCTCCCGCGGGGGCCGCGCGTGAGTCACTCAACTAGAGAATCCAGTCAAAACAACCAAACCACCAACCAAACCACAAACAACCACCAACATCAAACAACCAACAACAACCAAACCAACAACAACCAAACCAACAACAACCAAACCAACAACAACCCAACCAAACACCACCAAACACCGTTGATTTAACGACTAATGTAGCCGACGCATCCCTCGACCCTCCCGCGGGCCACGGGGGCCGCGCATGAGTTCAACTAGAGAACCAGTCAAACCACAAAACAACCAAACCAACAACAACCAAACCAACAACAACCAAACCAACAACAACCAAACCAAACACCACCAAACACAACAAAACACCGTTGATCTAACGACTAACGTAGCCGACACATCCCTCGACCCTCCCGCGGGGGCCGCGCGTGAGTCACTCAACTAGAGAATCCAGTCAAAACAACCAAACCACCAACCAAACCACAAACAACCACCAACATCAAACAACCAACAACAACCAAACCAACAACAACCAAACCAACAACAACCAAACCAACAACAACCAAACCAAACACCATCAAACACTATCAAACACCACCAAACACCACCAAACACCGTTGATTTAACGACTAATGTAGCCGACGCATCCCTCGACCCTCCCGCGGGCCGCGGGGGCCGCGCGTGAGTCACTGAACTCCAGAATCCAGTCAAAACACCAACTTTTGGCCATCAAATTGTAGAGTTGCGATTCCAGTTAGAGTCAATGTAAGACCAGTTTTAGGAAGATAAAATGCTAAAGTTTCCCATTATGATAGTTAACATGCACTTTCCCGGCAGTCTTAGCTCTGATTTCTGCATCTGAAGACTTGAATGGCTTGGTAAAATGCCTTTCAAATGTCACACAGCACTGAAAATGGTCTCTATCTGTGCCCCAGTCTGTTGTGCTTCAAACCCAGATGTAGCAGTCAATGCAGTGTGCATGTGTTGCACATGTGGTGCCGTTTTCCGACATGACTGGGCTGCTCAGAAAGTCGCTAGAAGTTGTACGAGTTTTATCTCACCGCGACAGTGGCGCTCCCGGCGGATTCCGGGGTACCTATATTAGCAATTTAGACAAAGTTTTCAAACCACACCAATCTGAAAATGGATTGCATTGTTGGAAAGAGCTTTGAAAACCATACAAGAAAATCCGTCAATCGGTTGATTATTAAGGGTGCTAGAGCTATTTCGGTAATGAGGGGTAATTTTCTGGCTTTGTTTTAAGGCTTTAGCATTACAAGTGTGTGACCCAAAATCTAGATATTTAGTCATTTTTTGTTCTAACTTGCTTAATAATCGATATATCTCACTGAATTTTCAGTGTAAGTAGATGACTATCAGCACTGTCGATTCCACCCATTAAAATAAAAGTAGGTGAGTGACTTGGAGAATTTACACCATTAAAATAAAAGTATCCTTTGTGACAACTGGCCATCTGGGATTTTGCCCATTGGCACTGGAGGCGGGGATGGCGGGGGGGGGGGGGGGGGGGGGTCGAGAACCATCATAATCTTAGAGGATTGCGGAAAATTCACCAGAAGGCAGCTCTTTTTTGTTTGAGTGATGAGAGATGATAATCCTTCTTAAAAAATTGTAATCTTTGGAACCAGATGTGTCATATGTTTCAAAAGTTTAAATTATTGACTTCCTTTAATCTTTATTTTAATGCTAAGCCTCTTTTCAGTAGACACTTGGAAATCCGCCAAGCTTGTCGGTCTCACTAAACTAGCTTTGTGGTGTCATCACGTTTTAGTGGTGTGTTTTTCGTCGTTTAGGAAAATGTGGATTTAGGATAGTAGCTCTGCTCAAAATAGGCTACAAATGTACAATTTTGAAGCACACTAATTTTGACAGATTCTAGTTTTTGTCTGATCAAAATCCAACAGGAATTGACAGATACCCAGCTTTCTGAAATATAAGGTAACTTTCTCTACATTATGACACTTGATATTTAGCAGACCATTTTTATTTCTAGGTAGACCAGTTATTTAATGTCTTAACTATTAATATGTGAAGTTTCATAGCAATCAGAATTTCCGCACTGCCGTTTTTCCGTTCCGTAAGTTTGCCGATCGCGCTGAATTCGCACCGTTTTTCGTATTAAAATTGTTTTTATTAAATTGTTTGTGTGATGGTGTATTTGTGCAATTATATCTGTGAATATCATTAGAAGATTTTGAGATATTACCATGGAAAATAGCAATGCAGTATTACTTTGAATCAGTGTAGGTTTTCTTGCCAAGTCTCACAATTTTATCACACTTTGTAATTTGGGAGATATTAATATAGGCAAGAGGGTCTAATTTCTGCACCTTTAAAGCGTCATATATCGGGTTCTAATGAAGCTATTATAACAAATGAAGTATATTTGTGCAGCATTTTGTAGCCTCTTGGTGATACAAAAAAATTTGATGCATTTTGGTTGTTTGAAAAAAAAGTTATGTCAAAGTGCCTACTTTCAGGCTTTCACGTGGTTTCTTTCACACAACGAGCCTTTTAGTTTGACACCAACTTTTCAGTATCATGAGTATGTGAAGCGAGTGGGACAAATAGGACGCTCACTCACTCATGCTCGCTGTGCCAAGGTCCCAACGACAAATATTCTCCTCGATTTGATCTCATCCTGCATTCAATTGTATACTCATAATAATGTTCAGTATTATTCCCACTACAGGGGTATTCATACATGGTAATGATTTTAGGTTTCAACTCACAGATAATACCATAAACATACTGGTGTTCAAAACCACATATTGGCTCCTAGGATTAAGATATTTTGACAAGTGAGATACCATTTTGAAAGTGTTCATGTTCTTTACAGCAAGACAATTGTTCATATACAATTCTGAAAAACTACAACCCCCCCAAAAAAAACCCACCTATAATGGAATTCATTCAAGAAAAATACTTATTTAGGGGGAGCAACATGTAATATTTCTGTGTTCACTTTTCTTTTACTGGTACAAAATTCGCACAAAATGCTGTAATCTCTGCACAATATATTTGTTAAAGGAACGTTAGATAAGCACTTCTATAACAATCTGTATTTAATTGTATGAATGGTATTCAACATTTATGTAAGTGTAAGTTTACTTCTTTTGGACAGGTTAGTTTCATCTATGAAGCCAATTGTGGTAAATAAAGGGAGATCACATTTATTCCGTTAGTTAATCCATAAATAAGATTTACGTTGATGTTTGACATTGAAATAAATTACATAGATCTGGCTGTTGAGTGAGTACATGCTAATCTGGTAACAGAACAATCTGAGAAACATGAGCCATGCGAGAAATATGCATCAGTCCTCCAGTGACTGAGGACCTGGTTAACAACTGGCAGATGTATTGTCATTGCATAATTATTAAAATAGTTTCCCACTCAAATTTCTCATTTTCGTTTGCTTCGACCCCATCGTAATCATTGAGCAATCTTGAAATTGATTATATTTGGATTGTGATGATGATAATAATGATGTATATCCCTGTGCAAGCCAGATACATCTATGGCTGCATTCTCCTATCCTGTTACCAGATTTCCATTTTTATTCACCAGATAACAGACCATAATCCTGGTTTATTTGAAGTGTCTGTCGTTTTCTTTGATGGGGTGCTAAGCGTTTTCTTATAAGACTGGGGTTGGGTGGGTGGTTACATACTTATTTGGAGCTAATGAATAGCATGTTGGATAATTTAAAAAAGTATAGAAAAAAAGTAAATATTTACTTTTTTATATGTATAGGATTGTATATTAAGTCTATGTATAGGATTGTATATTAAGTCTTAAGACCAAATAAAATGTGACATCAGTAATAAATCTGCCATTTTATTAGTCATAGAACTGATTGACTGGAGGTTATCCGTACCATGTTTCACTGTCAGGTTACCGTAGATTTGACACTACATTGAAGCATAGTTGCCCCATTTTGTTCAATGTATATTATTTGTTTTTCTTATTTAAAAACCCTGCATAAATTCGGGAAATTATGAACAACAGAAAATATTTAAGTACAATTGATGAACGTGTACAGCAACTCTTTATATACATATGTTTTAGTACTGGGCTGTTTAAAAAAAGAAATTCTTCCTATGGCCATCACAATGCGAGCCAGTATTATGATGCTTAATTATATAACTAACTAGGCATCTGTACTGGAGAAGTGACATCAAAAGCAATTTGATATGGCCTGACAAAAATTATTGATGTTTCCAGTTGCCGACCGACCGACCTTGTTAGAACCCTCTTACCATTAGGGGAATATATATATATTTTTTCTAATCACACTCTTGCATGGTTTTGAAAACTGGAAGTGCAGTTTTTGCAATGTGTGGTTTGATAAACAATTTTTAAAACCACCCAAAAAAAACCTCCCTACCCACCCAAAAATAATTTCCCCATCAACTGGAAGCATGAACATTTTCTTTTTGGCCATATTTTGGACTCCAATTGTATATTTTATTTGCTTGTATGTTCTGTATTTGTAGCGCTAAGATGCCATAATCATCTTTTTTCCACAGGGTCTAACAACCCATTCTTCAACCTGGAAAAAAGCACCGTCCTACAAGAGGTAAAGATTGCTTCTCCAAACATTGCCTATAATATACTCAGTGTTGGCTGAAAGTACCGGCAACTCGGGAAGTCGCCCGGTGCGCCCCCTATAGGTCATAAACCATCACATTGAGTTTGGTTATCAGGGATGAAAGATCTCCGCGATTTCGCGGATTTCCGCGATTTTTCATGTACTGCAATCTCGCAGCACTATCAGCATATTTTTCAAGCGCCGCAGCACTATCAGCATATGCTAATATGTTGTTCAGTTGCTGCAACACTATCAGTGTATACCAATATGGATGAAACCTAACTTCTGGGAATTTTCTGCGATTTCCTGCCTATGTGAGAATATCCGCTTTTTCGCGGAAATTCGCCGTCGGTTTACAGATAACCTTACCGTAGGCATAGATTTCCGCTTTTGTTGCCAGAGACCACTTTCATCCCTGGGTTATATAGATTCGGCTTAACAACAATAAACAAGTTGTATTTTCGGTTTTCTGGTAAATTACATGGAATTTGCCTTTTGTGTACGTAAAATTACATTACGGTCAATGGATTTGTGGTTTAAAAAAAATCCTTACCGACAACAGTAAATAATTTTTTTTAAAGCCTTATTATATTAAGCATTATGCTTGTAAGGGCGCCAAAGTTCAGCTAGCCTTAGGGCGCCAGCAACTCTAGTGTAGTACCTGAATATACCGAGTCTTTCTTATTAAAAACTAAACAAAATCTAACAATGAAATAGTCATTTAGCCAAAATATTTGATTAGTTTTTACTGTGAGAAAATTATAATTGTCTTTCAAATATGAATGTAGATTAATTATTTCAGTAAGTTAAGCTCGAAAAAAATTGTGATGGTTTTAATTTTGTTTTTAGGCGCGTGTCTTCAATGAGACCCCAATCAACCCTAAGAAATGTTGTCACATTTTGACCAAGATTCTCTACCTCCTGAACCAGGTAAGTACCATTATGCATCATGTCTTTCTGCTTTTATTTTATTTTCCTGCCTTCGTGTATATCAGGGTCTTAGAAGTTTACATTGGTTAGTTCAATAATGTTGGGTGGTAATTAAACAAAATTATTCGTCGGTATTCTAAAATGCTGATAATGTGCATATATGTTAGCGACAGCATTTCTTTTTAAAGAGTGGTGGATTTGTCAAGAATGCTGGTTTAAAAATATTTGTTTATATTAATAAAAGTCACATCTGTTGATCTCTCGCTTTTTCCACCTGAGAGAACTTGCGTGTGTTTTCAATTTGACTAAATCAATACAGAACTATATTTTGGCTATGTTTGTCTAAGTTTAAAATAATTTCCTTTCAAATTGTCTACTGGGCAAAAAAGCCGAATCACTAATAGCGCTGGTTGACTTCCTATGTGAGAGGTTGTGGGTTCGAACCCAGGCCGAGTCAGTCCAATGAATTACAAAATTGAAACTTGTTACCTAGCCTTGTGCTGTGCATTAATAGGATAGAGCAGGGACTGGTTTTCTCAGTCTCAGGATATCGGTTCATGTTGCTGGTTAGAGTCTCCCAGTGGGGCAGTCTGTCCTGATATGACCTTAGATGTTGCCAGGATGTAAAACTCCAACAAACAAACAAAAACCTAATTTGCCCCACACTCTCACCAATCGCTACCCATTCTAATCTATGACCTTAAATGTTGCTGGGTTGGTTGTTGGAGTTTTATGTCCTGGCAACATCTAAGATCATATCAGGACGGGTACCGACTTGTGACAATGCACACTCTTGGTGACTTTATAGTGCTGCCCCACTGGGAGACCAGGCCACCAGCACCATGACCTGATATCCCACTCAATCACATTATCCTGACACTGAGCCAACCAGTCCTTGCCCCATCCTAGTAATGCAGAGCGCCTGGCTAGGAACTGCCAACGTATAAATTGTTAAGTCATTGGTTTGACTTGACCATAGTTCGAACGATCTACCGAAATACATGTTGCTGGGATATATAATCCGGGCAACAAACAAATTGTGGCAAAATGACCGTTTGTTGATTTTTGCTTGAAATCCTTTGTCTTTCTTATTTCTGTGTGATATATTTGTTTATGTAGGGGGAGCACATTGCTACAACCGAGGCAACAGAGACGTTCTTTGCCATCACAAAGCTCTTCCAAAGCAAAGATGTAAGTAGAGCTTCTCACAAATGTGTATTTGATTAATTTGTCCACGGACGGTGTAGTGAATATTTTAAATTTGAATAGATATATAATAAGCACTCTCGCCCATAGAAATGGGTGTCATCCTGATATGATCTTAGATGTTGGTATGGCGTAAAACCCCCAAAACAGACATACAAGTAAATATACCTTAATTAAAAAAAATGTATATATGTTTACTGCTACTCCATAGTAAACTAAATTAGTAAATATCCCAGATATTTTAATGTGCTGGGATCGGTCTTAATTAATTAAAATAAACAGACATGAAAGATCTCCGCGATTTCTTGGAACTCCGTAATTTATGGTAATACAATGAATTGTTTTATTACAGAGAGAAACTCGGCAAATGTCCATAGTTTCTCCACCTGTTAGCTAAATATCACAAAATGCCAGGAATGTTTGGAACATTTGAGTCTCTGGCCCCTGGTGATGGCGGGTGTTGGGACGGTGGGTAGCGTTGGGGCTCCTGCACTGTGAGCACATATTTCGCCCAATATATAGTTGCAAATCACATGAAAAAGATTACGCTTTCCCATTTTGAAATGTTGGCAGCCATGTATTGGTCAGGTTTCTTACAACACTTTCCCTTATGACAAATCATTACAGGCTGCTTAGAGATGCTATAGTCAGTGTTTTGACTCTTGACTTAAGGGCTATCTCACTGTCCATTTCCCCCGTCCTGATATGACCTTAGATGTTGCTAGGACGTAAAACAACAACAAACAAACAAACACTGTCCATTTCCAATTTTCTTTTGTCTGAGACCACTTCCATACCAGCAGGGTTCGTACTGGTCATCAAAAAACCTAAAAGTACTAACTTTTGAAAACGCAAAAATTAAGTACTGAAAATTCCTACAATTACACAAAAACATGAACAATTTGATTCATAAGTAGCACCAAGCATGCTGACGTCAGGAACTTTCTTTAGCCTGACTTTTTCACCACATAACTTTCACTTTACGGTATTTTTGTTGTTAGGCCAAGTTAATTGTTTGTATGCAGTAACTCTAGGTAGGCTTATGAATTTGTTTTGCAATCTGTCCTTATATCAATGTAGAACACCTGTTCTTTGAAAGGTGGCATTTGGTGTCAATTTGAAATAATTTCTCAGGGTTACTGCAGACATAATAATTATTGCATACTGAAAAAGCTGTGGAATTTCTTTATTTAATGGTCCTAAAAAGTACTTTAAAAGAAAGAAGTCTGAAAAAAGAGTGGGAGCCCTGACCAGTATAAATAAGGAACATGTGCTGACGTGTAGTGCTGGGTCCTCCCGCTAGGTGACGCTGCGGAGGATGGTCTACCTGTGCATCAAGGAGATGGCCCAGATTTCGGAGGACGTCATCATCGTCACGTCATCGCTCACCAAGGACATGACGGGCAAGGAGGACCAGTTTAGGGGCCCCGCCATCCGCGCCCTCTGCCGGATTACCGACGTAAGGAGTTCTTTACCAGACACAATAGGGGTAGATTGGGGGTATGGGTAGGCTTTTTAAATTTTAATGTTTGTATTTATCTTTATTAAAAGGGTGGGTTGCACTTTTGTGAGGGTTTAGTGAGAGACTCTGCTATCCGACTATCCCAAAAGTGTCCAACAAATATAACGTAATGCAACGGACGCGGTGGCCGAATCGGTAGAGCTCAGGCCTCCCGTGCGGGAGATCGGGTCAAACCAATGACTTAATAAAATTGATACTTGTCACTTCCTAGCTTGGCGCTCAGCATTAATAGGATAGGGCAAGGACTGGTTAGCTCAGTGTCAGGATAATGTGACTGAGTGGGATATCGAGTCATAGTGATGGCGGCCTGATTTCCCAGTGGGCCCACACTATAAACTCGCCATGAGTGTGCACTTATATGACCTTAGATGTCAGAACGTAAAATTCCAACAACCACCCAATAATACGAACCAGACGGGATGGCCGAATGAGTTAGAGCGTCCATCTCCCGTGCTGGTAGGTCGTGGGTTCGAACCCCAGTTGAATCAAACCAATGACTTAAAAATTGATACTTGTCGCTTCGTAGCCAGGCACTCTGCATTATTTGGACAGGGCAATGACTGGTGTGCTCAGTGTCAGGATAATGTGACTGAGTGGGATACCAGGTCATGGTGCCAGCGGCCTGGTTTCCAAGTGGGACAGCACTATAAAGTCACCATGAGTGCACGCTGTCACAAGTCGGTACCCGTCCTGATATGACCTTAGATGTTGCTAGGATGTAAAACAACAAACAAACAAACCCAATAATACTGCTGCTACCGATCTCCACACATGTTTAATACTGGTGGTGCCGATTTCCACACAGAGCACCATGCTCCAGGCTATAGAGCGCTACATGAAGCAGGCCATCGTTGACAAGGTGCATGCTGTGTCAAGTGCGGCTCTCACATCCTCCCTGGTAGGTTGTCTTCAAACAGGGTTCTTTTGGGGGGGTTTTCACACCTCGTTGATTAAAGCTGCATAATTCGATGCTTTTGAATTTCTACTGTATCTCTTAAAGCTGCATAGTCCGATGAAAATATCAAATTTTCAAAACCAAAACAGTATCTAAATTTGATTCTACATGTCTAACTTAGATACTGGTGCACTTATTAAACATTTGTAGCCACATAGAAGGGAATAATGAGGCAATTGAATAGAACCTGTTACTGCAGAAGCCTATGGGGGCAGAGTTTTGACAAGCTTGCCAAAATTAATTTTGCATGGTTCCACTTCAAATATCTCAAAAGTTAGCCGCTTAAAATAAAAGTTAATTTAAGCTAAAGTAAGGTACATAATAACGATCAACCTAATGTATTTATCTCAGAAAATTTCAGAAATTCAAAACCATCGGACTATGCAACTGTCGTGGGGGTGATGAAAATGGGAAATACTGTGCCTAGAGCGGGACTCGAACCCACATCTCTTTGCATTCCGGGCCAGTGTGCTAACCATTACACCACCTAGGCTCCCTGATATCAACACACTCCCCACGCCTACCTGTCTATGTGGTTACTTGCCTGAGAGGTCAGTGCAGACCACTACACTCGTCCCCCTGGAATTGTAAGTCTTGTAATGCTTACAATTACATACATACAGGCAATGCACAAACATACATACACAGGTAGGTTCAACAACCATACAGCGCAGCTGTACAGGATCCTGTCACGGCAACCAGTGTCGTGGGGGTGATGAAAATGGGAAATACTGCGCCTAGAGCGGGACTCGAACCCACATCTCTTTGCATTCCGGGCCAGTGTGCTAACCATTACACCACCTAGGCTCCCTGATATCAATACACTCCCCACGCCTACCTGTCTATGTGGTTACTTGCCTGAGAGGTCAGTGCAGACCACTACACAACTTTAAATAAATATAGCAGGTTTATCATTGTACTCTATTTACTTTTAGTTTAAACTATCTTTAATTTGAATCGGTTATGTTTGGGGATATTTGGGGAAGTGAAAACATGCTATATTTTGGCGTGCACGTCAAATGTTACATCGTTGGCTTCATCAGTCACTAATAGGTTGTATTTAGTATTGAATTAATATTCGCTTCTTATGCAATAAATGTTTAATGAGTGCAGCAGTATTTAAGCTGGATATATAGAATCAAATCTAAATAAGTGTTTTGGTTTAGAAAATTGTATGCTTTGTTCGGACAATGCAGTATTCAATAACATGGATAGCATATTTAATTTTGTAATGCTTCTCTTCGGAATTAGTGAGCTTACCACTGGTCCCTAATGGAGGCTGTAGAATGGTCTGGGGTAGTAGTCAATATATAGCAATGTGCTGGATCTTAAATTCAATATCTCGTCAAATTTGATTTCAATAGTCACACACACACACACAAAAAACACACAAAAAAACAACTTTACACACAATGACCCAATTGTATTGGGTCATGCTGCTACTGAAAATTCTTGTTCCATGTGGTCTTTTTTTGTTTGTTTAAAAAATATAAAATAAAATAAAATAAGCTGAAGTGTGCAACCTCCATTACCATTTTTGCCTCTTAAACAATCCATTAGTTATACCCAGAGGAACGTGGTTGACGATAATATAATTTATAGTTCCAAAGTTGCATAATCCGATGGTTTTAAGTTTCTGCCATATTTATACTTTAAAAAATGGGGGTGGGGGAGAAAAAAAGAGGAATACATTAAATTGATCTACTTTACTTCGGTTTAGAGCAACATATTATAAATGACTAACTGCAGATATCTGAAGTGAAAACATGCCAAATAAATTTGCTGGACATTATAAGCTTGCATGACTTAGAGCGATGGTAAATTGACTTAATATGCCTCCTATGCAGCAATGAATGTTTAACAGGTGAACCAGTATAGAGGCAAGTGTTTTAATTTAGAAAAGGGCAGCTTGAATAACCTGGTTTTCCTGCCAGATTAAAGCTGCATAGTCCGATGAAATATCAAATTAAAAAAACAAAACCAATTATCTAGATTTGATTTTAGATATCTAACTTAGATACTGATGTACTTAGTAGGCATTTGTTTCTGCGTAGAATGCAATACTGAGTCAATTTAATAGAACCTGTTACTGCAGAAGTCTATGTTGTCAGAGTTTTGGCAAGCTTGCCAAAACTAATTTTCCATGTTTGTACTCAAAATATCTCAATAGTTTACCATTTAAAATAAGCGTAACTTTGAACTAATGTAAAGTAGATACTAGTGGTTGATCTAATATATTTATCTCAGAAAAAATACAGAAATTGTAAACCATCGGACTATGCAACTTTAATCTCGGATGGGGCAGGTTCAAAGCGGCGGGTGAAGATTGTCACACACAGCTGAGAGTGCTACGTTTTGTGATTGCGGTGTGGTGTTAAACATTGACGTGAGTGTAAACATTGACGTAACTTGTTTGTTGCAGCATTTGGCTAAGCAGAGCCCAGACGTTGTGAAGCGGTGGGTGAACGAGGCGCAGGAGGCCGTCAACAGTGATAATGTCATGGTTCAGGTAAATCAATAAATACATTTGAAAAAGAATGGGAGGGGGTGATTTTTTTGGGGTTTGTTTAAATCGAATAACGGGTTATTAATTTTATGTTGTTGAAAGAAAAAGGTAAAAATATTGTATGTATGAAAGATCTCGGCGATTTAGTGTTTTTCCATTTACGACTATTGGTATTATTCCTATTTCTTTTTAAATTAATTTAAAAAAAAAAAAAGTTAATTGACAATTGCACCCAATTGAACCCAAATATAGAGTATAATCATAACATTCCAGGAAGGTTTTAAAGCTGCATAGTCAGATGAAAGCATCACATTTTCGAAACCAAAACACTTATCTAGATTTGAATATACAGAGCTATCTAACTTAGATACTGGTCCACTTAATCTGCTGTGTGGAAAAGAATACAAAGTAAATTTAAAAGAACCCGTTACTGTTGAAACCTATGGTGTCAGAATTTATAGGTGCATGCCAAAATTAATTTAGCAGTTATCTCCAAAGTTAGCCATTTTTGTTTGTTTGTTTGTTTGTTGTTTGACGTCCTAGCAACATCTAAGGTCATATCAAAACAGGTACCGACTTGTGACAGTGCACACTCATGGTGGCTTTATAGTGCTTCCCCACTGGAACACCAGGCTGCCAGCACCATGACCTGATATCCCACTCAGTCACATTATCCTGACACTGAGCCAACCAGTCCTTGTCCTATCCTAATAATGCGAGCGCCAGGTTAGGAAGCGACAAGTATAAATTTTTAAGTCATTGGTTTGACTCGACCAGGATTCGAACCCACAAACTCAGGTCTTCGGATCTCCCGATCTCCCAAAACAGGAGACAGAAACTCTACTCATTCAGCGGCCCCGTCTGGTCTAGCCATTTTTAATATTTAAAAAAAAAAGCTATGTATAAATGATCTAAAATTATATAGATTATAGCAATCAACCTAATATATTTATTTTTTAAATAATGGCAGGAGCTCAAAACGACCAGACTATACAACTTTATGCAGTTAATTGACCCAGGCTCTTGGTGAAAGCCGCTATTGTGGTCTGGGGGGCAGTCAGTGTCGCAGAGCTTGTACTGGCCCTTAAAAACCTACAATGTACTTAGATTGATCTTATGGATGGCCGAATGAGTTGAGCGTCCGTCTCCCGTTCTGGTAGATCGTGGGATTCGAACCCATGAGTTTGAATCCTGGTCGAGTCAAACCAATGACTTTAAAACCATGGTGCTGGTGGCCTTGTCTCCCAGTGGAGAAGCACTATAAAGTCGCCATGAGCGTGCACTGTCACAAGTCGGTACCCATCCTGAATTGACCTTAGATGTTGTCAGGACGTAAAACTCCCAACAACCAAACAATCATTTAAAAAATGAAGTACTGGAAAGTCCTTAATAATTGTGGTTAATGGCCAAATGTCATGAAAAGTCATGAAAATATAGTTGCCTGACAATTTGAAATTTTATGTATGCCATTTTGTTTTATCATCTCCCTTCCGTAAAGAAATCCTGGTAATACATCTAGGGCAGTTATCCGTGGTTTAAACAAATCTTTATAGAATTACATTATAAATACTTTGAATTCAGTTCAATGGAATATGTTTGAAATTTACAATACATGCTACTTTGTCTATTTTTTCTCTTTCTCCTCCCCCCCCCCCCAAATAGTACCATGCACTCGGCTTATTGTACCACATCCGTAAGTCCGACAAGTTGGCGGTCACCAAGCTCGTGAGCAAGTTCACTCGGCATTCCCTGAAGTCACCATACGCCTACTGTCTTTTGGTGAGTAACATCACATACAGATCGTTTCAGTACCTGTAGTTTTGAAATCCAGCATATTATTATTATTCATGGCTAGAAATGAACTTTTAGAATATGGTTGTAAAATATTGCTACCGTGTTTAAGATCTAGTAGCAAATATGTTTTCAAAGTACTGGTAGCAATAGGAAAAATATCAGTATAATAATCGTTTTCGTGGGCTTTTATTTTTTTTAAATTAAAATTTGAGGGTCATTCCTAGTGGTGTTTATTCTAAGCTATTACTGACAATCATGTGGGATTAATTATAGAAATAATACTAGTGGATTGAAAATACGATTTTAGTTGTCCTTTTCAAAGTTGTTGCATGATGTATTGATCCTGTAATTTGTTGCAATAAGTGGAATGTGTTGTAACGTATAATAATTTGTTTTAAATAAATCAAACCAATGTATGGTGTTGAGCATGTATGTGTACTTTAAGCGACCATTTCATGGGTTTGCTTAGAGCTGCATAGTCTGATGAAAACCAAAACAATTATCTAATTTGGTTCTACATATTTTACTTGGGTACTGGCAAAGACCCTATAATACTAAGACGGCTCACTCCCTATCTCTCCCATTGTAATGTAAATTTCGCAGTGCCACCTTGTGGTGGGTTTGATCAGCCTGGCTGCTGGTTGGTGTTTCACATGTAAACACATAAAAATATGTTATACATGAGATAGGTAAGTATGAATACACATCAATATGAAATTGCTATGAACAAATACACATCATCATCAGCATCATCATCATCATCGCCATCATCACACATCTTTCACATTCATATATACATTTATACATATAATATAGCAACTGTTTAACCAAGAGAACAGCCAGCGCACCAAGTGGTAGGTTTGATCATTTTGATTACACAATGCAGGCTGAGTGAGCCGCCTTAGTATTATAGGGTCTTTGGTACTGGTGCACTTATTAAAGATTTGTCACCACATAGAAGGGACTACGGAAGCAATTTAATGCAATCTGTTACTGCAGAATGGTGTAAGAGTTTCGGCATGCTTGCCAAAATTAATTTAGCATATTTGCACTTCAAATATCTCAAAAGTTAGCCATTTAAAATAAAATTCACTTAAAACTAAAGTAAGGTAGATTATAGCGATCAACCTAATATATTTATCTCAGAAAGTGACAAAAACTCAAAACCATCGGACTATGCAACTTTAGCAAATTTGGAATGATCATGCATCCGTATCACACGTGAATTATTAATTAGGATATAGTTATATGTATAATGAAATTATATTTCTAATTACATAATTTCTGTGATTTTGTTTAGATTCGCATTGCATGTAAACTCCTGGAGGAAGAAGATGCAGGGTAAGAATTGATTTACCATAGTGATTTTGAATCAGCCAGCTAACAGGATTGCCTAGGTAGGATTGCCTGGAGGGGGATCTGCTTCCGGGGAGGCGGTGGTGTTTTTTGTTTGAATCCTGGTCGAGTCAAACCAAAATGTTTACAGAAATTGGTACGTTTGGCTGTCATGCCTAGTACTCAGGGTTAGGAGAATAGGACAAGGATCGATTAGCTCCATACCAGGATAATGTGAATGAGTGATATATTGGATAATGGTGTCGGTGACAATGTAGATACTAGTGATGCATCACTATAAAGCCTCGAGGAGTGAGCCATTTCTCAAGTTTGTTTGTTTGTTTGTTGTTGTTTTAAGTCCTAGCAACATCTAAAGTCATATCAGGACAGGTAATGACTTGTGACAGTGCGCACTCATGGCGACTTTATAGTGTTGTCCCACTGGGAAACCAGGCCGCCGGTATCATGACCTGGTATCCCACTCAGTGACATTATCCTGACACTGAGCACACCAGTCCTTGCCCTGTCCTAATAATGCCGAGCACCTGGCTAGGAAGCAACAAGTATCAATTTTTAACGCATTGGTTTGACTCGACCGGGGTTCGAACCCACGATCTACCAGCACGGGAGACGGACGCTCTAACTCATTTGGCCATCCCGTCTGGTTTTTCTCAAGTCGCAACCAGTCCTGATGTGAGCTCATGTGTTGTTATAAAGTAAAACCCCAATCAATCACCGGATGGCATAACCGTACAGCACTCACTTCTTGTGTCGTAGGTATTTTTTTTTGGTAAATATGTTTATTCTGCTGAATAAGTCTTTTGTCAGTGCCGAAGCACTGGTCTTCCAGCCATTTTTCAATTCAGGATTATTTACACAAAAGGTATATAGAATAAGGTGTACAATACCTGTTGAATAGACAATTTGCACCATGTAACACAATGAAATTCTGAAACCCAAAAGTTCCATAACAATATGGTACAGTAGTGTCATATAACCAGATCAATATTAGTCAGATCAATGCGAGCATCTACATAGTATTTAGAATGTAAGCAGAAGTTATCTTCTGTATTCAGTTGGTAAATTTGTAATAAGTTTGAATGTTCAGTTGCAGTTAGGCAAGCGGTATATAAATGTTGGTTTGTTAGGAAAATTCTAGTGTAACTCTAATGTAGCTAATTATGTGAGTTTATGAATTATGTTGTTGGGGTGGGGTTGTTAATAATACACTGGACCATCTGTGACCAGTGAAGCAGTGGGACCAATCCCAGTGCATTTAGGTCTTAAATTATACATTTTTACCTGTTGACCAGGTTCGATTCCCAATCGAGTCAAAATAAAGACTAAGAAGTGTGTGTTTTTCGCTCCCTTGCCTGGCACTCTGATTCACTAGGATGAGACAAGAAACAATTGGACATCTGAACTTCACTAGGATAATACTATTGTCCTTAATTGACATCCCCTTGCTTACTCAACAAATGTAAAATAAATCTTTTTTTTAAACCAAAAAAAAACCCACCAAAACTGAACATGTACGACTTTAATTTAAGTAACATAACCTGATGGAAGCATGCTATTTATTGACCTAGTTAATGTAGCAGTGGCATATTGGTGTGCACGCACAAATTGTTTTGCATGCTTTCACTTTGAATATCTCCAAAGTTAGCCAATGGCAGGGTTCCTACTGGGTCTTAAAAAACCTACTAATGACTTAAATTGACAATTTTAAAGAGAAGTCTGGGCAAGTCCTTAAAATGTGTGGTAACGGGCCGATTGTCATGAAAAGTCATGACAATTTTAGTTGCCTGACATTTGAAATCATGTTTTAATTTTGTGATCTTGGTTTGCAAATAGAAATTATCTTTGTGACCCTTTGTTTGCTGAATTCTCCATGATTCATTAACATTTGGATGGTCAGTAGATGGAGCATCCTCACAGGGTTGCAGCATGCAACATTTCATAAGGATAGCCATCGGAGTTCTGTATTTGCACTTTCATCATCATCATGCTGTCGGTCGCGATGCGACAAAGACTGCTTTCATTACTTGACTGCCGCTCTCCATTTTGCTCTCTGCTGTGAGAGTTGCGTCCATGAGTCGGTCTTAATGTCTCTCAGCTTCAGGTTTCTCTTGATGGTATCCTTGAACCGGAGACGAGGGCGCCCTCTATTTCTGTACCTTAAGAAGAGCTAATTAGACATGTTCGCACTGCAAATATATCAAAACCATTTAAAATCAAAGTGACTTCAAACTAAAGGAAGATAAGCCCGGTGCTGACACTGTTCTGGTCGCGCAGCACGGACAGCCCGATGTTTGAGTTCATCGAGAGCTGTCTGCGTCACAAGAGTGAGATGGTGATTTACGAGGCTGCCCACGCCATCGTCAACATGAAGCACACAACTGCCAAGGAGCTCGCCCCAGCCGTCTCCGTTCTCCAACTCTTCTGCAGCTCGCCCAAGCCTACCCTCCGCTTCGCCGCCGTCAGAACCCTCAACAAGGTGACCTACTTTAGCGATACCCTAGAGGGAGGGGAGAGGGGATGCAAGCGCAATTTCCCCCAGCATTTTTATTCTCATACTGCTTATCATGGATAAGTCTGAATAGACTTGTTTTCACCATTAGACAGTTTGTTGATAGAAAGCCCGAGCCTACACTTTTAACGACCCGTGGGATTCTTTAACCTCCAACACCACATAGACGTGGTATGAGAGCAACTGGCCTTTGATGACGCTGTAAGTTATACACAGTGGTGGAAATCCAAATTGGCAGAGGTGGGGGGGCATCGGGAATCGGACTACTGACCTTCAGATTAGGAGTCTGACCTAGAAAAAAAGTCAGACACTCTAACCACTCCGCCACAGAGAACACCATTTTCATATTAATACAAAGCACAGGGTCCGTATTGGACCTGGAAAGTCTTGAAAAGTCTTGGAACTTCATTTGCCCCATTTCAAGGCCTTGAAAAGCATTATTGAATTTGAACATATTTAGGGTAATTAGTCTTGAAAAGCTGTGAATTCCATTAAACTAGCTACACTGATCAAAATTAGTGCGAAATCGCCAATCGCCAT
Organism: Branchipolynoe longqiensis; assembly: GCA_030323885.1. Taxonomy (NCBI): domain Eukaryota; kingdom Metazoa; phylum Annelida; class Polychaeta; order Phyllodocida; family Polynoidae; genus Branchipolynoe; species Branchipolynoe longqiensis. Next base: position 35,983,881 of record CM059186.1, read on the forward strand.
GGTTGGTTTTTGCTGAAATCCAAATGAAAATAATATTGAATTCCTATCAAAAACAGCCTTGAAATAACCTTGAATTCCGTATCTTCACATGTGTATGGACCCTGAAAGCGTATGAAGGGATGGTTGGTGGGAGGGGGCGGGAGTGAGATCTTAGCATGCTAATTACAATTTTATGAAATGTTGATGGGGGTTCACAGGAAATCGACTGTGGAAATTGATGGTGAAATGTATATGCTTTTCAGGTTCTGTGGTAATTGCCCAGAAATGTATGTATACGTGTACATATTGACCATGAGGAGTGACTGAAATGTACATGTTTTCTCCGCCATCCCCCTCTTTGATTCAATAGACTACATCACGGTTCCAGCGGCGCGGTGCATTGTGGGATGGATCAGAGCAACCCCCCCCCCCAAAAAAAAGCACATGGCACATGCTAATACACTGGGTGCAGCTATGAAATGTGATAGTTTCAGCTCATCTCAGCTCTTGTTTGAAACATAGAATACTAACTAAAAATATATATATAATAAATTAAGATATTAATCTTTTATCCAGAATTGCATTTACATCAATATAATCAGCACATCTTATGCCATGTGCATTTAGATTTAGAAAGATCTAGGCACTCGGACTAGTGTTAGAGCCACAGCCAGAGTACTCAATGCATTGTCAATGGCAGTGAGTAATCTCCATACAGAAAAATTAAAATATTGATAAAACCACACAACCTAGGCACAAACCGCTTGGAACACATCAGAGAGCGTGTATATAAACAGATGAGAGGGACAACTTTCATACTAGACCCTGTAACAGCTGCCGACTGTGGCGCTCCAAGTGGTGGTTGTTGAACAAATGGGCAAACTCAAGGCATTGTCAATGGCAGTGAGTAATCTTCATACAGAAAACGTTAAATATCTCTAAAACTACAACACCTAGAAACAAACTGATTGGAATACACATAGAAAACATGTTTACCAACAAGATTATATTAAATTGATATGGTTAGGGTTCTGGATTTCTATTAATTTGGAATAAAACTGACGTTTTTCACTACGCGTACGGCAAACTCAAGGCATTGTCAATGGCGGTGAGCAATCTCATACAGAAAACGTTAAATATCTCTAAAACTACAACACCTAGAAACAAACTGATTGGAATACACATAGAAAACATGTTTACCAACAAGATTATATTAAATTGATATGGTTAGGGTTCTGGATTTCTATTAATTTGGAATAAAACTGACGTTTTTCACTACGCGTACGGCAAACTCAAGCATTGTCAATGGCGTGAGCAATCTTCATACAGAAAAAGTGAAATATCTCTAAAACCACAACTAGACACAAACCGCTTGGAACACATATAGAAAACATGTTTACCAAAAGGATTATATTAAATTGATACGGTTAGGCTTCTGCATTTCTATTAATTTTGAATAAAAACAAATGTTTTGCACTGCACGTACCATCAAAGTCAAAGCTTGTTCAACACTAACCGCCAGGAACGCCACTGTAGCCTATGTTACCGATTTTCGCGGGAGTTGTCCCTCTCATCTGTTTATATACACGCTCTCTGAACACATATAGAAAACAGGCTTAACAAAAAGATTATATTAAATTGATATGGTTAGGGTTTGGTATTTCTATTAATTCTGAATAAAACTGACGTTTTTCAATGCGCGTATAGGCAAACTCAATGGCCGTACGCCTTTGCTTTGCTCCCAAGGCCGTTTTCAGCGCATGCGCAGTCAGAACCGTGATGTAGTCTATTATTGCTTAGTACCCCGTTAAAAGTTGTTTGAATGTTACATCTGTGTATATATGTATATATTTTTTTTTTATGGCAAAATTTGTAGATTAAAAAAATTATTTCAAACTAATGTAAAGTGGATATTTATCAACCTAATGTATTTCGCTAAGAATAATGATAGAAACTCAAAACCATCGGACAATGCAACCATATAGTTATGTAAAATGGTGCTGAAATCATGCAACGGTTATTCAAAAGATGTTGCGCCATTATAAGGTTGCCACATGATGATTTAAAAAAAAAAGTCTTTTGTTTTGTTAGTAGGACTAGGGCTTAACTAAAGTCGCGTGTATTAATGATTATCCTAATGCTATTGGTGAAAACGGGAGCTTCTGGGGTTTCTCACCAGGTGGCGATGAAGCACCCTGCAGCTGTGACAGCCTGCAATCTGGACCTGGAAAACCTGATAACGGACGTCAACCGCAGTATAGCCACTCTCGCCATCACCACACTCCTGAAGGTATGCAGGCCCACGCTTACCCAGTCAGATGGCCGCCTCATATTAAATGATAACCGTGCGCGGTGGCCGAACTGGTAGAGCGCTGGATCCCGCTTGCGGGATATTGGGAGTTTGGTTCCTGGTCGAGTCAAACCAATGACGTATACAATTTGTACTTGTCGCTTCTTAGCCTGGTGCTCGGCATTAATAAATAGGATAGAGCAAGGACTGGTTAGCTCAGTGTCAGGATAATGTGACTAAGTGGGATATCGGGTCATGGTGCTGGTGCAGCACTATAAAGTTTCCATGAATGTGCACTGTTACAAGTCCGTACCTGTCCAGGTATGACCTTACATGTTGCCAGGGTGTAAAACTCACAACAACCAACCCTATACTATTTACAAACACCCAAGAGCAAAAATATATTTATTATTATTATTTTATATATTTAAAAGTATTATCACCATTTTTTTTTTTTTTAAAGAAAAAAAATAACAGCAAGCATTTGTTGGTTAAGCGGGGTAAATTTCAATTATGGCCACATCATATGACTTGGTCCTTCCTCATTCCACTGCTCTTTCCCCCTATCATAAAAATGCAGCGCCCCAAGCTAGGTAGCGACAAGTATTGATTTTCTAAATGATTAAGTTTTAATCGGCCTGAGTCCGCTCTCATGGAAAGTGAGCGTTCTGCGCATTGGCCATCCCGACTAATAACATCACGCCAGTTTTGATCGTTTAATGTAAAATTACACATTGTTTAGATATTTTATTAAGACAGTTATCGAGTACTATCTTTGATTACCGATGCTCACAACTGAGACAAGAAAAAAAAAGATGTTTCTGCTGCCTTTATTGGTCATTATTCAGAATGAGATCCAAGGATGCGATATGGGTAATAACGAGCTAAATGTCTTATAACTTAATTTCTTAACTATCAGAGATGAAAGATCTCCGCGGTTTCGCGGATTTCCGGGATTTCTTATATCCACCGATTAACGTTAAACAAAATTCCAAAAGATGGGGTCAATATGACAACAGTTGGGTGGTTCGATTCACGTTCTTTTATGACCTTAGATGTAGTTAGAACATAAAACCTAAGCACGAACCTGTTAGCTATGGGCGATAATGCAGTCACAACAAGGCTAGTTGAGACCTGACTTCCGGTATTTTTCCGCGATTCCCTGACCAAGCCTAAACCTATGGGAGAATATCAGCATTTCCGCTGTTATTCCCAGAGACCACTTTCATCCCTGAACTATAGTCTGTTTACTTCTGTATTGCATGGACAGGGTGGGTGGGCCCTGTACTGTCAAATCCAACCAATTAAGTAATTAATTGATTAATTTTGTTGAAAGCCGCATAGTCTGATGAAAGCATCAATTTAAGACCAAAACACTTAGCTAGATTTAATCTTTCATATCCAACTTAGATACTGGTGTAATTATTAAGCAGTTATTGCTGGATATAGTGAATACTAAGTCCATATAATTGACCTTATATGCTGAGGCCTATAAATTATAATTGCCAACATTTCAGTGTGCACTTCAAAATTAATTTAGCACGTTTTCACTTCAAATATCTCTAACGCTAGCCCTTTAAATTAAACTTACTTCAAAAGTAGATGTTGATTATCAACCTAATAACAGAATAATGTGACTGAGTCGGATATCTGGTCATGCTGCCGGTGGCCTGATTTGCCAGTGAGACAGCACTATAAAGTCGCCATGAGTGCGCACTGTACCAAGTCGATACCCGTCCTGATATGACCTTAGATGTCGCCATGACGTAAAACTCCAACAACCGACCAATCAACCTAATAAAATATGGCAGAAAATCAAAGCCAACGGGTTATGCGACTTTTAACACCATGAGTTTGCTCACTGACAGACCGGAAGTGAGAGCAGCATCGACCGACTGATGAAGCAGATCTCCTCGTTCATGTCTGAAATCTCGGATGAGTTCAAGATTGTTGTGGTGCAAGCTATTCGGGCCCTATGCCTCAAGTTCCCGCGCAAACATGGCGTCATGATGACATTCCTGTCATCCATGCTCCGTGACGAGGTGAGACACTGTCATGTGATTTACTCTAGTTTACGCTTCTTTCGAAAGAATTAAAGGTGCTTGGTACAGTGGTACATGCAGGGTCCGTACGGGGGCCTGTAGTCTTGAAAAGTCTTGAACTTCATTTGCCCCATTTCAAGGCCTTGAAAAGCCTTGAAAAACATATTTTGGGTAATTAGTCTTGAAAAGCCTTAGAATTCCATTAAATTGTCCTTACTGATTAAATTAGTCCGAAATCACAATTTGTCTTTGTCCCCCCCCCTGAAATCCAAATGAAAATAGTCTTCAATTCCTATTTAAAAAACAGCCTTGAAAAGCCTTGAATTCCATATCTTCACTTCCTGGATATGTCTTAAAGGGGCTGTCACATTACGGCGTATGGCGGGAGCGTATTGAAAACCTGCGTACGCCGTGTTTTTGCCGACCTATGCCGACCTATGATGACCTTCGGTGAACTTTCGGGGGTGTTTGAGCGTATGGGGAACCTATGAGGAGCGTATGGGAGCGTGCTGTGACATGTTTTGACAGTTTTGATTGGCATGTGGAGTGTATGTGGAGCGTATGAGGAGCGTATGAGGAGCGTATGGATATTTGGGGAGCGTATGCGGAGCGTATGCGAAACCTATGCGTGACCTATGCGCGACCTATGCGCGACCTATGGTATCTCTCCGCGGTCCGCCGCTTGTTGGCTCCTGGGTATATAAAGCCTGCAGCAACAGGCTCCCCTCACACTCTGCCACCATGCCTGCTAAGAGGAACACCACTGCTGCTGCTGCTTCTGCTACTGCTACTACTACTACCACCAGTACTACTGCTACCACACCAGCCTCCAGAGCTGCTGTTACTACAGGAGGAGGACTAGGCCGTGGGAGAGGCAGAAAGAGGCAGACTTTGTTACAATGCTCTCCATCACCAGCCTCCTCACATGCCTCACCTGCCTCGCCACCTCACCACTCTCCAGACCACTCTCCAGAACACCACTCTCCACAACACTACTCTCCAGAACACCACTCTCCACTGGAGGAGCTGGAGATGGAAGTGGAGAGGCCGATGACGCAACGCTGGCGTCCCCGCTCCAGCTCGCCATCTCCTGCCTCTGCGGGCAGCTCACGGGCGTCGTCCGCTGCCTCCGCCGCCTCCGCCGCCTCCTCCGCCAGCACCGCTGCCATCGCCATGTCAAAGAGACGGAGGGCCAAGAAGAGCGACTGTTCTCTGTCGGTCTTCAAGGAGGGTCAAATGTTGGACTTCCTTGAGGAGAACCCCATCATTTGGAACATGAAGCTCACGGATTACCGCCGCGCAGACAGAAAGGCCAAGATGTGGGAGGACCAGGCGACACTTCTGGGGACCACAACAGTCCATCTCCAGAAGTGGTTCAAGTCGCTGCGGGACACAAACACGCGGCTCCACAAAAAAAAGAGCGGGGACGGAGCCGCTGACCTGACTGAGCGGGAGCAGTGGATCCTGCGCAAGTTCGGGTTCCTGCGGTCCGTCGTCCGTCACCGACCGGAGCCCTGCAGGAGTGTAAGTACATAATCTTTTTTCGTTCTGACAAGTGCGGCCATTAGTATCGTATTCTAAGTTTGTTATGTTATGCATTTGTTGTATTTATGTTTGTTTGTTTGTTTGTTGTTGTTTTACGTCCTAGCAACATCTAATATTCTAGTAATTTGTTAATGTTATTTATTTCTTTAATGTTGAGTTGTTGTGTAGTTGTTCTTAAATCGAGATATTGACAATAGATGTATCATGATATAATCGTTATAAATCCATGTCTGCAGTTAACGTTAATTATTTTTGCTTTATATAAATTTGATTTACTGTTGACTTGTCGTGTCTTTTGTCGAAATATCGATTTGCATTCATGTTTACTTATGTTATGTTATGATTTTGTTTTGCGGTTGGCCACTCCTGTCGCGGCTCCGCAGCTCGATCTCAGTGTGGAGGAGAATGTCGGGACCGATGTGGAGGTGGCGATGGACGAGGACCTTCCACCCACTCCTCCCGGTACATCCCAAGAGCGGGGAAAGGGGAGAGGGAAGCGTTGTGCCCCAGTCGACACCAACCTCCTCGCTGCCATCCACAAGAGGTTCGATGAGTCTGCCGACATGCTCAAGGTGATGCAGCCGCCGCCTCCTCCTCCTCCTCCTCCACCTCCACCTCCACCGGCGGTGACGAAGCGAGTGGCATTCGCCAACTATATTCGGGACATGATCCTCACGATGTCGGAGGAGCGGTTTGTGGTGGTTTGCGGTCCACTGAACCGCATGGCATCGCACCATCTGGAGGAGGAGGAAGGAACATTCGTGGGACCGGTGGTTTGTGGGGCTGCTCCTGCTCCTGCTCCTGCTCCTGCTCCTGCTCCTGCACTGGCTCCTGCACATACAACTCAGGCATACCAGCCTCAACCCCAACAGTGGCATGCGCAGACACTGGAGTACGTGGACCGCTATGTGGGCGGGCCACACAGTCTTCATCAGCCACTGCCACACCCGCCTCTGCCAAGTCTTCCGCCTCAGCCTCTGCATCCAGCTCCGCCAGTGGTACGGCCGTCACCACTGCAAACCGCACAAGTACGGACTTTAGGAATGGTGCCGCACACGAGGGCCTCTCCTACAGTTGTGGTGCGTGGCACTGCCACAGACATGGTGACTCCGACACACGCCGACCCCGAAGTGAACTTGTCCGAGTCGGCCAGCCCAGAGGGACTCTTAAACTTGTCGGGGTTATCCGGGATATCGGGCATGTTAGGGGCCAATTTGGACTTGTTCGCCTCAGCCTCCCAGTCGCCAGCTGATACCAACGGCAAGGGAGAGAAGTGATTGTATGTGTATATATGTATATATGTTGTCGTATTTATCTTATGTATATATGTATATATATTGTTTGTTTGTACATTTATGTCAAGATGTGTCAATAAATAGACTGTCACTTTTAATTTTTGTGTCTGTGCATGCCATCATTTAATTGTTATATATTAAAGTACAATTAACATTAAAAATAAAATTAAAACATAAATAACTTTAAATTTAAAATATTTATTATAATGTTTCTCCTTCCCCTTTCTCCCTTTCCTCCTTCTATCTCTCTTCCTCTCTCTCTATCTCTCTTCCTCTATCTCTCTACCTCTCTCTCTTCCTCTCTTCCTCCCTCTCTATCTCCCTCTCTCTATCTCTCTTCCTCCCTCCCTCCCTCTATCTCTTCTCCCCTCCCTCCCTCCCTCCCTCCCTCTCTCTGTGTCACTCTATTTTTTCCTGTGTTCTAGTATGTATGTAAAAAGAGAGGAGATTCATTACAATTACATTAACTTTAAATTAAGGAGCCAAAGAATGTAACAGACATGTAAAATTGTGTTTTCATATCTATAAAATGATATCGTTTATTTTATACTAGACATATAAACATAATTAGCATCTCATATAACAGGAGACATGTTATTAACAACATCCCAGACATGTTTGCAAAAACAGTAGACAGACAATGTTTTTTCAGATCATCCTGTCTTGCCATGACAGTGCTCCGGCGGGTGAGACGACCCAGTCTTTAATTAGATTGCGCTGTTCCTTTCCTAACTTGGACGCGGTGTTGGGAGGTACAACGTCAATGTCAGGAAGGTTGTGTCCCTATCGCCAAGCTCCAGGCACAAAGTTGTTGTTGGCTGTCTCGGGACCATCCAGCTGCATGTTCTGTAGCGCTGGGTAGCGTGTCCTCATGAGGTTGTGCAGAACCATGCACGCCTTGACGATGAGCTTCACGTTGGAGGGGTGGTGCTGTATAGTCGTCAGGAGCACTTGGAAGCGGTTGGCTAGAATGCCAAAGGCATTCTCCACCACTCTCCTAGCTCGGGAAAGCCGGTAGTTGAAGAGTCGCTCGTCATTGGTCAAGCCCCTCTTGCCGTACGGCTTCATCATGGTCGGCCGCAGGGCAAAGGCGTCGTCACCGATCAGGAAATACGGCACATCTTTCTGGCCGTCGACGAGCGGTTCAGGGTTCGGAAAGCCGATGGTGCCATCTTCTGTGCACGCCTTCAGCTCGGAGGCGTTGTAGATCTGGGCATCGGACGCGGAGCCCATACCGCCAATATCTGCGCAGATAAATTTGTAGTCCGCATCTACAAGCGCCAACAGGACCACGGAGAAAAAGCCCTTGTAGTTGTAGTAGAGCGACCCACTCTTTGGAGGGCACCGGCAGGCGATGTGCTTCCCATCCAGAGCGCCACAGGTATGGGGGAAGTTCCACCTCTCAGCAAAGAGGTCCGCGATGGCACGCCACCCTTCTGGAGTCGTCGGACACATCATGACCTCGGCCATGTACTCGTCGACGATGGCCTTGCAGACTTCACGCACTATCAGCGACTGTGTGTTGTGGGGCACCCTCCACCCAAACTTCATGGAGGAGTATTTTGTGCCGGATGCCAGGTGCCGCAGAGTAAGTGCTATTTTCAGCGCCGGGTCGAGCCCTGAATGTGGACCGTTTTTTGGTGATCCTGGGTCCCACTCGCGCCACAATCTCGTCAAACAATTGGGGAGGGAGCCGCATGAAGTTCACAAACGATGCGGTGTCCTCGCTGTGGAGCTCGACCATGAGCTTGTCGAACAAGCCAAACTGTGGCCGCCTCCCAATCCAGGGTCTGACCCACACTGATCGTCGCCGCCGCTCCCTCCTCCTTCGTCTCTCGATACGGGACGCCAGAAGAACCATGAGGAGTAGAGTAAGCTCTTGGTGATAAAGGGCAACTCTGTAGAAAAGCTGGAACTGTGCTTGCAGTGCCTGGGCCTCCATCCTGTATGAGCAGCAGAGCAGGAATGACCAAAGGAATGGCGTGGGGCGCCTTTATATACCGAGACCATAGGTCGGGCATACGCTTCGCATACGCCTCACATACGCTTTCCATACGCTCGCATACGCAACGGGTAGGTTCTGCGTACGCTGCATACGCCCCTGATACGCCCCTGATACGCCCATGACGCAAGTCGAGCGTACGAGTAGCGTACGGCGGCGTACCTATTGCGTACGCCGGCGTACCCACAGCCTATGGGGGGCGTATGCGGAGCGTATGGCGGCGTATGCGTAGCGTATGACCCATACGCCCCCTTACGCCACCGTAGGTCGCGATTTTTTGAGCATGCACAAAAAAAAAAGGACGGACGAATTTGGGAAAGCGTATGGCGGTGTATGCCTCATAGGCTTCACATACGCCGGCATCTGGCTGCATCTGGCGGCGTATGGGGAACCTATGAGTAGCGTATGAGGAGCGTATGAGGAGCGTATGAGTAGCGTATGCGGCGTATGGCGGCGTATATGACGTAAGCCGCTACGCCGCCATACGCTTCCGCCATACGCCGTAATGTGACAGCCCCTTTAAAGTGACCCGTGTGATTAGTGAATCCCTGTTATGTGCGAACAATTTTTCAAAGTACAAGCTGAATTTGTGGAACTTGAACTGTCCCTCCGATGTCAGGACACCTGTTATGTCAGGACACCATTCGTCTAGATATCGAATTGTCCTGCGAGGATAGGTACTGTTGTGTTTATATTATGTGATGTATAACGTATTATGCGAGTATAAAGATACGTAAGGGAATATTACTTATTATTATTATTATCCTCCGTAAGATACAACACTTTACCGCTGGCGCCATCTCGCCCACCTCACCTCCCCGGATGTTGACCAGTGTCGGTCGCACCGGAGGATTGTATGTGAATTAGCTCAAATTGGACATCATACAATTAGCTCAAATTGACATCATACATGTATTGTCCAATGTGCTAAAGAACAGTAAACTCTTAACTTGTCATCTGGATAATTACTAATATATTTATTCCATTACTTATTATTTTACTAAGCAGTTATTGCCCGGTTTGGGCTTTGAGGCCCAAAGGACTTTAGAATGAGTTTTGATTAAATATACATGTACCATATAATTAATTATATGAATATAAATAAACCAGATTCCTCTTTTCAGCAGGTATGAAAGATCTCCGCAATTTCGCAGATTTCCGGGATTTTTCCTGTAACTATTAGTGTATACTAATACGGTGTTCAAACGCCCCAGCACTATAAGTGTATACTAATATGTTGTTTTACACTGCAGCACCATCAGCGTATACTAATCTGTGGTGCAGACACCGCATCACTATACGACTAATACATGCTTCAAAAGTATTTGTATGAAACCCGACTTCCGGGAATTTTCGGCGATTCCCTGACAATGCTAAACCTATGGGAGAATATCAGCATTTCTGCTTTTTTTCCCGGAAACCACTTTCATCCCTGTTTCAGTTACTCTATGCCGTCTATATCTCCGCTGCCGAGACCTGTACTGGTAGCGCCGCCACCGGCTCTTTATGACACTAGCCATTACTGTTTTAGTCACTGCTTATGCACACACATTACACACACACACAGACACACACACACACTTTAATATACTAAAGTATGTATACATCTTTGCTCCAAAGGGAGGTTTTGAATACAAGCGCGCTATCGTGGACACCATCATTGTGATAGTGGAGGAGAACCCGGATGCGAAAGAGGCTGGGCTGGCACATCTGTGCGAGTTCATCGAGGACTGCGAGCACACGGTGCTGGCCACGCGTATCCTCCACCTGCTGGGCCGCGAGGGACCACGCACACCGAACCCTTCCAAGTACATCCGTTTCATCTACAACAGGGTCATCCTCGAAATTGCTGCTGTCCGTGGAGGTGAGTGGACATTGTCGCATGAAATGATTCCCCCCCCCCCTCCCTCCCCCACCCGTTTTGTGTTTAATTATTTACAACAGCACAATTCGATTAATAATAAATGGTCCTCCAATGAACACTGAACACCGCTTCTACAAATTCTTGTGACCTTTTTGCGAGAGTAATATATATATATATATATAGAAGTATAGAGAGTGATCATAATATATCCAGGGATGAAACCAGACGTGGTGGCCGAATCGGTACAGCGCAGGCCTGCCATGTGGACCCGAAGAATCCCAGCCGAGTCAAACCAATGACTTATAAAATTGATACTTGTCACTACCTAGCCTAGCGCTTGGCATTATTAGGATAGGGCAAGGACTGGTTAGCACAGTGTCAGGATACTGTGACTGTGTTGGGTATTGGGTCATGGTCCCGACGGCCTTGTTTCCGAGTGGGGCAGCACTATAAAGTTGAGTGTACCCTGTCATAAGTCGGTAGCTTTCCTGTTATGAGCTTAGATGTTGCTAGGATGTAAAGACCAAACACACATCCAGGGATGAAAGCTTTCTGGGATTTTTGATGATCGGCGGTTTCTGATGGTTCTACAAATATCGAAGCAAACAAACAATCTCACCAGCAAATAAACAATCTAATCTTATGTATTATCTCCCTAATATCGACACAAAATTCCAGAAAGAATTAAAACATTTAACCCTGCCCAAGAGTGACGGTTGGTGTTGGGTTGACAGTCAGCTTTCCCAGTACTGAGGTTGGGGGTGGATTTCTGCGAAAACGCCAAAATTCTCTGATAAGATTAGCATTGTCGGGGAATCCCACTCAGTCACATTTATATACGAGTCAGTGAGCCAACCAGTCCTTGCCTTATGATCGTAATGTGAAGCACAACGTCGACTAAGTACCAATCTTATATGGCTTTGAACAGACTCGGTCAGGGATTGAACCAACGACTTTCCACACGGGATGGACGAATGAGTTAGAGCATCCGTCTCCCGTGCTGGTAGATCGTGGGGTCATGGCTTCAAACCCTGGTCGAGTCAAACCAATGACTTAAAAATTGATACTTGTCACTTCCTAGCCTGGCGCTCGGCATTATTAGGATAGGGCAAAGACTGGTTGGCTCAGTGTCAGGATAATGTGACTGAGTGGGATATCAGGTCATGGTGCTGGCGGCCTGGTCTTCCAGTGGGGCAGCACTATAAAGTCACCATGAGTGTGCACTGTCACAAGTCGGTACCCGTCGTGATATGACCTTAGATGTTGCTAGGACATAAAACAACAAATAAACCTTCCACATGGAAAGCAGAGATGCTAACTAACCACTAGCCCATCCATGCTTTGTAAAGTCCCCATATTCAGGGATCTAAGTGATCTCAGATATTTTTAAAAGCGGAAATCAACGGTATGCGATTGATAACAATGGCAGCAAAACAATCTCCCAAAGAGAGAGCCTGTACTGACTGGTCAATGGAATGTAGAAATATTAGAATATGGTAATCTTAGAAGAGTACCGGATGAAACCAGACTTTCGGTATTTTCCTGTGATATTGTGCCATAGTGCTGATTGTACAGTATGTGACTGAGTGGGATATTGTGTCATGATGTTGGTAGTATAGTATCGATAGCTGAGTAACGCATGCTGTAACCGCTACATCCTTCTGCAGCTGCGGTGACTGCGCTTGCCAAGTTTGGGGCGCACTGTGAAGAGCTGCTGCCCTCTGTGCTGGTGCTGCTGCGGCGGTCTGAGCTGGACACTGATGACGAGGTGCGCGACCGGGCCACCTTCTACCACCACGTGCTCGAAGAGAAGCAGAAGGCGCTCAACTCCGCCTACATTCTCAACGGACTGCAGGTCAGTATGCGCTTCTACTTAAAAAAATATTTTGGTACATTAGTTGATTAAGAAGGGGAAATTTCAATCGCGGACTATTGGGTGTTTCTCATTCCACTGCTCCTTGCTCTATCCTAGTAATGCAGAATGCCAGGCTAGGTAGCACCAAGTACCCAATTTTTTAAGTCATTGGTTTTGACTTGGCTAGGGTTTGAATCCTGTAGTTTGAATCCCACGACTTTATTGAAATGGAGGCGGACGATCAACTCATTTGGTGATCCCCGGTCCAATCAAAGCGAAAAGACTTGCACAGTTGGTACTTGCCTGGTGCTTGAAATTATTAGGATAGTACAAGGACTGATTGGCTCAATGTCAGGATAATGTGGTTGAGTCGAATATTGGGTCCTGCTATGACATTAGATGTCCCTACGATTTTAAGACCCTCATTCGATCAATATTTTGTTATAATGGTGTATTTAAAATAATGGAATTGAAAAGGAAATAAAGTCGGTCAACTGATGATATTGGGAATTCAAATACAAAATTGAGGGGATGTTCAAAAGAAATAGGATGGGTTTAAAAAAGAGAGAAAAGGAGGAGGTATAATTTAGACCGCAAGTGGACTTGTATTGTTGGTGTTTCTTTTTAAGGCTTGATTTAAAATGTAAAAGAAAAAATTGTTAACACAAAGAAACCCATTTAATTAAAGTTGCATAGACCGATGGTTTTGAGATTCAGCCATATTTCTGAGATAATATTAATTGATTGTTATAATCTACCTTACTTTAGTTTGTAGTAACTTTAATTTTAGATGTCTCACTTTGGAGATATTTGAAGCGCAAACATGCAAAATTAATTTTGGCAGGGATGCAAAAACTCTGACACCACAGGCTTCAGCAGTAACAGTTTCTACTAAATTGACGTATTACGCCCTTCTATCCTGCAACAAAAGCTTCATAAGTTTAGCATTACCTGAGTTAGATAGGCACAATCAAATCTAGGTGACTGTTTTGGTTTTGTAGATTTGATGCTTCATCGGACAATGCAGCTTTAATGTATACTGCATAGTCCAATGGTTTTGAGTTTCTGTAATTTTTCGGAGATAAATGTATTATATCGATCACTAGTATCTACTTTACATTAGTTTAAAGTTACTTTTGTTTTAAATGGTAAACCTTTGAGATATTTTGAGTGCAAACATGGAAAATTAGTTTTGGCAAGCTTGCCAAAACTCTGACGCCATAGACTTCTGCAGTAACAGGTTCTGTTAAATTGACTCAGTATTGCTTTCTATGCAGAAACAAATGCTTAATAAGTGCATCAGTATCTAAGTTAGATATGTAAAATCAAATCTAGATAATTGGTTTGGTTTTGAAAATTTGATATTTCATCAGACTATGCAGCTTTAAGGCTTTTAGCCATGCATGTTTACTTAACCTCAGCTTGGTGTTACGTGCATTGTACACAGGTGTCGATCGTTGGCCTGGAGCGGGCCCTGCACCACTACACACTGGACCCCAATGATTCTCCGTTTGATATTAAGTCGGTCCCACTCGCCACACAGCCGCTTATCGAACAAAAAACAGGCGGATCGTCATCGACTGGTGAGAGCATCACAGCCAAGCCGCAAGACAAGCCGGTCACCTCGCTACAAGATATTTATGCAGGTAAGTACCGAGTGAGTTGAGCACCCACTTCCTGCGTGGCAGGTTGTGGATTTTGAACCATGACTGAGTCAAACCAACGACTTTAAAAATGTTTACTTCTATACTTGTCGCTACCTAGCCTGGCGCTCGGTATTATTAGAATCGGGCAAGGAGCAGTAGGGGAAGGTCAATTGTCAGTGATTGAATTTGATCCTGCTTCATCAATGAATATAACCAACAACAACAAAATTGGTGGAGGGGGAAGGAGTGCATGCGTTTCTGGAAATCTATTAGTTTATGCACGTCATTAATGTTGCAATATACATAAATAAGCAAGTTTGGTTTTGTTCCTTTTAATTTTTTGTGTGAATGTATTTTTTGGCATCGGGGTTTGTAATGATTTTTCATTGGGGATACATTAAATTTTTAATTTTTTTTTTTAAGTATGGGGAAAATGGAATAGCTTTGCAATGACATAATTTCTCTCTCTGTGACCCTCTCTCTCTCTCTCTCTCTCTCTCTTTTTGTCTTTTCTCTCTCTGTCAACCTCTTACAATGAATTGCATGCATCCATCTACAATGGTATTGTCTCTTTCGTTTACAGAGCAATTGAGGGCCATTCCGGAACTGGTGCCGCTTGGTCCACTGTTCAAATCTTCCAGTTTACCAGTTGAGCTGACGGAGTCTGAGACAGAATATGTTGTGCGGTGCATTAAGCATGTGTTCAGCAATTACATGGTGTTCCAGGTAAGTCGAAGCACATTGCCAGATTTGTAAACATTTTTGTTTCTGTACAGATAAGTTAGTTTGTGAGTGGAACATATTGTTGATAATGTTCATCCGTCACTGATAAACTGCTCGCATCATCCAATACTTGGATGACCTGGAAGACCTCACTCACTGTCTTCTTTCTGCCCGGTCCAGTTTGACTGCACGAACACGCTGAACGACCAGGTATTGGAGAATATAACAGTGCACATGGAACCTTCGGAGCCATTCGAGGTGGTCAAGTACATTCCTGCGCTGAGCCTGCCGTACGAGAAGCCGGGTACGACCTACACGGTTGTGCAGCTGCCTGATGACCCGGTCCAGGTGACCTCCACCTTCAGCTGCACACTCAAGTTCAACGTCAAGGACTGCGACCCCAACACCGGCGAGCCAGACGATGAGGGATACGAGGATGAGTATGTGGTAAGTGTTCGCAAGTAGACGCGAAGGGTGTTTCTTTGTTGACTAGATAGGATATCCAAATGCATAGGGCATGTGCATCCCTGGTTCAATGCCTTGCCTAGTCAAACCAATAGACTGACTAAATTAATATGTATCACTCCCTACCTTGCCTGCTGCTGGGTGTTACTAAGATAGCCCGTAAAACCCCAACCAGCAAAAAAAAAACTTCCTCCTTCCCCCTTTCCCCTTCCCCCTTCCCCCTTCCACCTCCCATCTGCCCCCCTCCCATTCCCCTCCCCCCCCCCTCCTTCCCCCTCCCATTCCCCCTCCCCTTCCTCCTTCCTTCCTCTTCACCTCTCCCCTTTCCCATTCCCCTTCCTCTACCCCTTTCCCTTCCCCTCCCCCTCACCTTTTCCCTCCCCCTCCCCATCGCCCCCTCCCATTCACCCCCTCCCTTTCCCCTTCCTCTTCATCTTCCCCTTCTACGTCCCCTTCATCTTCCCCGTCCCCTTCCTCTTTCCCTCTCTTCTCTTCACTCCCCCTCCCCTTCCCCCCTCCTCCCCTCCTCCCCTCCTCCCCTCCTCCCTCTCCTCCCCTCCTCCCCTCCTCCCCTCCTCCCCCCCCCCTCCTCCTCTCAGCCTCCGTCCCCTCCCCTCCCCCTCTAAGTCCCCTCCCCTCCCCTCCCCTCCATCCCTCTCCCTCCCCTCCCCTCCCCTCACCCTACCCCTCCCCTCCCCTCCCCTCCCCTCCCCTCCCCTCCCCTCCCCTCTCCCACCCCCAATCTGGCTGTGTGAGACTGGGGAGTGGTGGGGAGGGGGGAGGGGAGCCCACCTCATACACTGCTTCTCACCTGGTTGACGTGACCGTCATATCCTGTACCCTGCGCATGCGTAACGCGGTGTCTGCCTCTTTCAGCTGGAGGACGTGGAGGTGACGGTGGCAGACCACGTGATGAAGGTGATGAAGCCCAGCTTTTCCGCCTCTTGGGAGGAGGTGGGCGCCGAGAACGAGCTGGAGGACACGTTCGCCCTCAGCACAATGAAGACACTGGAAGGTGAGTGGCTACTGGAGACATGGCTACTGAAGATTTATCACTCATATTTTTGCGTTGGAAACACTTTTATTTTTGTGTTTGTTGCTGTTGGTTTTGTTTTGTTATTCATCTGAATATATATTTTGTCAGGGTACCGGATGAGGTGGCTGAATCGATAGAGCACAGGCTTTCCATGAGGAAGGTTCGGAGTTTGAATCGCCAACTGAGTCAAACTAATGACTTATCAAATATAAAATTCATTCTTGTCGCTACCTAGCCTGGCGCTCGGCATTAATTGGATAGAACAAGGACTGACTGGTTGGCTCAGTAGCAGGATAATGTGATTGTGGGAGATCAGTTCATGGTGCTGGCAGCCTGGTCTCCCAGTGAGGCAGCACTATAAAGCCGCCATGAGTCCATACGGTCAAAAGACGGTACCCATCCTGATATGACCTTAATTGTTGCTAGGATGTAATACAACAAGCAAACAATATTTTATTAGCGCTGGGCACTGGTCTATCCAGCCGTTAACATTGACAAGTAATTCACATAAATATTTGCTAAGGGATGTGGCATTAAAAATCACAGAAGATTTATTGTAAGTTGCTTCTAGCTGGAGTGCTGAGACAATTGTGTCTAGATGAGTTAACAAACAGTGCATAAAGTGGGTAGCTGCAGGAAACATGGCAATGCCAGGTGAAGTTATACACATTCTTTTTTATACAGTGATTTTTGGAGGTGATGATTTGGCCCAATGTGTTGTGGTTGTTAGCACACAAGGAGGTGACCAGTTACAGTTTTTATTGTTTGTTTATTTGGGTTTTACATCCTAGTAACATCTGAGGTTATATCTGGATGGGTACCGACTTATGACAGAGGCACTCATGGCGACTTTACAGTGCTGCCCCACTGGTCGATCAGGCCGCTGGCACCATGACCCGATATCCCACTCAGTCACATTATCCTGATACTGAGCTAATCCTTGCCCTATCCTACTAATGCCAAGCGCCAGGCTAGGTAGCGACAAGTGTCAATTTGATACGTCATTGGTTTGACTCGCCCGGGATTCAAACTCCCAATCTTCTGCACAGGAAGCCTGAACTCTACCAATTAGGCGACCGCATCCGGTGACTAGTTACAGGGGAGCAGTATGAACTCGTGTGGATGGGTGGGTGCTGTGGTGTGGTGACTTAGGATTCTTTGTTCGCTTTGATTGTTAGTCTGGTTCTTGTCCAATCACCAAAAGGGATGAGATGGTCGAACTAGTTGAGCGTCTGCTTCCCGTTTTGGTAGGTCATAGGGTCCGAACCCAAGGTTCGAACCCTAGCTGAGTCAAACCAATGACTTAATAATGAATATTTATTACTACCTAGCCTGGCGTTGAGCATTACTAGAATAGGGCAAGGAGCAGTGGAATGAGGAAGATCAATTGTCCGCAATTGAAATTTTCCATGCTTAATCAACTAATGTACATCAACAAAAAAAGAGAGAAAAAGTTCACTAATATTAAGCCTCGTCAGTACTTGAACGAGTGACCCCCTGGGAATACAAACTGCCATAGACATTCTGATATAAGCTGATACTAATTGAATTAGGGCTTAAGATGATAATATTCAAGTATCTTAATTTTGGTTACATTATCTTAATTTAGTTAATAATATAAAGAATAGAATTAGGTTTTGGAGGGGTGGGATTCTTTTTCGGACTGGATATTAGTCTAACGATAAATGTCATAGGTATTATTTTACAACGCTGCCACTGGTATAGGTTTTGGCTCCGCTGGAATTTGAACCCCACATGGTCGAATTCCCATGCCCTGCCACACGTGAAGCGCGCGCTCAACTCATTTGCGCAATCCCGTCTGGCCAGAACAATTATTCCAGCTGCCTTGCTTTCCCTTCATCTTCCCACCCATCGCAGATGCCGTCAAGAACATCATCAACTTCATGGGCATGCAGCCGTGCGAGCGGTCGGACAAGGTGCCTGATGGGAAGAGCTCGCACACGCTGTATCTGGCCGGCGTGTTCCGCGGTGGCCACGAGGTGCTCGTGCGGGCCAAGCTGGCGCTCGGCGATGGCGTCACCATGCAGCTCGCCGTCAGGAGCGTCGACCCACACGTCTCCGAGATCATCGCCAGTGCCGTTGGCTAGTGCGCTGGATACCAATACACAGGTGCACGGGCACCCAGTGCGTAGGCGCAGGTATACAGGCGGCCAGTGCGCAGGTGCAGGTGCACAGGTGGCCAATGTGCATGCCTGGGTTGCCGGTGCGCAGGTGGTCGGGCAACCAGTGTGCAGGCGCAGTTGCACGGGCAGCCAGTGCACAGGTGCAGGTGCAGAGGCAGCCAAGGCGCAGGTGCACAGGCATCCACTGCACAGGTGCATGGGCAGCCTGTGTGCTGCTGTAGGTGGACAGGCAGCCAGTGCATAGATGCATGCCCATGCACAGGCGCAGGTGCACAGGTGGCCAGAGTGCATCTACGCACATTTTTGGTGGTGGTGGCATGCAGCAAGGAAAGGAAATGACTTTGATCGACTGGTTTAGTACAGTGCTGGATAGGACAGTGATGTTACTACTTCTACTACTACTGGCCTAGCTCAAGAGGTTGACGCCATCTTGAGAGGTTTATTTTTATGTTTAAAATATTATAAATAAAATCTTTAAAAACATTATATTGGAATAAAATGTAATCTAAGAATTTTTAAGTTAAAAAAAAATCCATTCAATTATAATTTGTTAAATTTATTAGGTTCAATTTTTTTAAAGGATATTAAAAAATATAAATATGTTATATAGTAGGGTTCGTTTTTTATTTAATCTTTTAATTGATAATTTAACAAATTATTTCAGTGTTACTGCGGTCATTTTGTGTAGTTGTTGACGCCGTAACCATGGTGTTTACGTGCTGTAAGGTCACATGACCAAAGTCGTAATGCAGCCGCTGATGAGACGCATTGTGATGTTGCTGAGATGACGTCATAAACTTGGGGTTTATATCACCCACCCACCTACCCAAAAAAAGGAGTGAACAAAATGTGCAAAGAAGTTAACTGATAAATCAGTATGAAATATCAACCGGAATTTAGTAATTGTGAAAGAATACCACAAATGAAAAATTTAGGTCTATTTAATTGAACTAACTGAATATCAGTAGAGGGGCGAGGGTTGGTTGATTGGTTGTTAAGAGTTTTACGTCCTGGCAACATCAAATGTCATATCAGGACGGGTACCGATTTGTAGCAGTGTGCACTCATGGTGACTTTTTAGTGCTGCCCCACTAGGAGACCATGCTGCCAGTACCATGTCCCGATATCCCACTAAGTCATATTATCCTGACACTCAGCCAACCAGTCCTTTGCTGCATCCTAATAATGCCGAGCACCTGACTAGGAAGCGACAAGTATCAATTTTTAAGTCATTGGTTTGACTCGACCAGGGTTAGAATCCCACGATCTACCAAAACTGGAGACAGGATGCTCAACCCATTCGGCCATCTTGTCTGATCGGGGTAGGGGGCGCCAGGTGGGGGTGGGGGGGATAAGGGTATGTGCATCCAGTATAAATGTGGTTCTTAGCGACACTGCGGTGGAACGACCGTAAAGGCCTAGCTACGGCGTTGGTGACGGTCACGTGATGACGCAGACTTATTTAAAGGGTGACACTGTTGAGAACGAGGTCCCTGCCGAGAGGTTTTGGGTGAGGGGCTTTAGGAGCTGCGTGCCATGCTGTAGGTTTAGGGCCGCTTGCGTTACACACTGGTCTTCCGGCATTCGTGTTGGATGTGTTCTCAAATGCGGAGTGGTAGCCAGTCCGCTGGGAAAACGCGCAGTGAGTTATTGTGAAGTGACCAGCGCAGCTGTGAATTATTGGGAGGCGAAATGCTAATGTCCACGGTATTATCGTATTATGTAGCACGCTGGTGTATTTTATTCCACAGGCAAAGATTCGAATTGTTTTTCTTTTTTTTTGTCTTTAATTTGTTTAATTCATTAGGCAGATTTTTTTAGCTGATTTAAAATGCTTAAAAAGTGAATAAATGTATCTATGTAACTCGAGGTATAAAATTGACCAATGTAATTTACATACATACATAGATACATACATACATACAGACACACACCCACACACATATATATGTATATACGTACATACATCCATATATGTACATACATACATAGACATACACACATACATGCGTAATATAAAAATATATATATACACACATGTATGTACATACATATACACACATACATGCATATATGCACATACATACATATACATTCACACCTATACATACATATATATGTAAAGACATGCATGCACAATACATACATACATACATACATTTAGATAACACACATGCATACTAAATACATACATACATACACACGCACACATGCATACACACATACACTCATACACTCACAGTTTTATTTTTAAGTCATATACCCCAACCCTGATGCATATGGAGACCTGTGGCGTATATGGCTTGTTGTTCTTACACCAACATGCTAAACATAGACGGTTGCACTGTCCGACTGACTGCCTGTTTAAATATTCACGCTAGCGCCTGAGGTCACTCACAATAAGTCCAATTCGCGACATTCCGGTAAGTCATCTAATTGTATAATTAATTATAGGTTCATACAGACACAAATGAACCGTGATATGATCGCTTCAAACCTAGGTTTGATAGATGTGTTTGTACAAAGCCACAATGTATATTATATTGTTTAAAAATAGCGGAACACAATACTGGAATACTGGTTGTAGACAATTCAACCGGTTCTTTGTACTAAGGAGGTAGAGGGTGAATATATCACCTAGTAACTTCCACATTTGACACCACAAGTGTGAAACACATACACAGCTATTAATGTTTCAGAATTAAGTTGGAATGGCGGGGTGAAATTCACCATGATTTGGGTGTATGTTGATGTAAAAGGACTGGGAATTGATGAATAAACCAACTAAAATCAACGCTGTGTTTTGTTGTAGGTAATTAAAAGTATTGAATTACACAGGTAGAAACCCGTCCTGATGTAGCCTTAGATTTGCTTTGAAGTAAAGACAAAGCAAACCGGTAGAATTTGCAGACTTGTTTTGAAATATTTATTTTATTCTTACTTTAAGCTATTCTTGCATGGTCAGAGCCGTAGTTAGTTGGGGGAAGTTGCCCTATATCCATCCCCCTTTTATTCGGTTGGCCGAATAAATAGAGCGTCCGTCTCCTGTTTTGGGAGATCCGAACCCATGAGTTTGTGGGTTCGAATCCTGGTCGAGTAAGACCAATGACTTAAAAATTGATACCTGTTGCTTACTACCCTGGTGCTCGGCATTATTAGGATAGGGCATGGATTGGTTGCCTTAGTGTCAGGATAATGTGACTGAGATCATGGTTCTGGTGGCCTGGTGTCCCAGTGGGGCAGCACTATAAAGTTGCCATGAGTGTGCACTGTCACAAGTCGGTACCCGTCCTGATATGACCTTAGATGTTGCTAGGACGTAAAACAACAAACAAACATTCAGTTGCACTCACCAGTGGTGGTGTATCTATGGAAAAGAGTGCCTATGGCAAACACTGAGATTGTGCCCCTTCCAAACATCTGACACCCATATTTTAGATAACTACCATAACATCAGCTAAAGTAGCCCCCCCCTCCCCCCACCCCCCACCCGTTCAAGTAGCACATAGGGCATGTGCCATACCTGCCATACTCAAGGTACGTGAGTTAAATACACTCGCGACCAGACGGGATGGCAAAAATGAGAGAGCGTCAGTCTCCCGTATTGGTAGAGCAGGGGATCGTGGGTTCGCCCCCTGGTCGAGTCAAACCAATGACTTAAAAATGTATACTTGTTGCTTCCTAGCCAGGCGCTCGGCATTATTAGGATATGGCAAGGACTGGTTGGCTCAGTGTCAGGATAATGTGACTGAGTGAGATATCAGGTCATGGTGCTGGAGGCCTGGTCTCCCAGTGGGGCAGCACTATAAAGTCGCCATGAGTATGCACTGTCAAAAGTCGGTACCCGTCCTGATATGACCTTAGATGTTGCTAGGACGTAAAACAACAAAACAAAATATACACGGCATTTGGGCGCCTGGAGGCAGGTGAGCAGCCGGGTGTGGGTGAGTCTGCAGCTAAGGAGGCGATCTCGCTACCGGCACCCATGTGCTGACTGCCTTCGATTTGCCCCATTTTTGTTGTACATAGTTGATTAAAGTTGCATAGTCCGATGGTTTTGAATTTCTGTATTTTTTCTGGGATAAATATATTAGATCGATGACTAGTATCTACTTTACATTAGTTCAAAGTTACTTTTATTTTAAATGGTAAACTTTTGAGATATTTTGAGTGCAAACATGGAAAATTAGTTTCGGCAAGCTTGCCACAACTCCCACACCATAGACTTCTGCAGTAACAGGTTCTGTTACATTGACTCAGTATTGCCTTCTATGCAGAAACAAATCTAATAAGTGCATCAGTATCTAAGTTAGATATGTAGAATCAAATCTAAATAATTATTTTGGTTTTGAAAATTTGATGCTTCATTGGACTATGCAGCTTTAAGCATGGGCGAATTTCAATCGCAGACAATTGGCCTTCCTCATTCGACTGCTCCATGCCCTATCCTAGTAATGCTGAGCACCAAACTAGGTAGTGACAAGTATACATTTTTAAGCCATTGGTTTGACTCGGCCAAGGTTCAAACGTGGGGAATTGAATCCCATCACCTACTAAAATGGGAGGTAGACGCTCAACTCATTCGTCCATCCCGTCTGGTATTTCAGCATTAAAATCAATGGACATTACTATCTCATTACAAACACCAGTTCTCTTCTCGATCACCAAAATTATTCAATGTCGAGCCTTGTGAGTACTTAGATGGGTAACCGTTTGGAAAAATGATTTTTATGTTCTCGCAACATCTAATGTCATATCAGGACGGGTATCGACTTGCAGGATGGGTACCCACTTCTGACAGTGCGCACTCATAGCGATTTTATAGTGCTGCCCCACTGGGAGACCAGGCGGTTGGCACCATGATCCGATATCCCACTCACTCAGTGACATTATCCTGAGACTGAGCCAACCAGTCCTTGTCCTATCCTAATAATGCCGAGCAGCTGGCAAGGAAGCGACAAGTATTAGATTTTAAGTAATTGGTTTGACTTGACCAGGGTTCGAACTCGTGGGTTTGAATTCCACCATCTACCAAAACAAGAGACGGGCACTCAACTAATTGGGCCATCCCGTCTGGTCAGTGCAACAAACATCTTGATACTTGCATATATTATAACAAATCAGAAGTGGGTGAGTAAAACCAAAGACCCTATAATATAGTATTATAGGGTCTTTGGTAAAATCAAGTGCTGGCTGCTACACTTAATGGAAGTAAAATCAGTGTGACAAAACTCACAACGCTATATACGCCGCTTTATTGAAATACAGTAAAACCTCTTAATCAACTGACCTTGGGACCGACTTTAAGTGGTCCATTTAGGGAGGTGGTCGGTTTAGGGAGTTAGAATATCCCTTTTTATCAAACGGCAATTAAGCTAATTATTTAGCATTTTCATACTTTTTCAGGTTTCATCCAAATATAGATCTATCAATTTGTTAAATACACCAGAGAAATACATGACCACTAATACATTTGAAGAAAAATGCCCTCCCAGAAAGGTAGTCAAATTGTGGTCATTTAATTATTTATTTATTTATTTATTCATGTTTTACTGATTTTCACATGATTTGAAAAAAATATCACCACCCCCCCACACACACACACCAAAGAATGTAGTCGAATTAGTTTCCGCAGAGTGGTAATGGCGCTGTTGATTTCGTGACGTCATCACTAGATATCGCCATGTTCATCAGATCCTCACCGAGTGGAATACACCGCCCTTCCATCTTTGATGACGTCATCGATCAGGTATTGGGAGCCTCCAAACTGATAAATCAAATGCTCCCATCTGAAAGGAACCAAGTGGAAATCTTGAATTTTGCTCTCCTCTTTTTCTGGCTTCACTGCCTCCCTCTTTCTCTGTATCCCTCTCACAAAGGCTCTCTAACTCCTGGGCCGTGTTCAGGATACGCCTCTAAGATGGCTCTTTTGGCTTATTTCCATTCAGGGTACACCTCCGAGTCGTCTCGGAGACGTCTCCCTTTTCAGACTGGAGACAAATAGTGCCTCGAAAATGGCTGCCGTTTCAGCCAATCAGAGCTCTTCTTTTCCATTGCAAATTGGGTGGGGGGCGGCTATTTTCGAGGCAACCAACAGCTAAAGTCGTTCAGACCAGCGTGACGTCAGGAATTTTCTCTTCTGTATCAGAGGTGAACCGTGATATGATCGCTTCAAATGTAGAGTAGGCTATTGATTATGGAGATCTCCCTGAATCACACATTGTAAATAAGCAGAAATCGCATGACTGAAGGAGTGAGGGTGGGGGGGGGGCGGGGGAGGGGGGGGTGACCCCCTCTCACAGGAGAGCGTGTCTCACCTGGGACAGTTGAGGATGACCATGTCCGCGTGCTTGCCCACCTCGAGGGAGCCGTGGGAGGCGGAGAGTCCGAGTGAAGCTGCAGAGTTGAGTGTGCTGGCAACCAGCGCCTCAGGCATGGACATCCGGAACAGGACGCATGCCATGTACATCACTAGCGGCTGTGCGCGTGGGTGTTTGTGTACATGTATTTGTTTGTTTATGTGTGTTTGTGTGTATGTATGTATATGTTTGTTTGTGCATGTGTGTTTATGTATATATGTGTTTGGATATTGTGTATGCATGTGCATTGTGTAATGCATGTGTGTTTTATGTATGTGTGTGTTTGTTTATGTATGTGTGTTCGTGTATTTATGTATGTGTGTGTATTTGTGTATGTGTTTGTGTATTTATGTATGTGTTTTGTGTGTTTATATATGTATGTTTGTGTGTGTTTGTGTATGTGTGCATATGTTTGTGTGTGTTTGTGTATGTGTGCATGTGTTTGTGTATGTGTGTGTGCAACGCGGTGGAAGACAAAAGGATAAGAATAATAGAAATGAAAATTCCTCTAAATTCCCTAAATTCTTATGTGATATTTGAAATTACTGATTAAAAAGTCTTCATCCCCCACCCCACCAAGTTGCGGAAATCTAAGAATAGTTAGCACATGCTTAAAAGAAATTGATCAATTGTAAGCACAAAATAAAAATGTGCATTTAACAACAAAAAAGTATAGAAAATATGACACTGAGAGAAATTACTCGCATATGCTTACAGGATGACAATGTAAGCTACACCCCTGGTAGATATGGTGTACTTAATCTGCTTGGTTGTTCAGCATAATTCGTACTGTTCATAACGGTCACCACAAACAGGTTTACGGGCACTGTCAACACTAGTATGACTGTGTTCTATCAGTTTGTTGGTTGTTAGAGTTTTACGTCCTGCAACATCTAAGGTCATATCAATATGGGTACCGACTTGTGACAGTGCACACTTATGCTGACTTTATAGTGCTGCCCCACTGGGGAATCAGGCCACCAACACCATGACCCAATATTCCACTCAGTAACATTATCCTAACACTGAGCTAACCAGTCCTTGCCCGATCATATTAATGCCGAGTGCCAAGCTAGGAAGCGACAAGTATAAATTTGATAAGTCATTGGTTTGACTCGACCGGGGACCGAACCCCCGATCTCCTGCACACGAAGCCCGCGCTCTACCGATTCGGCCACCGCGCCCGGTGTCTTGCTTAAAACCGACCTCACCATGGCAGTGCAGTGAGCGTTGGGGTTGAAGTCGGTGCCCAGGGCCACAGCTACGCCCTGCTCGATCATCTTGCGGGCTGGTGGAGGCGCGAGGCGCAGGAAGAATGCAGTTGTTGGAAGAAGCGTTGCTATGGTTCCCGAACAGGCCATGGCGGCGATGCCTTCGTCTGATACGGCCTCCAGGTGGCTGATGGCTGTCGCACCGAGCGCCGCCCCCATCTAGCGGCAAAGTGTGGAACTACAGGTGTGTGCAACAGTGGATAGTCCGATGAAGCATAACATTTTCAAAACCAAAGGAATTATTTACAATTGTTTCTACATATCTAACTCAGATACTGATGCACTTTTCAAACACTTGTTGCCACATAGAATGGAATACTGAGGCAATTTAATAAAGCCTGTTACTGCTTAAAGCCTATAGTGTCAAAGTTTTGGAAATGCTTGTCAACATTAATTTCACATGTTTTCACTTCAAATATCTCAAAACTTAGCCATTTAGAATAAAACTTACTTCAAACTAAAGTAAAGTAGATTCTAACAATCAAATTAATATATTTCTATCTCAGAAAAATTACCCAAACTCAAAACCATCGGATTATGCAACTTTAACAGGAGGTGGGAACTCTTTTAAAATCTTTTTTTTATGCTGTGTTTATACTGTCCATAGCATGTAAGCTTGAGTGCTCGGGCTTGTTATCAATGCTGGCCAGTTGTAGTAGTGGCTTAATCTTATCACACAGTAGGAGGTGATAAGATGTTTTTGTTTCTCATACAGTAGCAGATACACAGTGATTATTTGGTATCTGTAGATGTTTGAGCTTGTTTTGTGTTGGGGTTGCCTATCCAAGGTCAATCCGAAATAGGGAAAGACTGCTAGGTAGCTGTTAGGCATGGCAGTTAAGTGGGTTCTTGGCTCATAGATGTTTGAGCTTGTGTTGTGTTGGGTTTGGCTTTCCAAGGTCGATCCGAAATAGGGAAGGACCGTTAGATAGCTAATGGTTTTAGTTCTCAGTGTATGTGTTATTGGTTTTATTTTCTGATCACCCTTGTAGTGGGTGCGAATAGTATATTAGTTTTTTGTTTTTTGTTTTACTACTACTACTATGAAATAGCCTACTCTACATTTATAGCCTTGTACATAGTTTGTAGCTGTTCGTTATCTACTGAGGGTGGACCAGATTACCCCTCATTCCGTCACCCCCTCTTAAGTTATAGTAGACCTATTAATCCGAAACTATTGAGGATGCATTCCATTCAACAATGCTACTTGTGCCAATACTTATATCCACATTGCAACCAGTGTGGAGGAGCGGGACTTAGCTGAGGTGATGGGGTGTCCACCTGTGAAGGTGTTGGTCATCCTATTGACCCTACTCACTGGAGCAATTTACAGTTTGGGCTATTTTCAGTTCCAACCAGTGGTCCACGACTGGTTCATCAAAATGCTGTGGTATGTGCTGTCCTGTCTGTGCAAAAGTGCATATAAAAGACCCTTTGCTGCTTATCGGAAAGAGTAGCCTATGTGGCCACAGCAGGTTTCCTCCAAAGAAATATGTCAGAATGACCATATGCTTGGCATCTAATAGCCGATGATAAAAATCAATCTGCTCTAGAGGCGTTGCTCAATAAAACAAGCATTACATTAGCGAGCAGTGTAGAAGGTCCAAGGCTCACCTGGGCGGAGCCGAGTCTGTGGATCTCTTCGCCGTGAAAGTTGAGCCGCAGTCCAAGTTTCTGCCCGGCCTGCAGCATGCGGCGGGTCTGGTCCACATCGAACACGCCCTTCTCACAGAACACGTCCATGTTGTCCACGTGCAGCTCGCCCGCCGCCATCTTGGCACCCAACACAGGAAGTTGGTTCTGGAGCACATCCATAGTGGCCTCTTCTGGGGTACTGCCTCTAATGAGAGAGAGAGACGGAGAGACAGCGAAACATAGAGAGATATAGAGAGACAGAGTGAGACAGAGACACGAGGCAGACATATATATAATCCTCTGGTGTGACTGACACTTGCCAATATCCGGGGGAGGGGAGGTGGGCCGCAGGTAGTGCTGCCAGTTAATTGTGGAGTCTTATGGAGTATAACAATATCAATGACATTAATAATATCAGCAATATCATTAATATCAATAATATCAATAATCACAACAATTCCTTTACATATCTTTTTACTAGTATAATGTGTTATAATCACTTAAATATATATATGTATGTGTGCATATATAGGCCGTATATCTCTTTTATCTGAATCGGTTTATAATTTTTGCATATACATATGTATGCACTGTATAAGCAATTATACGAGTATAATTATCCATAAAATTATTACCCATGAACTGTTTCTTGAGTTCACACCAACTGATACTACGCAACTAATGACACTCATTTACTCAAGTGACTAGTCAGGCCTTCAGCCTCGCCTAGTGCTGCCACCTGGCTTCTTCCTCCTCGCCTGGCTCTACATCACGCCTGTACTACTCGCTCAATACATATGGTGTATAATTTATTATGCAATTATAGATAACGAACAAGCATCCATTTTATCAAGTTGCTGTTTACGACCTTCCTGTAATGTTGATCAAGTGGACACTGATGCCATCTGAATAGGATTTGCAGCACTAATATCACTTATCGGCTATGGCATACTTTGGTACGGCGTGCGGCCCACAATACGTCACGCTGATGTCAACGACAACTTCCGGTTGTGTGCGCGCGCGTTCCAGCACTGCCAGCATTTTGAGTTCTGTTTCCGTGTTCAATCCGTAACCGCTCTTTACCTCCACTAAGGTGGTGCCACTTCTTAGCATCCTGCATACAAAGGAGCAATAATACAAGAACAACATATTACCAGGACCAGACGGGATGGCCGAATGAGTTGAGCATCCGTCTCCCGTTTTGTTACAATGTGGGATTCGAACTCACGTGTTGGAACCCCGGTCGAGTCAAACCAATGACTTTGTAATTGATACTTGTCACTTCCTAGCACATTATTAGGAGCAGTATAAAGTCATCATAAGTACGCACTGTCACAAGTCAGTACCCGCCCTGATATGAACTTGTTTTGTTGAGGCTTTACATCCTAGCAACATCTAAGGTGATATCAGGATGGGATACAAACTTACATGTTGCTAGGACCTAAAACCCAAACAAACCAAACCTACCTTTGCATGTATTGTTTAAAGTCTGCATACAACTCCTCCACCGTGGCATTGCGAACATGGTCAACAGTGAAGTGGATGCCGCCTCCGGCTTTATGCACCTCCATGTAGGTGGCGCCTGCCAACTGAAAACACGCAGTGAATAGACCTTTTTTGTGGAGTATGCACAGTGAGGTGTAGATAAAGCATTAACCCGGTACTCGCAGTACACGGGTGAATACCAACCCTATATAAAAACGCTCGAAAAAGTGACTTAAGGAAATGAGAGCCTAATTTCACAATCTAAGAAGCAACAATTATTCTTTACATATGTCTTATTGATAGCCCGCTACCTTTGAGTTGAAATATATAATGTAATATCTAGTTTAATAAGATTTAAAACTGAAATCAACGGTGTTCTAGCGCCACCATCTTGTCTTTTTGCATTATCTCCCATTTCACCAACTCTGTGCCTATATGGGTAGCCTTTTGGTACTGGAGCCACAGTTTCTAGTTCATATTCCATACTAACGCTAATTTCGCCCGTATTTAAACTACGTTGTCCTTCACCCGTGTACTACAAGTACCGGGTGAATCTTTTATCTAAGTGAGGTGGTACCCATCACACTAGTTCTTACAACTGCTTCAAAGCTGGATGTGTGAGTTGGTGGTGGAAATCCTCAACAAGACCTTTTGTGTGGGATATGCAAAGTGAGCTGGTACCCATTACACTAGTTCTTACAACTGCCATCAGAGGGGGGTTAGCGGGTTGGTGGTGGAAATCCTCTAGAAGACCTTTTGTATGTGATATGCACAGTGAGCTGCTATGCATTACACTAGTTCTTACAACTGCCATCAGAGGGGGTATGCCGGTTGGTGGTGGAAATCCTCTACAAGACATTTTGTGCGGAGTATGCACAGTGGGGTGGTACCAATTACACTCGTTTTTACAACTGCCATCAGAGGGTGTTTAGCGGGTTGGTGGTGGAAATCCTCTACAAGACCTTTTGTGCACAGTGAGCTGTTACTCAATGTACTAGTTCTTACCACTGCCATCAATGAGAGGGTGAGTGGGTTGGTAGAAATTGTGTATTTTTATTTAAAGAGCCCATGGCAGCGGCTTGGCACTCCCTAAAATCCTACCAATCGCTGGCAGCCTGGTATCCAAGTGGGACAGCACTATTAAGTCACCATGAGTGGACACTGTCTCAAGTCAGTATCCATCATGATATTACCTTAGATGTTGCTACGACGTAAAACAACAACAAACAAGACATGCTACCAAATAATACAATAATATCATCATCATCATCATGCTGTCGGTCGCGATGCCACAAAGACTGCTTTCATTACTTGACTGCCACTCTCCATTTCATTTCATGAAAGCTGCCTGCAAAAGTGTTGAAGTGCTGCTGGCTTTTGCAAGTTACCAGCGGCACTCTCTCGGGGAGCAAATAGAGGTTTCACACCGGCAAGAATATGTCCAGACAGGCGCAAAACTATTTATCCCTGCAGTGGCTGGTCGGGTGATGTTGGGAGCCCTTCGTGCTGCCACATTGACATGGTTTTCTGTTCAGGGTTTGCTCCCTTAGCCTTCGGTTCTGTCAAGAACCTGTACCACAAGGCAGTGGTTTACAACTCTGCAGGGCAGGGGCATCAAACTCCCTGAGGTATTGCAATACCTGCATACCCATACAATAATATAATGCTGTAATAACACACCTTCATTGCGAATTCATGAACCCGGTCACCTTTCCAGACTGCATGGGTATGTCCATCGACCAGGCCTGGAGATATATATATATACAGTAATATCTCGAATATTTCCTAAATATTAGTAAGATATCCAGCTCCCAAAAGTTTAATCTGCATTGCACTCAGAGCTACTAAGAGTAGACTATTTAGTGTACCCACGGGTTCCAACCCTGGTCGGGTCAACCGAATGACTTAAAAATTTATACTTGTCGCTTCCTACCCAGGCGCTCAGCATTATTAGGATAGGGCAAGGACTGGTTGGCTCAGTATCAGGATGATGTCAGGTCATGGTGCTGCTGGCCTGCCCCCCACCCCCCAGTGGGGCATCACTATAAAGTCACCATGAGTGCGCACTGTCACAATGTGGTACATGCCCTGATATGACCTTAGATGTTGCCAGGATGTAAAACTTCAACAACAAATCAACTACTATTTAGTGTACTGGTCTTGAACAGTAATCCTTATCTACTGGGTTTGAACTAAAATCTGTGACGTCATGCAAGGAAGAAGGGATATGTTCTAATTACACAGCCTATACTGTAGTATAAAGCAATGGTTAAAGGGCTTCAAATCCGCTATTAGTCAAAGGTTTTGGGGCACCCGTCCTGAGCAACTGTATTTCAGTGAACTGTTTCGATATAACCCTTCTAAATAATTAGTGACCTAGGAGCCTAAACATACATTACTTCTATTTAATAATACAAAAAGGCTTATGTCAAGAAGGGCCATTGGAGGTGAATGATCATGATGGTCACAACCTGTTTGTACTGGCCTTGAGCCTTGATTAGTAGGCCTTAAAGTTGCATAGTCCGGTGGTTTCGAGTATCTGCCATTTTCTGAAATTTTCTGAGATTAGATTGATTGTTGTAATCTATGTTACTTTAGTTTGAAGTAACTTTTATTTTAAATGTCTAGCTTTTGAGATATTTGAAGTGCAAACATGTCAAATTAGTTTGGCAAGCATGCCAAAACTCTGACACCATAGTTTCAGCAGTAACTGGTTCTATTAAATTGACTATGTTCCCTTCTATGTGGCAACACATGCTTAATAAGTGCATACTAAGTTGGTTATGTAGAATAAAAGCTAGATAATTCTTTTGGTTTTGAAAATGTGATGCTTTCATTGGACCATATAGCTTTAGATAACTCCCAGACAAAATATTGCTTCAAGACCTACAAATTAGTACTACTACTAATCATGTTCGATCAAAATAATTTTGAATAATTAAGTTGTGGTAAAGTTGTGTTAAGGTTGTGGTGGTCATGTGACTGCCAGTTTAATTGCATTAATTAATTAATTCACAGCTTTCTTATGGCCCTGTCACATTACGACGCATCTCGCCAGCGCGCCACCAATGCATAAACTCACTTTTTTACGTCGAGAAGCATGAAACTTTTCAACGTGGGGGGCAAAGTTGGACGTATGCATTATATACATTATTCGATCACCACAACTACACGTCATACGTTACATACACGCTGGAGAAACACTAAACATACGTTAGACGTACGTTAGGCATACGTTATCCATACATTGTCAGTATGCGGACTATTCTTTCCCACTGCCTTTAAAGTAGGTCAAGGTAGTGAACAATGTTTGACTAATGTACGTCTAACATACATTGATGTATGCCTAATGCATACATAACGTACGGCAGACTTAAAATCCACACGTTGTCGAACGTTGTCATACGTCAAAAGTTTTGTGCATGCACAAAACTTTGCCGACCCCCTGATGTGCGACGCCGTGTCTCGACGAACGTCGACATACATTTATGTGTACCAACGCATGCCTAACGCACACGTAACGCATAACGACGTATCCTGACGTATCCCGACGTATCCCGATGTAGTGGCCAAAAATCACATACGTCGACGTACGTTTGCGCGATGCATCGTAATGTGACAGCACCATTAAGAAGTGTCCCGATGACCTTATTCCACAGAGAACATATGAAAAATTGTGCGCCTGGGGGTGTGTACATACTCACCGGGTATTATGGATTTCCCTTTGGCATCAATGACTGCATCAAACTTAGTGTTCTTAAACTGATACTGAATGTCCTCGTCAGTTCCAATGGCCGCGATCATCCCATCGCTTAAATTAAAATAAATGGACCACACAATCGTAAAAAGATGCAAACTGGAGTGGGATGGTCATATTTCCTGTTCATCAAGTCTGGCAAAAATTATCTTGCAAGAAGAGAAGGTGGATGATGGAAAAGGAAGAAATACAGCATCAGGGAATGAGACAGGTCTGGGCCCGTATGCATGGAGCAGTGTTAGCGGCGTGTGGTGTTATCGCTCTAACACAGGGTAGCTAACACCGGTTATCGGCATCGTCGAGAACTATGTCAAGCCGTATGCATGGGCGCTTAAACGGTGAGTGTTAGCTAAACGTGAATGTATTTATAGATTTGGGAAATCCCTCGATTCGACAATATGAATAACGCCGCCAATGCTGCGGCTACATTAATATCGGTTCGAATTTAGGGTTAAATTGATCAAATTTCACTTATTGCGTATGTAATTCTGTCAAATATGATCGCATTGAATAGATTTGGGTATAATATATTGCCGCCGATTCGGCGGCGATGGCGGTGGCCATGTTTATTTGACATTGGACAGTATGGATATCGACGTCGCTGCGGCGGCGGCGATTTGTTTACTTTACACTCGTCAATTCGAAAATATTAATATCGCGGCAGTTACGTCATCAGCGTTAATCTCGCTTCGGATTTAGGGTTAAATTGATAAAATTTCACTTATTGCGTATTTAATTCTGTCATCCTCACACTAACCTAACACTAACACCGCTGTAAACCTGATATGAGCAGAGTTATGGGGCTGTCACACTACGACGTTTGTCCCGGCGACCCGTCAGCGTTGAAAGTACCATATTGCGCGTCGAGAAACGTCAAACTTTTCGGCGGTTTGGGGGAAAAGATCGGCGTCAGCGCGGCGCGTTATGCGCGCGCGGCCAACGTGTGTCGACGCGCTGGGGAAAAAAAAAAAAAAGTTTGGCGTGACGTCTTCATTTAACCTTAAATGTTGCTAGGGCATAAAACAAAAACGGCCCAGTTTGCCGCAACGTGTGAGCAACGACCCTCCCGCGCGCGCGCCGTCTTCCTAGCGTTCCAATAACGTTATTCCGGCGCGTCCAACGCATATATTTGCGCGCGTTGTCGATCGCTGTTTTTTTTTGACAAGCTTAAAACCTTGGGCGACCGGCAACGCGCGCCGACCATCAACGTCAAGCATAGTGTACCGACCTGTACCGACGTGCGCATAATGCGCCCCCATCGCGTCTCGATATTTCACTAATTATCGCCCAAAATCAACACACGTCGACGGGTCGCCGGTAAGAAGCGTCGTAGTGTGACAGCCCCATTAGAATTTCCGAGTTTAAACTGGCGGTGTTAGGCCTAACACTGCTCCATGCATACCAACTTTTCGGCGCTAAGCCAGAAATCCCGCCCTAAACGCGGTTTGGCTCGCTAACACCGCTCCATACATACGGGCCCTGGAGTTCAGCAAATCCCAGAGGGTAGTGGAGAACAGGGGGAAATGGGAAACACTTATTGCAAAGTCATCCGTGATGTCCCAACGACCCTTGCAGTTAAACGGACCAGCTACAGATCGCTGAGAGACGACCCGTACTCCCACAAATGCTCTCCAAGCATTCATTTGCCTGTTTTCATTTTATGCAACTACATATGTGGGGGGAGAGTGCTGACATTGCTTGCTTCTGTTGTGTTTTATTTAGTCCAGCAGCACTGACAGTTTTATACAACCATATAGAGAAATAAATGTTAGAAATTGCAATCTAAGATAATACATATCAAGTTCAAATGTTTATTTATCATAACCACCTACTTTTTGTGTGAATAATTGATTAAATCATGTAGATTAATAGACTTTAAAAGTTGAATTGAGAGCTTTCTGTGGCTGCCATCTTGGTGGTTGCCATGGATTCCCCTGTGTGTGGGGAACCCCTCTAGGTCATGTGATGAGGGAATCCCACCTATGATGTCATTCATACATCACATACCTCAACTCTCCTCCCACATGTTCAGTAGCATGAACTGAACAAACTAAGCAAAGGTATGTTTGGAGAGCTTTTGATGCTGGATTCGTTTGAATCTGGGTGAGGTATAACCGGCGACTTTAAGGGATTGATGATGATGAGCCGACTGGAATATTAATACACCCTTAACTTTTGCTTATTATTTTGAATTGATTTAACAACGTAATGCATTATGATCAGAAGGTTCCCTTTCATAAGAGCAATGTCACCAACAGCCATAGACTTCAGAAATGTTCAGCTTTTGATAATGAAATCCTTCATATGCATATTTTAGAATATCCCTCCAGAATAAAGTCACCATTTATTGAAGTTGCATAGTCCGATAAAAACATGAAATTTTCAAAACCAAAACACTTATCTAGATTTGATTCTACAGATTCAACTTAGACACTGGTGCACTTATTAAACATTTGTTGCTGCATAGAAGGGCATAATAAGTCAATTAATAGAAACCGTTACTACTGAAGTCTATGGTGTCAGAGTTTTGGTGTGCTTGCCAAAATTATTTTGGCATGTTTTGACAACAAATATCTCCAAACTTAGCCATTTAAAATCAAAGTTACTTCAAACTAAAGTAAAGTAGATTATAATGATTAATATAATATATTTATCTCAGAAAATAGCAAAAACTCAAAAGCATCGGACTATGCAACTTTAACATACCTCATTGCCATATTCCGTATGACAAACATTTAATCACTCTTACCAATTCAGCCACCGAATATGGTAGCCTAAATGGTAAAAGTGCAGGCTCTCTTTGGTGTGGGGAGTCATGGGTTCAAACCTCGACTAAGTCAATCCTATGA
The DNA here is from genome assembly GCA_030323885.1 of Branchipolynoe longqiensis. NCBI lineage: Eukaryota > Metazoa > Annelida > Polychaeta > Phyllodocida > Polynoidae > Branchipolynoe > Branchipolynoe longqiensis. Next base: position 36,020,123 of record CM059186.1, read on the forward strand.
CCTTACAACATTGATACTTGCCACTACCTACCCTGGCGCTCGGCATGTATGTGATACTAGAGCAAGGACTGGTTTCTTCATTAATCTTGATTCTTCATGGATATTGCCAAGTTGGTTGGTTGTTGGAGTTTTATGTCCTAGCATCCTCTAAGGTCATATCAGGATAGGTACCGACTTGTGACAGTGCGCACTCATGACGATTTTATAGCACTGCCCCACTGGGAGACAATGCTGCCAGTCACTCAGTCACATTATCCTGACACTGAACCAGCCATTCCTTTCCTTATCCTAATAATGCCGAGCGCCTGGTTAGGAAGCAGCAAGTATCAATTCTATAAGTCATTGATTTGACTCGACCGGGAATCTTGGCATCGACCTTGACCTAGAGACCGAAGGTCATGATACCACATTGAGCCTTTGGCTCAAAACCCATATACCATGATGCTCACCTTGACCCAGCGACCAAAGGTTATGACACGGCATTGACCTTGGCACTTCGCCTTGGGCCCCCCCCCCCCCATCCCCCACCCAGCGAAGAGCAAAAGTTATACCCACGAACCCACCACCCACCTGCCGACCGCGATGCTGTAGCCAACGTAGCCTGTGTTGCTTTCATCCTGGCCCAGACAGGCTAGGGTGCTCATGGCAGCTCCAGCCAGCACCCGCTCACCGTGCCGGACCACCTGCACCACCTGGCGGGCAGAGTGCACGAGCAGCCTTCCGGTAGACATCTTAGAAAAGGGTAAAAACTATGAAGCTGCGGCGTGGCCTTGTAAAATAACGTTCAGTCGCAGTCACCACGTAGCGCCGACCAAACTGGTGGTGGATGTTGTGTGGGAAGTGGTAGTGCAGATATAGCTGTCTATCTATCTACCTATCTATTTATCTATCTACCAGGGTCAAGCCCGCCTGATTTTACGCGATTACTTGACTTGATTGGGAAAATAAATATTTCCCATTTTCATCACCCCTCCCATGACACTGGTACCGTGACCAGGATCCTGTTCAAGCTATGCGCTGTATCATTGTTGAACACTTCTCTGTGTATGTGTATATATGTAAGTGCATTGCCTGAATGTATGTAATTGTAAGCATTAAATGACCATTTACAAGATTTACAATTCCAGGGTGACGAGTGTAGTAGTCTGCACTGACCTTTCAGGAAACGAGCCACATTGACAGGTAGGCGTGGGTAGGGTGCTGACATCAGGGAGCCTAGTTGGTGTAATGGTCAGCACACTGGCCAGGAATACAAGAGATATGGGTTCGATTCTTGCTCTAGCCGTATTATTTCCCATTTGTCACGATTCCATCTGGTGTGCGCTGTAATACATACATACCAACATGGAGGCCTACTCGGTAGAGCGCAGACTCACCATGTGGACTGTGTTCGAATCCCAGTCGAGTCAAACCAATGACTTATACAATTGATACCTTGCTTTTAGTTTGAGGTAACTTTGCTTTTAAATTAATAGCTTAAGAGATATTTGTAGTGTAAACAAGTCAAACTAATTTTGACATGCTTGTCAACATTCTGACCATATAGGCTTCAGAAGTAACATGTTCTATTAAATTGATCCAGTATTCCTTTCTATGCAACAAGGAATGCTTAATAACTGCATTTGTATCTAAGTTTTATAAGTAGGTTCAAATCTAGCTAAGTGCTTTGGATTTGAAAAAAATTATGCTTTTATCAGACTATTCAACTTTAGCCTTCATTGTTGTTATTCACCATACACACAAGTCGTGAATACCATGTAATGAGTGGTACCTAGACTGAAAAAAAACCCCACTAAAACCACCATCATTGTCAAATCAGCAGGTGTTTGATTAGCTCAACGATGGGACGTGACCTTTTGGACCAAGGCTACTGCATTGTGGGAATGTGACTGCTTGGTGTGCGCCTTTGATAAGCATTGTTTGTTTGCTCATTGGGGTTTTACATCCTAACAACATCTACGGTCATATCAGGACGGGTACCAACTTCTAACAGCGCGACCTCGTGGCGACTTTATAGTGCTGCCCTACTAGGAGATCAGGCTGCTGGCACCATGGGCCAATACCCTACTCAGTCACATTATCCCGATACTGAGATAGCCAGTCCTTGCCCTATCCCAGTAATGCCGAGTGCCAGGCCAGGTAGCGCAACACATATCAATTTTCTAAGTCATTGTTTTGACTCGGCCGGGATTCAAACTCCCAACCTTCCGCATGAGAAGCCTGTGCTCAATCGATTCGGCCATCGCGTCTGGTCCGTTGAGAAGGAACACCTGCACTCACACACCGATATATATATATATATATAATATATATATATATATATAACAGAGGTCCTTTTGCATCAGACAGGATGACCAAAAACTTATAAATATATGTGTTCAGAGTTACGCTGGTCCCTCAGGAAGGACTGAAGCTTGGACCCAGCATGTCGGAATGCTGCTGCAGCTTGGCCGCCTGAAGGTGAAGGAGGAGGTGAATACATGTACAATCTGATACAGGAAGCGCTATTTTATCTCATGTAAAATACCTGCTAGGACAATCTCACTTCAATCTCTGTTTAGAAACAAATGGATGGCAATAACCCTAGCAGGTTTGGTCATCAGGAGGCGTGTTGTGATAGGTGCAAAGTGCACAGTAAAGGGTGTGTACTGAAGGATGGGGCTGGGACGGGGACCATCCCATATTTCACCATGTAAGCACCGGACCTGGTGGTAGAATCTGTAGAGCACAGGCTTCCTGTGCGGAAGGTTGGGAGTTCGACTCCCGGTCGACTCAAACCAATGACATACAACATTGATACTTGTCACTACCTAGCCTGGCACTAGGCATTACTAGGATAGGGCAAGGACTGGTTAGCTCAGTGTCAGGATAATGTGACTGAGTGGGATATCGGGTCACGGTGCCAGCAGCCTGGTCTATCAGTGGAGCAGCACTATAAAGTCGCGATGATTGCCCACTATCACAAGTCGGTGCCCGTTCTGATATGACCGTTGGTGCTGCCAGAACGTAAAACTCCAGCAAACCAAGCCAGTCTTCGGTGCAATGCAATTATACAAAACCGGCTGGATTCATCAGATGGTAGTCAGACGGTAAGAATTCCGCCATTCGCCTAACATCTATATATACATATATATATACATATATATATATATACATATATATATATAATACATGCGCACTAGCCCGGTTACTAAATCAATGTCGGCCTATCTCCCGGGTTCTGCATACTCGGCCATATTTCTTTTTGGCATAACCACGTGGACGTGTCTGTTTGCTTCGGACATTCCTTTTTCATTCTAACAATTTAAATTTTGGCGTTCCCTGTTGTTGTTGTCGTTACTAGTTGGTATTTTTGTGTGTGTATGTTACTGGTTTTTTTTGTTTTGCCAGTGAAAATTTTGCCAGTGAGTAATTTCAGGGATTCCATGAGTGTTTTTCTTGTTGGAATAGTACAGCCTACTGGCAAATAAATGCTCCTAGTTGCTCAGATTGATAGACAGCAAAGTGACTGATCTTTTCTTTGAACATGCAGGATGGCAACGAGGCAACTGCCGATATGATAATCCTGGTTTAAGATATAAACATGTACATTAATAAACACACGCACACGTATATTTTATATATATATAAATATATATATATATATATATTTATATATATATAATATATATATATATATTACGTGTGCGTGTGTTTATATATATATACATATATATATATATATATATATATACAGTAAAACCTCTCTATACCGACCCCTATTGAGTGAAACCAATGACTTAAAAATTGATACTTGTTGCTTCCTAACCAGGGGCTCGGCATTATTAGGATAGGACAAGGACTGGTTAGCTCAGTGTCAGGATAATGTGACTGAGTGGGATATCAACACCGCATCAGCATATTCCGGCCGCGAACTAATGACTGTGAAACCACACAGACGGACTGCTCTTGCATGCATCATCCGTCCGACCTAACCGGAAGTGCCGAGCGGACCTAAATGCTGCACTCGCAGTTTGCGTGATTGACGGTGCCCCGGCTCCGGTTTTCTAGCACCTTCGAGCTGAACAGAAGCAAAAGGGGCTGAGTAGGTGTTGAGTGAGATGAGCAACTCGCGTAAACAAGGAGACCGGGCCGGGATGCAGGGGGCGTGGGGTGGGGTGGGGTGGTGGTGGTGGGGTGGTGGTTGTGTGTTGGGGTGGTGTGGGGGGGATGTGGTGGTGGTGGGGGAGGGTGTGGGGTTGGTGGTGGTGGGGGTGGTGGTGGTGTGTGGTGGTGGTGGTGGTGGTGGTGATGGTGGTGGTGGTGGTGGGGGGTTGGGGGTGGTGGTGGTGGTGGTGGTGGGTGGTTATTTTGGTGGTGGTGGTGGTGGTGGTGGGGGTGGTGGTGGGGGCGGATGGTGGTGGTTGTGGGGTTGGTGGTGGGGGTGGGTAGGTTGGTTGGGGGGGTGGTGGTGGGGTGGTGGTGATGGTGGTGGTGGTGTGGTAGGGTGGTTGGGGGTGGTGTGGTGGGTGGTGGGGTGGTGGTGTTGGTGTGGTGGTGGTGATGGTGGTAGGTGGTGTGGTGGGGGAGGTGGTGTGGTGGGTGGGGGGTGGTGGGGGTGGTGGTGGTGGTGGTGGGGGGTGGTGGTGGTGGGTGGTGGTGGGGGTGTGGTGGTGGTGTGGTGGGGTTGGTGGTGGGGGTGGTGGTGGGGGTGGTGGTAGGGTGGTTGGGGGGTGGTGGTGGTGGTGGTGGTGGTAGTCGTCGTGGTGGTCGTGGGAGCTGGTGGTGTGTGGGGCGGGTGCTCGGAGCAACTCAAGTGCAGACTCACAGCGTTGAGCTAGTTAGAAACGAAGAACAAAGGGGAAAAAAGAAGATAACAAGTAAAACAAAAATGTTAACATTTCCTTAAGTTTAAATTTTTTTTTGCAACATGTGAAACTTGCACAATTTGCTGTAGCTGACTATGCTACTTTAATAGCTGCATACTCCGATGAAAGCATAACACTTATACGAAACCAAGAGTAGTCACATTGCGCTTGTTACATATTCCTTGTTATATAAGCGGGATACTAAGTCAATTTAATAGAGCATGTCACTTTTGAAAATGATGAAGTCCTGCATTTCGATGATGTGCACACCAACTTAAATGTCTCCATGTTTCCACTTTAAATATTTCATATGTTAATCCATTTAAGTCAAATTTAATTCCAATAAAAGCAAAGTATTTTCTTTTGGTTTGTTTAACGACCTCCCAGCACAAAAAGTAGACATCGGCTATTTGGGGGGGACATAGTTATTATCTTTAATAGCGACATAAACTTTAAAAAAATCATTGGGATGTGCAACTTTTAAAAGCATGTATTAGTTTGATCGTTTATCACTCGTATATTCACCGAATCACATATACCTGAAACAAAGTCTTTATTTCTTATATTGTATTTAATCGTACCAATATTGTGGTCTTCTCTGTGGCGGAGTGGTTAGAGTGTCTGACTTTTTTCTAGGTCAGTCTCCTAATCTGAAGGTTGGTGGTTCGATTCCCTGTGCCCCCCAACTCTGTCAATTTGGATTTCCACAGCTGTGTATAACTTACAGCATCATCAAAGGCCAGTTGCTCTCATACCATGTCTATGTGGTGTGGGAGGTTAGAAATCCCTTGGGTTGGTAAAAGTATAGGCTCGGGCTTTCTATCGGCAAACTGTCTAATGGTGAAAACAAGTCTATTCAGACTTATCCATGATAGGGAGTATACATCTTCAAGAAAAAAATATATATCAGCAACAGGACAGGAGAAATAACCTTCTAAGTCAGGATTAACCAGTGGAGTCAAATGATGATGTTGCTATTTTGGATAAAACTGACAGGGGGAAACGGAGACCTCTTTCTTTAAAACAAAAGAAGGAAAAAAAGAAAGAAAAAATCCCTAGTATGCCTGCTATGTATAGTGGGTCTGATATATGTGCTTATAGTTGCTAAAAATAATCCGATGAAGAAATAACATTTTTGAAACCAACGCATTTACCTATATTTGATATTATATATAAACTTATTTGATATTGCATATCCGACTTAGATACTAGTGCACATACTACTTAGACATTTGTTGTTGTATAGAAGGAATATTAAGTCAATTTAAAGTTGCATACCGTTATGGTTTTTTATTTCTCTAATAATTTAAAATAAATATAGCACGTTGATAATTATAATCTACCTTACTTAAGCTTGAAAATAACTTTTATTTCAATAGTCTAACTTTGGAGATATTTGAAATGTAAATACTGTATATGTCCCAATAGAAGCACACCCCCATTTCAAGATTGAAAGCATGCACAAATTTACGATCATATTCAAACTGAATGCACATAAAATAAGACAATCCCACTTTATTTCAGAGACATGACAAAAACAAATCAAATTTACGATCATATTCAGACTGAATGCACATATAATAAGACAATCCCACTTTATTTCAGAGGCATGACAAAAACAAATCCATAAAAACTTTAAACTTTGAATAGACGCGCATCCATGTGTCTGCACTCGCGCAGTGCGCGTCTATTGGGACATATACGGTATGCCAAATAAATGTTGGTATGTTTACATTTCAAATATCTCCAAAATCAAAGCAAGGCAAATCAAATCAAAACTCTAATACTGTGCGCTTCAAGCTATTAAATTGACTTAGTTATTATTCCTTCTTTGCACCAATACATACTCGATGAGTGCACCAATAAAGATATATCGGATATGTAGAATCAAATGTTGATAAGTAGGGGGCCTATATTTATTTAGAAAATTTGATGCTTTCATCGGACTATGCAGATTAAGCCATTTAGAATCAAAGTTACTTCAAACTAAATTTAAATTAAATTAAATTAAAGTAGATTTAAATAGATTAAATTAAAGTAGATTTTGACAACCAGTCAAATATATTTATTTAAAAAATAACAACCTGTCAAATATATTTATTTTAAAAACAAAACACATACTCAAAAACCATAGGGGTATGCAACTTTAACTTCTACCCATGAATACCAATGAATGTTGTTGCTATTTCTTGCTTCCTGGCATTCCAGACCCCCCCCCCCCCCCCCCCCCCCAAGCGGTAATGATGTCACAACCACGTGATGTCATGGGTTGTGTGAGTTTCCGGGAATCTCATCATTGTAGTGACCCTGACAGTGAAGATAGATGGGGAGAATTCTATGCGTTGTTCTAGACTGAGCGAGGCATGCTGAGAGAGGAGGGTGTGGGAGTGATAGGGGGCGGTGAGGGGGGGGGGGAGTTGTTCTAATAGCATCGAAGGCGGGGATAGACTGATCACGTGACAATATGCGTCACATGTGGTTATTACACTTGCTACAAGACCAACGCCACATTCATTAGTAGAATTATTTGGTTTTGTCTTATTGGGGTTTTACGTCCTATATCATATCAGGACGGAATAGTGCCATCTCATTGGGATACCCTGCTGGCAGCACTATGTGATTTGTCATTGCTATTAATACATATTCGTTAGGAATTTTCGTTAGCAATTTTCATGTGATTTGATTGATTTTTTGGCATGGAGATGCTTATTATTGTTACTTGCATGTCTATGGCAATTCTGAGATAATTATATTATGTATACATATACAGACATGTCCACTCACATAAATCCACACACACACACACACACAAAGAGACACACTCACACATACACTTACAGGCAAATCAGCAAGTCCCACAGTGCCATAGTCATAAGTTTCCATGAGTGAATTTGATTCTGCATTATAATAACATATATGTAATAAATATCTCAAGCATAACACATAAATGTAGTGTGGGTGTGGGTGTAGATGTCCGTAGTAGTGTGTGAGTGTGCGCGTTAAAGTGGGTGAGTGTGTGTAGGTGTGGGTGAGTTTGTGCAAGTGTATGCAGATATGTGTGACTGTCCAGGTGTGTATCCTGAGTGTGTGTAGGTAAGTGTGAGTGTGTGTAGGTGTGGTGTGTGGGTATTGGCAGGCGTGAGTGTGTTTAGGTGTGCATATGTATGCGTGTGTGTAGGTGTGTGCATGTCGGTAGGTGTGTGAATGTGTCTAGGTGTGTGTGAGTGTGTATGTGTGTGTGATTGTGCATAGGTGTGTGTGAGTGTTTGTAGGTGTATGAGTATATGTAGACATGTGAGTGTATGTATGCATGTGTGAGTGTATGTAGATGTGTGTGATTGTGTGTAGGTGTGTGTGAGTGTGCATATGTGTGTGAGTGCATGTAGGTGTATGGGTATATGTAGATGTGTGAGTGTATGTAGGCATATGTGAGTGTGTGTACGTGTGTGCGTGTGTGTAGGTGTGTGAATGTGTGTAGGTGTGTGAGTGTATGTAGGTGTGAGTGTGGAGGTGTGTGTGAGTGTGTAGGTTTGTGTGAGTGTATGTATGTATGTGAGTGTATGTAGGTATGTGTGAGTGCGTAGGTGTGTGTGACTGTATATGTATGTGGAGGTGTGGAGGTGTGTGTGAGTGTGGAGATGTGAGTGTATGTAGGTGTGAGGGTGTGTAGGTATGTGCGACTGTGAGTGTATGTAGGTGTGTGAATGTGTGTAGTTGTGTGTGATGTGTGAGTGTGTGGGTGTGTATGAGTACATGTAGGGATGTGTGAGTGTGTAAGTGTGTGTGGGTAGATGTATGTGTGTCAGTGTGTGTTGTTGTGTGTCAGTGTAGGTATGTGTGAGTGTATGTATGTGTATGTGTGTCGGTGTGTTTGACTGTATGTATGGGTGAGAATATGTGTTTCTGTGTGTGAGTGTATGTCTGTGTGGGTGTATCTAGGTGTGTGTGAATGTATGTAGGTATGTGTGAATGTATGCATGTGTGTGAATACATGTATGTGTGTGAGCTGTATGTGTGTAGCTGTATGAGTGTATGTATGTATATGTGAGTATATGTATATGTGAGTGTATGTAGGTGAGTGTGAGTATGTAGGTGTGTGTGGGTATATGTATGTGTGAGTACATGTAGGCATGTGTGAGTGTGTAAGTGCATGAGTACATTTAGGTGTGTGAGTGTATGTACATGTGTGTGAATACATGTAGGTGTGTGAGTGAGTGTGAGTTGTCGGTGTGGTTTGCTGTATGAGTGTGTGTAGGTATGTGTGAGTACATGTATGTGTGTGAGTGTATGTGTGAGTATATGTGGGTATGTGTGAATGTATGTAGGTGTGTGTGAGTACATGTATGTGTGAGTGTATGTAGGTACATGTGAGTGTATAGGTGTGTGTGAGTATGTGTATGTATGTCAGTGTATGTAGGTATGTGTGAGTGTGTAGGTGTGTGTGCATACATGTGGGTCTGTGAGTGGGAGTTGTAGGTGTCTTTTGCTGTATGAGTGTATGTAGGTATGGGTGAGTATATGTAGGTATGTGTGAATGTATTTAGGTGTGTGAGTACATTTATGTGTCTGAGTACATGTAGGTATGTGTGAATGTATGTGAGTGCATGTATGTGTGTGAGTGTATGTAGGTATGTGTGAGGGTGTAGGTGTGTGAGTATGTGTATGTGTGAGAGCATATGTAGGTATGTGTGAGGGTGTAGGTGTGTATGAATACATGTGGCTGTGTGAGTGTGAGTTGTAGGTCTGTTTTGCTGGATGAGTGTATCTAGGTGTGTGTGAGTATATGGAGGTATGTGTGAATGTAAGTAGGTGTGTGAGTACATGTATGTGTGTGAGTGTATGTAGGTGTATGTGAATGTATGTAGGTGTGTGTGAGGACATGTATGTGTGAGTGTATGTAAGTATGTGTGAATGTATGTAGGTGTATGTGAGTACATGTATGTTTGAGTGTATGTAGGTATGTGTGAATGTATGTAGGTGTGTGAGTACATGTAGGTATGTGTGAATGTATGTAGATGTGTGAGTGTATGTAGCTAGATGACTATGAGTATATGTAGGTATCTGTGAATGTATGTAGGTGTATGAGTACATGTATGTGTGAGTGTATGTAGGTATGTGTGAATGTATGTAGGTGTGTGAGTATATGTACGTGAGAGTGTATGTAGGTATGTGTGAATGTATGTAGGTGTGTGAGTACATGTAGGTATGTGTGAGGATGTAGGTGTGTGAGTGCATGTATGTGTGTGAGTATATGTAGGTATGTGTGAATGTATGTAGATGTGTGAGTATATGTAGTTGTATGACTATGAGTATATGTAGGTATCTGTGAATGTATGTAGGTATATGAGTACATGTATGTGTGTGAGTATATGTAGGTATGTGTGAATGTATGTAGGTGTGTGAGTACAGGTATGTGTGAATGTATGTAGGTGTGTGAGTATATGTATGTGAGAGTGTATGTAGGTATGTGTGAATGTATGCAGGTGAGTGTGAGTACATGTAGGTGTGTGACTACATGTAGGTATGTGTGAATGTATGGAGGTGTGTGAGTACATGTATGTGTGTGGGTATATGTAGGTATGTGTGAATGTATGTAGGTGTGTGTCAGTACATGTATGTGTGAGTGTATGTAAGTATGTGTGAATGTATGTAGGTGTGTGAGGACATGTATGTGTGAGTGTATGTAGGTATGTGTGAATGTATGTAGGTGTGTGAGTATATGTATGTGAGAGTGTATGTAGGTATGTGTGAATGTATGTAGGTGTGTGAGTACATGTATGTTTGAGTGTATGTAGGTGTGTGAGTGTATGTAGGTGTGTGAGTGTATGTAGGTATGTGTGAGGGTGTAGGTGTGTGAGTATATGCAGGTGTGTGAGAGTGTGTAGCTGTGTGTCAGTGTAGCCGTGTCAGTGTGGCCCTGGTGCACGTCTAAATGGGTTGGTGTCCCTGAGCTGTTCCAGGGGGCGCCACCTACCCGGATGAGGCCTGACCACGCCTATATATATACAGCAGGTACAGAGCAGCCAAGGGCAGACCGAACACACCGCTCAAAACCGCCCAAGGAAAGGAGTAGCCTGATACCGCAGCACAGTCAGCGAAGGGCTTACTACTGCACACCACACAGCCTCCACCACACAGGTGAGAAGAAGGTAGACCAAAGCGAGACTAATACTACACCCCACTCAGCCTGCACCCCACAGGTGAGACACGACAAGCCTCACCCACATTCACCCCCCCCCCCATCTTGGTACCCATATCATTATCAAGCTTAATTCTCAGATATAAGTATGTATACACATATATATTTGTGTATATAACCTATGTGTTGCACCTGTGAAGTATGTCATATGTATATATATATGTATGTTGTATGTATATATATATATGCATACATACTTATATACGTATATATTTGCATATCCTATCTGTCGGACCTGTAAATTATATTATATGCATGTATATATGTGCGACTGGCGCTGGTCAACATCTGGCTGAGGAGAAGTGGACCTAGATGGCACCACCGGTACAGTTTTACGTCTTATGTAGTATAACAATAATCATAATAATAAGTAATATTCCCTTCTGTATTTTTTTACTCGCATAATACGTTATACATCATATATATATATATATGGGGTGGTTGAATTGGTGAGAGTGGTGACTAGCTTCCCATGTGGGAAATTGTGGGTATGAAGCCTGATCGAGTCAATCCAATGACTTACAATTTGATACTTGTCGATACCTAGCCTAGCACACAGCATTAATACTATAATAATAGGACAGGACAAGGACTGGTTTGTTAAAGTCGCATAGTCCGATGGTTTTGAGTTTCTGACATTTTTCTGAGATAAGTATATTAAATTGATCGTTATAATCTACCTTACTTTAGTTTGAAGTACCTTTGAATTGAAATAGTTACCTTTTGAGATATTTGAAATTCAAACATGTGAAAATAATGTTGGCAAGCATGCCAAAACTCTGATACCATAGGCTTCTGCAGTAACAGGTTCTATTAAATCGACTCAGTGTTCCCTTCTATGTGGCAACAAATACTTAATAAGTGCATCAGTATTTAAGTTAGTGGTGGAGTGGTTAGAGTGTCTGACTTCTTTCTAGGTCGGACTCCTAATCTGAAGGTCAGTGGTTCGATTCCCTGTGACCCCACCTCTGCCAATTTGGATTTCCACTGCTGTGTGTAACTTACAGCGTCATCAAAGGCCAGTTGCTCTCATACCATGTCTATGTGGTGTGGGAGGTTAAAAATCCCTTGGGTCGGTAAAAGTGTAGGCTCGGGCTTTCTATCGACAAACTGTCTAATGGTGAAAACAAGTCCATTCAGGCTTATCCATGATAGGCAGTATAAATCTTCAAGAAAGAAAAAGAAAGAAAAAAAGATATGTAGAATGAAATCGAGATAATTGTTTTGATTTTGAAAATGTGATCCTTCATCGGACTATGCAGCTTTAAGTATTGGGATAATATGATTGATTGAGAGATTGGGTCATGGTGCAGGGGGGGGCATATTTCCCAGTGGAGCAGTACTATAAAATCACCATAAGTGTGCACTGTCAGAAGTCGGTACACGTCCTGATATTACCTTAGATATTGCTAGGACTTAATTCCCCCCAAAACACTGAAAGCTATGTGGAAAAGGTGAGCTACAAGTACTACATAGGATTCCCACTGGTAACCTGCCCTCTGGTGGCAGTAGTAAGAACTAATGTATTAGGGAGCAGCTCACTGTGCAGCATGCTCTGTGGAAAATGTCTTATAGAGGATTTCCACAACTGTGGCAGGGGTAAGAACTAATGTAGTAAGGTAGCAGGTCACTAGGAAGCGCATTCTTCAGTTTTATGTGTGGTCTACTCTAATGGGGCTGAGACATGGACAATCTCTAAGAAAATGTACAAACGTTTAGCAGCATTTGAGATGTGGACTTATCGAAGGATGATGAAAATATCATGGACAAAGAAGATCACCAACAAAGAAGTTCTCAGAAAAATTAAAAATAAGAAAAGCTTGTTTGCCACTATACAGACAAAGAAACTTATTTATTTTGGCCACATCATTCGTCAGAGTTCAATATACCGTACATTGTTGGAAGGGAAGGTGAATGGCAGCAGAGGGAGAGGGAGACCAAGAACATCATGGTTTACAAATATTTCACAGTGGACAGGCTTGAATTATTCATAGTCTATCAGAACAGCACACCATCGGGACAAGTGGAGAACCATTGCATCCAACCCTCGACTAGAGGACGGAACTATTGATTGATTGAGCAGGTCACTGTAGAAAATAGAGGATTTCCACCACTAACCCACCCTCTGATGGCATAGGCAAGGACTAGTGTAAGTAGCAGCTCATTGCGGATGCTGCATAGAAGAGGTCTATTATAGGTCATTTCACTCTTCACTCTGTACTGAGATGCATAGCAATATGTGTAGATATTCATGGTCCTGGTTAAAGTTGCATAGTCCGATGGTTTTGCGTTTCTCTCATTTTCTGATATAAACATAATAGGTTGTTCATTATAATCTACCTTACTTTAGTTTGAAGTAACTTTTATTTTAAATCACTAACTTTTGAGATATTTGAAATGGAAACATGCTAAATTGATTTTGGCAAGCTTGCTAAAACTCTATCACCATATGCTTCTGCAGTAACAGGTTCTATTAATTAACTCAGTATCCCCTTATATGTGACGACAAATGTTTAAAAAGTGCACCAGCATCTAAGTTAGATATGTAGAATCAAATTTAGAAAATAGTTTTTTGGTTTTGACAATTTTATGTTTTTATCGGACTATGCAGCTTTAACCCAATGAAGAGTGGAGGCCCTGCTGGAGTATATTAAAATCACATTTTTGTAGGTTGGCAATATTATCTGAAAAAACTAACTAATGGTGTGGGTAACATGGTTAGCCCACACCATTGGTGTTCTCTCTGGCAGAGTGGTTAGAGTGTCTGACTTTTTTCTAGGTCAGACTCCTAATCAGTGGTTCGATTCCCTGTGCCTCCACTTCTGCCAATTTGGATTTCCCCTGCTGTGTATAACTTACAGCATCATCAAAGGCTGGTTGCTCTCATACCATGTCTATGTGGTGTGGGAGGTTAAAAATCCCTTGGGTCGGTAAAAGCGTAGGCTCGGGCTTTCTATCGACAAACTGTCTAATGGTGAAAACAAGTCAATTCAGACTTATCCATGATAGGCAGTATAAATCTTCAAGAAAAATGTACACGTGCTGTCCAATGGTTGTGTAGTATTTTAGTCATGTGATATAAATATGAGGACAACATATTGTTGTATTAATATATCAACTTACTAGCCATTTCAATAGTAATAGTATTGTACTCAAAATTTATTAATAATATACTACTTTAGAGATAGGTCTATCCCAGTTTTAGTTGATGTGTAGAACATGAAACCAGGACAAGAACCGCTAGAAATGTACAAAAGATGCTTTACAAAATGACAGACCGGGCGCGGTGGTCGAATCGGTAGAGCACAGGCTTCCCATGCGGAAGGTCGGGAGTTCGAATCCCAGCTGAGTCAAACCAATGACTTATTAAATTAATACGTGTCGCTACATTCATATATCTGTGCATATATGTAGGCACATATACATATAAATACACATACTTATTTGCATATTTATATGGGTATACATTAACTCACATATATGCACATATATATTTACACATTTAGTATGGACATATACAGATATATACATATGTACACATATATTCACATATGCACATATAGACATGTACATACATATACACGTTTACATATATGTACATATATGTATAAATATATTCATGCACACATATATATGCATATATACATTTATGCATATCTACACGTATATACATATAATATATACATGCATACATATATACATATATACAGATGCATACATACATATACAAGCACATGCACCCATATATATACATTTATACACATATATTTATATACATTTATATATAAACATTGACATATATACATTACATATATGCATATATATTTACACATTTAATGTTACAGGTTTGTAAAAATAATGTCAGATCTCTTTAATCGCGCTATCATAGAAGCCATTCTAAAGAATATTATATTTATTTTCTCAACGGAAAAACAACAAGTTGTCCGTGTGCTTGAGTCTGGTTGCTAGGCAACCATTGCATCGGCCCGTTGACATTGGCAGGGGATATGTAACTGCGGGACCCTCAAGAAGGAACACAGCAATCGGACCAAATCTCTAAATACACAAGTGGTGATATGAGATATCAGTAGTGGCTGCGGATGGTTTTAGAAAGCCACAGGTCTACCCCTCAAGCCAAAAAATAGATAATCCCCAGAGGTGAGAGGCGTGTAAATGTTTGGAACCAGGTTATATAGACCCCTTTCAATGTTTGTAAACATTGGGTATGCGCGCGCAGCTTGGCTGCAGAACGAATGCACACTGCCACTGAGTTTGCCCGTACACGCAGTGTAAAACGTTTTATTTTATTCAGAATTAATAGAAATGCAGAAGCCTAACCATATAAATTTAATATAATCTATTCGTTAAATATGTTTTCTATATGTGTTCTAAGCGGATTGTGGCTAGGTGGTGTGGTTTTAGAGATATTTCACTTTTTCTGTATGAAGATTGCTCACTGCCATTGACAATGCATTGAGTTTGGGGGCGGGGGGTAGTTTCTTGAGTTACTAAGCATGACATTGGGCCTGGGGATGAAGGGAGTAGGCGTGAAGGTAGGGGCGGGGGGGTGTTTGGGTGATGGTTTGCACCCACTCACAAACAAAAAATAAGATATGGTAATCATTGGGAAAATTCATTCTGAGATGATGTGACCCGAGTGGGAAAGCGGGTCTGCAATGCGGTATCTCAGTGAGGCAGCACTATAACACCGGCTACAGTGCACACACAGGATGGAGAGTACTCCTGAGGTTCCTGATGATAGGTGGAGATGGACCGGAAGGGGGGAGAAGTACTTCTCAAAATGAACATATGGGGGGGGGGGGGGCTTATATATTTGTGTGGAAGGACTGCCTGTGTATGGGGGAGGGGGGGGGGGAAGGATCAACGTTCTAATCATGACATGGGGGTGAGGATTTCGAACATGGTCCAATTAAACATGGGGTCCTGTATGTTTGGTCCCTTTCTACACAAAAGGCTCACATTATGCAATTATGTGACTTCAATTCCATTGGTCGGGGATGGCGAAAATTGGAAATATTTAGCAGGATTGCTTGTCTGAAACCCACTGTTCAGTGAGGCGACTTGGCTAGCATGCGGCTAGTAAGGATGAGGCCTTTTGGATTACGACAGAATTCTTTCTACACATCCCAGAAGGATGACAGAAGGCTTGCAGTCTATGATGATCCAAGGTTTTCAGCCGATGATAGAAGCCTTGCAGCCTATGATGACAGAAGGCATTCAACTTATGATGGAAGATTTGCAGCCGATGACGGAATGCCTTCAGCCGATGACGGAAGGCCTTCAGCCTATGACAGAAGGACTTCAGCCTATGACGGAAAGCCTTCAGCTTATGACAGAAGGCCTTCAGCCTATGATGGAAGGCCTTCAGCTTATGATGAAATGCATTTAGCCTATGACGGAAGGACTTCAACCTATGAGGGAAGGCCTTCAGCCTATGATGGAAGGCTTTCAGCTTTTGACAGAAGGTCTTTAGCCTATGATAGAAGGCCTTCAACCTATGACGAAAGGCCTTCAGCCTATAACAGAAGGCCTTCAACAAGGCTTTAAGGCTATAACAGAAGGCCTTCAACCTATGATGAAAGGCCTTCAGCCTATGATAGAAGGCCTTCAACCTATAACGAAAGGCCTTCAGCCTATGACAGAAGGCCTGCAACCTATGACAAAAGGCCTTCAGCCTATAACAGAAGGCCTGCAACCTATGACAAAAGGCCTTCAGCCTATAACAGAAGGCCTTCGGCCTATGATAGAAGACCTTCAGCCTATGACGAAAGCCCTTCAGCCTATGATGAAAGCCCTTCTGCCTATAACAGAAGGCCTTCAACATATGACGAAAGGCCTTCAGCCTATAACAGAAGGCCTTCAACATATGATGAAAGGCCTTCAGCCTATAACAGAAGGCCTTCAACATATGATGAAAGGCCTTCAGCCTATAACAGAAGGCCTTCAACATATGATGAAAGGCCTTCAGCCTATAACAGAACGCCTTCAACATATGATGAAAGGCCTTCAGCCTATGGCGAAAGCCCTTCTGCCTATAACAGAAGGCCTTCAACATATGACGAAAGGCCTTCAGCCTATAACAGAAGGCCTTCAACATATGATGAAAGGCCTTCAGCATATAACAGAAGGCCTTCAACATATGATGAAAGGCCTTTAGCCTATAACAGAAGGCCTTCAACATATGATGAAAGGCCTTCAGCCTATAACAGAAGGCATTCAACATATGATGAAAGTCCTTCAGCCTATAACAGAAGGCCTTCAACATATGATAAAAGGCCTTCAGCCTATAACAGAAGGCCTTCAACATATGATGAAAGGCCTTCAGCCTAAAACAGAAGGCCTTCAACATATGATGAAAGGCCTGCAGCCTATGACGAAAACCCTTCTGCCTATAACAGAAGCCCTTCAACCTATGATGAAAGGCCTGCAGCCTATAACAGAAGGCCTTTGACCTATGATATAAGGCCTACATCCTATAACAGAAGGCCTTTGACCTATGATGAAAGGCCTGCAGCCTATGATGAAAGGCCTTCAGCCTATAACAGAAGGCCTTTGACCTATGACAGAAGGCCTACATCCTATACAGGAAGCTCACAGCTTGTAAGTCAAATGGAATACCCACGGCCTACTACGTAAAGCATTAGAGAGTCCTCTAATAGAAACCGTATCACTTGTGATAACACCGAGGCATGCTAAAAAGAAAATTTGTTTAAACCGTATTGGCACCATAACCACACTCCAAATAAAAACTGCATGAGGAATACCGACATTGAAAATGTTGTGGACCACTTTGCCGTCGTGCCCACCCCTACCCCCACCCGCTCCCCCACCCCCACCCCCACCCCAGGCCCTCCTATGAGGCCCCTTTGTCGCACTGTGTATTGGTGTATTCGTGAGGGGGTCTGCAGGTAGGAGCAGATGCTAAGTCCACGGTTGGTGAGTGTGAACATGTTTCATGTTGGATGGGTTTTGAACATTGCACCTCGATGTGAAAAGTTGGAAGTGTAAACTTAAAAAGGAAAAGGGGGAACATGGTAGACTATTGGAACACAGGATATGTGAGAGCCGGATTAAAAGAAGTTCGGGATACGCTAGTTGTTTTTACAAAAAGCATAGGTGGTTTAAAAAATGTATATTTAAGAAGAACGCGAAAAGAAGGGAAAAAGAAGGAAAAAGAAGGGGAAGGGAAAAGAAGGAGTAAGAAAAGTAAGAACAGGAATGAAGATGAAGAAGAAGATGAAGAAGATGAAGAAGAACAGCAACAACAAAGAAAGAAAGAAGGAAAGAAAGAGAGAAAGAAAGAATGGAGAAGTAGAAGAGAGGGAGAGAAAAAGGAGTCAGAAGAAGTAAGAACAAGAATGAAGAAGAAGAAGAAGAAAAAGAAGAAGAAGAAGAAGATTTAAGGAGGAGGAAGTGGAAAAAGAACAAAAAGTAAGAACAAGGAAGAACAAGAAGATAAACATGGATGAGGAATTAAGAAGAAGGAAACACACAGGAAGAGGAAGGAAGACGGAAGTAGAAGCAGAAGAATAAAAGAAAGACCGCACTATCCTACCAGAGCGTTAAATAACTTAAATAATGTATTATGTGAGCATAATAGAAAAGAAACCCACAGATTTCGTCTGCCATATGTTCTTGGCTGTACTATATTTAGCACCTTCTACTTAACATCCGCCGGTTCCGGTAGCCTAGTTTCTGGACACAGCTTGCTAATGGGTCCTCTATCTGCTGCCATTTTGGGAGGTATTGGCTATCAGTGACATGGGCAAAGTTATGATATTTACTTCTGTGGAATCCAGGTATTTATGAATATAGTTCCATTGTTCTATCTAGGTTGTTATGTCACGCATTTTCTCCTGAGAAAACATTAGAGTTGTAGTCATAATGAGGAGCGATTGGTAACACACATATCTTTATGGGCAATGCGATTTTTGAGATATTTGAATTTTTCTGAGGTGTAAAGTGATCTATTTCACTTGGCAGCTAGGTTACATAACCAAAATGCAGCATTCTGATTGGTTTGTCATGTGCTGTTGTTTACATTTACATGATGCTTTTGTTGTTTGTGTATTTTTAACTAATAATTGTCAGTTATTTATCATAGATAGTGCACATACATCTAAAAGACAGTTTTTCTATATGACTCAAACCAATGACTTACAAAATCGATACTTGTCGCTACCTAGCCTAGCACTCGGCATTAATATTAGGAATGCATAAGGACTGGTTAGCTCAGTGTCAGGATAATGTGACTGAGTGGGATGCCAGCAGCTTGGCCTCCCAATAGGGCATCACTATCAAGTTGCACTGATTGTGGGCTGTCACAAGCTGGTACCCATCCTGATATGACGCTAGATGTTGCTAGGATGTAACAAATAAACAAATAAACACCCTTTCAGGGTCTATATACTGCAAAGTCCTGCCACATGGTGCAGAGAACCAACACTAGCCAACTGTCTCAAGCCTAGCTCAATGGCTCAAGGAATGGCCGCAGATACCAGATCCAATGGCTGAAAGTCAGGGACCAGATTAATCTCACCCACCTTCCAAGCTATGTTGTAGTTTATTTTTAGTATGATTAAATCTAAATTGTCCAAAACTATTGCAATTATGCATAGGGCAAAATATGTACTTAGCAAAAATGCATGCTTAATATTGTATTATTCATTATTTCTGCCGTATGTATCGTATTGTTGTGAAGTATGGGGAAATACATATAAAACAAATATGGAGTGTATAAATTTACTGCAGAAGAAAGCAGTGTTGGATATCGACATCACACTAATAAGCTGTTCTTTGATCTTCATGTATTAAAATTAATAGACTTGGTTAAGATCAAATCTAGTATGATAATTTACAATGCAAACAAAGGGCTACTGCCAACAAATCTAGTCTTTATTCAAAATAAGTTCAGATAGTAGCCATGATACAAGGCAGAGTAACAACCTAAGACAAGTATTTGCAAGAACAACTTTAAAGTCTCAATGTATATCTATATGTGGTATAAACAGACCCCAAACCTTATAAATTTAATATAATCTGTTTGGTGAATATGTTTTGTATGTGTATACCAGGCGGTGTGTTTCTAGGTGGTGTGGTTTTAGAGATATTTCACTTTTTCTGTATGAAGATTGCTCACGACCATTGACAATGCATTGAGTTTGCGGGTACACGCAGTGCAAAACGTGTATTTTATTCAAAATTAATAGAAATGCAGAACCCTAACCTTATAAATTTAATATAATCTGTTCGTTGAATATGTTTTGTATATGTGTACCAGGCAGTTTGTTTCTAGGTGGTGTGGTTTTAGAGATATTTCACTTTTTCTGTATGAAGATTGCTCATAGCCATTGAGTTTGCAGTGTGCCAGTGTGTCGTCCTGCAGCCCAAAGGCGCGGGCACTGACCTAGATGACGTCATAACAAATAGGTCCAGACTGGGCGCGGTGGCCGAATGGGTAGAGCGCGTGTCTCACGTGTGGGAGATTGGGAGTTCGATTTCCAGTTGAGTCAAACCAATGACTTATCAAATTGATACTTATCGTTTCCCAGCCTGGCCAGGACTGGTCAGCTCAGTGTCAGGATAATGTGACTGGGTGAGACATCACGTCATGGTGCTGATGGCCTGATTTCCCAGTGGGGCAGCACTATAAAGTTGCCATGAGTGCACACTGTCACAAGTCGCTACCCGTCATGAGATGACCTTAGATGTTGCTAGGATGTAAAACAACAACAAACACAACAAACTCTCTCTCTCTCTCTATATATATATATACATATATATATATATATATATATATATAATATATATATACAGTACAAACCCTGTTAAACCAAGCTCGGTTAAACCAAACGATCGGTTAATCCAAACTTTTTTCGTCGGCCCGGCAAAATACTCCCATATATCATATAAAAAGGTGGTTAAGCCAAAGTTGGTTAATCCAAAGGATCGGTTAATCCAAACAAAATTGTCGGCCCCAGGCCACTTCCGGTACAGTTAAACCAAACTTTCATGTGGTTTTAAGGTCATCTGAGACTTTTTTATGTGATAAATGGTAGTATTTTGCCAGATCGCCGAAAAAAGTTTGGATTAACCGATCGTTTGATTTAACCGAGGTTGATTTAATGGGATTAAACTGTATATACATAAAAAAACAATAATCATAGTGTCCACATACATTGTACATTCATAATGCACCCCCATTTTTGCCAAAGCCAAGTCAAAGTCAAAGCTCGGTTAAACCAATGATCGGTTAATCCAAACAAATTTCTAGGGTCCCTTCAAGTTTGGTTTAACGGGGTTATACTGTATATATATATATGTTTTACCTCGGTATATAGCCTCAGGCTAGCCGCAGGCTAGGGAGAGGTAAGCACCTCCGGGTACAACAATTAGCATAAGCAGCTCACGGCGGCAGGACGTTCGCTGAGCTGCTCCAGCAGGATTTAACTACTACAACACTTTAACTAACTGTAAGTATTGAGAAACTGCATTCAACTTCTTAAGGATGGTTTATAGCATCCCATTATGAAAGCTTAGAACTTTCTCAGGTCCAATTTGGACATAAATGGTGATATAAAAAACACGAGGATAAGAATGTGCAGAACCGAAACTGATACCGCTTGACATAGCGAAACCTGTGTTCAGACAGGCAGAGATGTTAACCCGAGTTGCATCTCCTAAGGAAATTCCTCCGAACCCTAAAGAGGGTTATGTTGGGGATGATCCTGGGTTTCTTTTATAGACTCCCCAGACCGGGTTTTGAGGCGAGCCTCCGAGTTTCGTAATATTTTCTTCAACTTGCTGGCGCAGAATGCCGCGGGTGGGAGAAGTGTACGAAACAGAGAGAGCGGGCGTGCCAATGGCCGCCCCTCCGTTTGGTTGGTTTCACTACCGATAAACCTACGGCAAAACTTTAGCTTAACGCCTGTATACAGAACGGTTTAAACACGTTACTATATACCATTGTAATAATACCTCAATCCAGCTCACTTTGTGAACATGTTGAGATGATACTGGTACTAAGTAAGGAACCCTTGTTCTTACAGAAACCGATGGCCACCAAGCGAAACAAGGTTCCGCCGGCAGCGGCAGAGGGCCGCGTGCCTTCAGGGTACGATTCCTCACCACCGCAGACAGCACCGCCGTCTCCACAGCCGGGGGCTGGTCCTTCGGACAAGGATAGTGGGGATGAGGAGCTTGAAGACAAAATCCTACGGATTATGGACAAATATAAGACACAAGCCACACGGCCTTCTTCTCCTCCTATCCCAGACGATGACTGGGAAGATTTCTCAGATGACGAAACCGAATCGGCATTTGAGGTTCCGCAACCGAAACCCAAGAAGCGGAAAAGACTTGGCAGTAGCTCGGGTGATGAATTCACAAAGACCAATAAGAAACGAGTGAAGAAGACAAAGAAAAACAAAAAGAAAAAGAAGAAGGACTCATCATCAGATAAATCAGATGATTCGTCCACAACTGACTCCGATTCAGACACGGAAAGAGCGGGCATTTATGCCAGGATAGGGGCAAAGATCAAGAAGAAATGCCCGTTGGCGAAAGCAAAGAGGTTGCGGACTACAACCATGATGAGGGAAACCCTGAAAGGACATTTCCACACTTTCAAACCTGTGGAGGTGATCAACAAGCTGACGGAACAAATTTCGGGAATTAAAGGAGTTCCCCAGTCCATCAGTAAAGAACTGGATGCAGGCATCCATCTCTCAGATGAAAGACGGCGTTATGAGAACGCGTTGTGCACGATTCATAAAGCGGTGCTCGGAGCGCTTACATCGATAACTCCGGTAGCGAATCGGATGCAAGCCGAGAATAAGTTCTCGTCGCTTGCATGAGTGATGGAGAAAGGAATTGCGCTGCTTACCGCAGCGTCGAATTTCATGACTTTTCGGCGATTTGAAAATGTCTTCAAGTCGGTCACAACAGATGCTGGCAAAGAAGTCGCCAGATCGAAGAAAGTAACTGACAATGATGGTAAAGAATACACCCTTTACCTACCGCCAAAGCCAGTGCTAGGCAAGCCACTGGACAAAACCAAAATGTTTGGCGGTCAGCTAGTGCACCTCTTCAAAGCTGTCGAGGTAGACACTAAAAGCGCTAAAAACACGGATGGCACCAAAAAGTTTGACAACCCCAACAAATTCCGACGCCCCCGCTCGGATTTTCGCTTCCGCAGAGGAGGAAGGCCGGGACGAGGAGGTCCCTCATTCGGCTTCAATCCCAGAGGACGAGGCAGAGGAGAACGCCAGAACACGGTGTGGAACGACAACCGCGGATACAAAAGGGAGTTTACCCCCAAACCCCAATTCCCGTGGCCAGGAGCCAAGTAGAGACACAGACTCCTACACTCAACACGGTGTCTGAAGAGACACAAACTTATGTAAGCAATTTTCAGGCAGGCAACATCCTTAACTGTTTGCACAAATGGGGTAACATTACATCTAATAGGGAAATTTTGGATATAGTAAAAGGAGTTCAAATACCTTTTACAGACATACCAAAACAGGAAAGAGTTCCGTTCCCATATAAATTCAACATAGCAGAAAAACGCCAAATAGATTATCAGGTTTCGCTGTTTGAAACAAACGGTATTATTGAACGAGTACAAAACACAAAAGGTCAGTTTATTTCTAATGTCTTTTCTAGGCCCAAACCAAATGGCGAAATTCGCATGATTTTGGATTTGACAAAGTTAAATAAGTTGGTAACATACAAACATTTTTAAATGTTCTCATTAGAAACGGCGAGAGACTTAATAACGCCGCATGCCTGGCTTGCCAGCGTAGACTTAAGAGACGCGTATTATACAGTCCCTATTTGCAAAGAACACAGAAAATTTCTGAGATTTATTTGGAACGGTACCCTTTTCCAATTTACTTGCATGCCTAATGGTTTAGCCTGCGCACCTCGACTGTTTACAAAGTTATTAAAACCTGTTTTTGCTGTTATGGGAAGATTAGGACATACAATGTTTCCATACATAGATGATTCCTTTATTATGGCAGAATCCTTTAACAAATGCCATTTGGCAGTGAATGATTTGTGTACTTTATTAACAGAATTAGGTTTTTACATACACAACAAAAAATCTGTTTTTGTCCCGAATAAGGAATTAAAATGCCTAGGGTTTTTAATCAACACCAAAGCAGTGACCGTATCATTAACGGAACAGAAACTACAGAAGTTTCATGACACGGCCTCCCAGCTGCTTGACATATCTAGGCCAAAGATTAGACAGGTCGCTGTCCTTATCGGTATAATGGTTTCATATGCGCCGGCTGTTCTTTATGGGGTGGTGCACTTCAAGTCTCTAGAAATAGACAAGAATAGAGCGTTAGCACGTACAAAAGGTAACTTTGAAAGAAAAATGTACATTTCCCAGGATGGTTACACAGATATATCTTGGTGGATCGAGAATATTAATAACTCTTCCAATCCCATTAGAATGGATCAACCCAACACGGTAGTTACTACCGATGCGTCATTACAAGGTTGGGGAGCTCATCGAAATGATGTAGCAACAGGAGGGAGATGGTTAGAAAACGAAAAATCAGACCATATTAATGTTCTTGAATTAAGAGCGATTTACTTAGGCCTCCTAAGCCTAATTAAAATACCCAAAAATACTGTTCAACTGCTTACAGATAACACTACGGCCATGGCATATGTCAGGAATATGGGAGGTACAAAGTCAAAAGAGTGCAATAACTTGGCACAAAGTATTTGGAACTGGGCGCAAAAACATCAAATATGGTTAACCATATCACATATCCCAGGATCGCAAAACGTCCTGGCTGACAAAAAGAGTAGAGTCTTTCACGACCACTTAGAATGGAATTTAAACATACAAATTTTCAACAAAATTTGTCGCCAATGGGGTTCACCTACGGTTGACTTATTTGCATCAAGGAATAACTTTAAAGTTAACAGATATGTTTCATGGCACCCAGAACCATTTGCTTGGCACATAGATGCTTTCTCACTGATTTGGAAAAATGAATTTTATTATATTTTTCCCCCTTTCAACATCATTACCAGAGTGGCACGAAAGATAAAGATGGACCGGTCTCACGCCATCCTGATCGTCCCCGAATGGGACACACAGCCGTGGCTAGCAGGACTAGGCTCGACAGCCCGAGATTGCCTCAGATTCCCAAAATCCCGAGGAAATCTAACTCACCAAGGCCCTCTGGAACATCACGGCAACGTAGCAACAACACCGTTGCTTGCATTCCTTTTCTAAATAAATACCTTGAACAATTTGGTTTAGACAAAATTACACAAGAACGGCTAGTGTCACATGCGTGGAGAAAAGGAACAGTGAAAATGTATACCACATATTTGAAAAAATGGGGCGTTTATTGTCTTATTCACAAAGTTAAACCCATGAACCCAACTATTGCCCAAGTGTGCAGATTTTTTAGAATGTTAGAACAAGAAGGGCTAGGTTACGGCACAATTAATGCTGCCAGGTGCGCTCTCTCGATTATCCTTCCCAGAACAAGGGGAGATACACTGGGTAAACATCATGTTATATCATGGGTACTAAAGGGAATTTATGAACGAAACCCACCTAAACCAAAATATGACCGATTTTGGGATGTGTCACTGGTATTCAAAATGTTTAACGATTGGCCATATAATAGGTTTCTAAATATAAAACAATTAGGGTTTAAGTTAGCACTTTTATTACTGTTAGTCACAGGTCATCGAGGCCAGACTATAGTGGCACTTTCACTCGATGGACTGGAAATAGATAGAAGGCAAGCGACCTTCGATTTGACAACATTGTTAAAATCTAATCGTTTAGGTGATCCTTTGTCGTCAATTGATGTAGCACAATTCAAAGACAATCCGAAACTGTGTGTAGTTTCCACGATCAGAACATATATATCCAAGACACAAGGAGTTAGAAACTCAAGACAATTGTTGATAAGCTTTATTAAGCCACACAAGGGCATATCAAGAGATACGCTTGCCAGATGGACAATTAATGTCCTAAAGATGGCAGGAGTGGATACGGACAAATATGTGTCACACTCAACAAGAGGAGCCATGGTGTCAAAGGTACGCCTCTTAGGCATTTCGGTCAAGCGCATACTAGCGCATGCAGGATGGAAGACCGAACGATCGTTTGCTAGACATTATAACAAGCGATTGGAAAAGCCAAGTGGCATCGCACGGCGACTGCTACAACATTAAGGTCAAAAAAGGTGAGAACATACCATGGTCACAAACATATAAGGTTAACGAACGTTCCATACCACAAAACATAAACAAATAAATGAAATATCAGGATAAAATGATATTACGTAAAGTCTCCCTAGCCTGCGGCTAGCCTGAGGCTATATACCGAGGTAAAATAGATTAGTTAGACGAATCTTACCTTGGTATAGATGATGGATAACTGTTGTTTTCCCGAGGTATAAGCCTCGGCTAGACGAGGGTGAGGGCCCACCCTCCACACCCTGCCACGTCTAGTCCCTTGCTTGTACCAAGGAAACATTAGTATTTAGAATTTTAGAGATCATTTTATCCTGAATTAGTAGGTAAAGATTGCTGTACCCGGATGTGCTTACCTCTCCCTCACCCACGTCTAGCCGAGGCTTATACCTCGGGAAAACAACAGTTATCCATCATCTATACCAAGGTAAGATTCGTCTAACTAATCTATATATACACACATATTATTAGTGACCAACTGGGCCGAGATGAGTAGATGACGGTTGGAAACTGGGGTAGTGCCCCCTTCGCCCACTTCTGGGAAGATCAGATTCCCCCAGGCTCCTGTAACTGCCCCGTCACGACCATCCAGCGCGCAAGCTTAGGGGTTGCGGGTTCAAATCCAAGACATATAAATCAATAGCGAAAGGTTCCAAAATATTAATATTTGTGTAAATAGTTTATGCTACACACATATATATGTATTGAGAGAGGGGGGTTTATTTTCTTGAGTTACAAAGCACGGCATAGGGCATGGGGATGGAGGGGGAGGGGGAGGTGTTGGTGATACTTTTCAAAGTGATCTCTACAAAGACTGAGGAATAAGTACGTAGGCTAGCATGCCGCAGCAAATCGATCTGAGTCCGTTAATGGACGATAACATCATGTCGACGGATCATAATAATAGAAATATACCTCATACCGATGATTTTATACACGTATATACATATACTAACTATATGTATATATACATATATATATATGTATTCTCGCCGTGAATATGGCCTATGCTGCCGACACGGCGTAAAGAAACCACCAATCAATCAATCATATATTTATGCACATGTGTATATATCGGCCATGACCTGAATTTCTCTTCTGAAGGGAAGTTTGTATTGAGTATGTGTGTAAGTGTAGGGGGGGTGCTTATTTATAGGTGTAACAACAAAAAATCAAGCATTTTATTTGATTCATTCTTGTTTGGTCTAATCAAGATGTGGGTGCTGGGGGAAGTTCAGGATGCTTGTGGAATCTGGCGGGCTGATACCAGTGATAGGAGCGGGGCAGGAGGAGTACTGGCAAAGCAATCTGTCTGTCTGCCTGTCGCACCCAGCAAGCCACATCCCCAGGTCAGCACCAGCAGCAGCAGCAACAGCTCCAAAGCTGCCAACATTATGACGGCCAGACCCTACAAAAACAAGCAGGCAGGCCAGGAAGCTTTGGTTGGGATTCTCTCAAGACACATGTAATGTAGAGGAAGTGAAAACCATCAGTGTTAATGGACATGTGTTACAATCTTTTTTTTGTGAGGGAGGGGATGGACTGTTAAATTTTCAATGGTAAAATCTTTTGGGGGGGAGGGTTTACATTAGTTGGCGGGGGGGGGGGTACATTAAGCAGAGGAAATTTCAATCACGGACAATTGGTCTTCCTCATTTCACAGTTCCTTGCCCTATCCTGGTAATGCAGAGCGCCAAGCTAGGTAGTGACAAGTATTCATTTTCAAGTCATTGGTTTGATTAAGTCATGGTTCGAATCCGGTGGTTCAAATCCTATGACCTACCAGAACGGGAGGCGGACGCTCAACTCATTCGGCCATCGCGTCTGGTCTTTACTTTTTTTCCCTTTTTTTTTTGTAAATATAGTTTATTCATTGAATAAAGTCTTTTGTCAGCGCCGTGGCACTGGCTTCCAGCCATGTGACAATACAGTTATTTACAATATATGTATATGTAGTCTGATATTGTCATCAGCAGCTAGCTCAAATCAGCTGAAATAACAATATTAAACATTCAAAGACTTACATATGGTATAGTTTAACAATTCATATATAAAAACAGTAGTTATATGTTGTATTCATACACACTTAGATACATACATGTGTATTGATTAGACCTTTACATTACGGAGTGGTTATGTGTATAGTTTCCCTTCATAGGTTTGTATGCCTACTATATTGTGAATTGCCAAATTATCATGTTGTTGGAGTTAACATTTTGAGATGGAGTGTTAGAAGAATGGTTTGTTTATTCTGTTAGATAGAGTGTGGTTAGCTTGTAGGGTTGGGCTTAAAAGGTTAATACCTCGGGTGTGTTTTTTGTTACTGCATGTACACCTGCAATGTACACCTGCCTAGCCAGTTGAGCGCCTGCTTCCCATTTGGCAGGTTCTGTGGGTTCCAATCCTGACCGTCCGAATAAGACCAATGACTTAAAATTGTACACTTGGTCACTAACCAACTTACCAGATGCAGAGGCCGAATCGGTAGAGCGCAGGTGTCCCATGTGGCGGATCAGGAGTTTGATTCCCGGTTGAGTCAAACCAATGACTTACAATATTGATACTTGGCGCTTGGCGCTCAGCATTACTAGGATAGGGCAAGCACTGGTTAGGTTAGCTCAGTGTCAGGATAATGTGACTGAGTCATGGTGCGGGCGGCCTGATTCCTCAGTGGGGCAGGACTATAAAATCAACATCAGTATGCACTGTCAAAAGTTGGTACCCGTCCTGATATGACCTTAGATGTTGCCAAGATGTAAAATTCCAACAACCAACCACTAACCATCCTGGTGCTCTGTATTACTCGGATAGGATAAGGAGCAATGAAATGAGGATGACACATTTTCTGCAGTTGAAAATATTGCTTTAGCTATTGCTAGGATAATAATATTGCTAGGATATAAAATCCCCAATATAGCAAACCCAATATCCTCCTTAGGTGAATCGATTCTGATAAGTGATATGACATGCGATGTTGCTAGGGTGTATAACCTCAAAACGCACTCAGCTTCCTTGCAGGCATACCAAACACAAAACACCAAACACCAAATGCCAAACATCAAACGCCAAACATCAAACGCCAAACACCAAACACAAAACACCAAACGGATGCCAGTTGGCCAGACGGACGCGTGGTTGCCTGTTATTCCTCCCCAGTCCGTTCAAACCACCATCTTTTTCCCATCTTCACCTCATCATCCTCAAACCAAACACCCTCACCCCATTCCACGTCCTTCACCAACTCATAACTCAAGCCACACGCACACACCAGCATGCACACTGCACCCCTCTGAGGTCAACCATGCAGTGTGCCACGCCTGTCCCACCCTGTAAGTGTAAGTGAGTGAGTGGGTGAGTGAGTAGGTCCCTGCCCCAGTCCCCTCACATGCCCCCTAGCCACAGACCCCCTGCCTTTTCGCATCTAAATCTAGTCTTGAGGAGAGTTCAGATTAAATAATAATAAATAAAAGGAGAAGAAAAATGTAGCAGAGTTTCTAGTTTCAGCTATGAATGCACACTGTCACAAGTTCAGATGAAAAAAAAGTTGTTTAAGGAAGAAACAACTATATATATATACCTTATATACACATATACATATTTATATTATATGCACACATATATATATGCAGAGCTTCCAGTTTCAGCCGAGAGTGTGCATTGCCACAAGCCGGTACCTATATTGATGATATGGCATCGTTGCCAGGACATAAAACCCCAACAAACAAGCAATCTAGTTTCACACTTAGAACAAGTGTAGTATATTATGCATATTTTATCATATATGTATATTACAGGTTATATATATATATTATTATATATACATATGTGTAGTATAATCTATTATAGGAATATAAATGGGCGGAGGGTTTAATAATTAATTATTTACCAGTAATACCAACATTTTTGTAATTCATTGTTTTGACCCAGCTGGGGATCGAACCCCCCCCCCCCCCCACACACACAAACTCCTGCATGGAAAGCGGGCGTCCTTCTCACTCAGCCACCAACACCGACGTCTTGTCGCGATCTGTGTGATAATAGATAGCTGCATGTTGACGCCATCTGTAGCGTGAAATCATCGCGGCTCAGTCGTGGGAATTGGGGGCACCCATCAGGTCGGGGCACCGTGTGCATGCTTACACAGCGTCCCAGCTTCCTCAGACGGGGGGGGGGGGGGGGGGGGGGGGAGAGAGGGGAGGCGGTGGGGAGAGTTACCAAAAACAT
This sequence comes from Branchipolynoe longqiensis, assembly GCA_030323885.1. NCBI lineage: Eukaryota > Metazoa > Annelida > Polychaeta > Phyllodocida > Polynoidae > Branchipolynoe > Branchipolynoe longqiensis. The sequence continues at coordinate 36,050,657 of CM059186.1, forward strand.
CACCACCCATTAAAGACAGATAAGCAAACATACAATTTAAAAGCTAAACACAATATATCTAATACGTCCTGGCAATATCTAAGGTCATATCAGGAAGGGTATCATCTTGTGACAGTGAGAACCCATGTTGCCTCACTGTGAGACCAAGCTGCCAGCACCATAACCTGATATCCCACTCAGTCACATTATCCTGTCACTGAACCAATCAGTCCTTGCCCTATGCTAATAATGCTGAGCACATGGCTAGAAAGTGACAAGTATCTTTGCTTTTGGGGTGGTTTGTAACCTTAATAGAGAGGATCCTATAAATAGGCCCAATCTTTGGTTGAAGATTTAACTTCAGTAGGGAGTGTTGTAGAAGCTGGGGACATCTTTACAACATTGTAACGGCAAAGCGTTGAGGCGGCCCCGAATCTCTTGGGTCCGGCAGTAGTTGAGCGGTAGTTGGCACTTGTATCCAGTCGACAGCAGCAAGGGTTTCGAGGAAGGGCGGGTAAAGATGGGTGCAGCGGTGGTTCCAGCAACGAGAACAAAACGAGAGAAAACGTAAAGGTACAGGGCCCCACCCAAATACACAACTCCCCTGGTCAGAGGGAGGAGTATGCCTGGGAGAAAAAAAAAGGGTAGAGTATAGGAAAGAGAAATGAGGAGAGTTGAGTCAAAGGACCGTGTCTATTTGTTCTATGGCGACCAACCAGCGAACCATAGACACAGACAGAGTAAGAGTAGAAAGTGAAATGCCGGCGGGCCCCCCCCTCCTGGAACTCTTTTCAGACATATCAAGGAGGAGCAAAGCGGGCGGAGAGGAGATAGAGAGAGGTGTGGACAGAGTGCGGTCCGGATAGCAAGTGCGACAAGTATCAAGTCTTAAGTCATTTGGTTTGACTCGACCAGTGTTTGAACCCGACCAATGTTTGAACCCGTCGATTCGAATCCCACGATCTACCAAAACGGGAGATGGACGCTCACCCGACTGGTCTCTCTCTCTCTATATATACATACGTCCATATATGGCAAACACAGGACCCAAAGTTAGCAATTGCAATTTAGCTGATAGTGGATTGTTATCATAAGCCCTGTTCACACGGGGAATGTAAATCGATTCGTAGAAAGCGACTTGCCTAGTTCGCATCACATTTCCCGTGTGAACGGACGTCTGATGCGGATTAGGGCTGATTCGACTCACGTGATGCGCATCGTGTAGACCACCTCAGCGAGGTAGTCTACGTGAATCGATTCCTGTGATGCGGATAATTTTGCCCGTGTGGACGCTCTGAGGCGGATTAAGCACCTCACACGCATGCGCAGTCGACACCTCAGGTTGTTGACTTTCCGGTCGATCAAAAGCGCATATTATATAATTTAATTAATGAAACCGCTATCTAAGCACAGATATTTTTTTCATCATTTATTTGTATGGTTTCACTGCCCAGCAGAAGTTTTGACCGTTCCAAACCAATACGATTCAGTAATTACATATCTAGGTCGAACCCACACTCTCTGGTGCCAGCATCGTCGAACCCAAAATGGCGCTGGTTAGCCTGGACTTGCTCATGCGCAGCATTCGATTTCCGGCCTCAGTACTGCCCGTGTGAACGGGCGCTAATTCGCCTCACCTGATTCGATTTGCCTGATTCGCCTCACATTTTGCCCGTGTGAACAAGGCTTATTCTGTCGGCTGTTAGGCTTTGATTATACAGTAAAACCTCTCTATACCAACCCCGCCAAAGATCGACCACTCTCCTATATCGGTCGCTTTATTTGGGTCCCAACAATACCATTGTAAGGATATTCTCACTCTCTAAACCGATCACCTCCCTAGATGGACCACTTAAAGTCGGTCCCATGGTCGGTCGTTTTAGAGAGGTTTTACTGTATACTAGGTACATTTGTTTGCTTTGGCGGAAATGTTGGGCGAATCGGTAGGAGTTCGGGGTCTGCATGGTGCCGGCCTGAGACACGCCCAGAGCCCGCCGGGGTGGACAGGGGGGGCCACGGACAATAACTGTTCACCGATTACCTTCGGCAAAATTAAGACATCTCTAAGAGCCAGGCCCAACAACGCCGCACTATAAATAGGGCTTGTCGGCCGGCCGAGATAACGTTAGGTGGCGCTCATATACTATCAATCCATACTCTTTGTGCACTGTCGATAAGGCCAAGGGACCTTGTTGGTGAAGGAGACCAGGGGACCAGACTACTCTGCATCTCAACTGATTCCTATCTCGCAGATCATTCAGCAGAATAGGGGAAACAGTCAACAATAAACAAACCCTTTCTCCCGATTATTAAGGTACAACTGATCAACGTAAGTTTAATTATATCATATTAGATACGTGCAACAATATTTAGCACAATTTTGGTTAGCGTAGCATACATAAATAAAGAACAATAATTCTGAGTGAGCCGATATGGACTGATAGTGCACAAAGCGTTGGACTGATAGTACACGTCACCTAGCGCTATCTCGGCTGGCAAGCCCGATAGAGGGAGCGCACGTGACGTCATCACTCAGCAGTCAACGGTCAGCGGCCAGCCATCTTGGATTATGAGCACCCTCCCTAGCCATGTTGTGAATGCATGCAGATGCAGTAAAACAGAGTTTTCTTGCGTTCTGGGAGGTTCTGGGCAGGTTACATCCAATGTATTTACTTACAACACTTTAGCAACAACTTCTGAGGCCAAACTGCTCAAAACAGTGACAAATGCTTGTTTGCCACTATAGAGACAAAGAAACTTATTTATTTTGGCCACATCATTCGTCAGAGTTCAATATACCATACATTGTTGGAAGGGAAGGTGAATGGCAGCAGAGGGAGAGGGAGACCAAGAACATCATGGTTTACAAATATTTCACAGTGGACACGCTTGAATTAATCACAGTCTATCAGAACAGCACACCATGGGGACAAGTGGAGAACCATTGCATCCAACCCTCGACTAGAGGACGGACCTATTGATTGATTGATTGAATACACTCAGTTATTGGTGATTACCACTGCTCATTCCACTGAAATATATCTTTGATAATTCTGAGGTTAACATTAAATGTTCCGTTTATGTTCACTACCAATCTCCAGCACCCAACTACCAACAACTGCACAATAAGGTTACAGAAGGCTGCAGGTGACAATAGCAAATAACAGGATAATTCCATTTCATCATAATATATGCATAAATACTCTATACATAACATAAGCTTACAATTATATACGTGTTTGTGTATGTATGCAATATAATGTATTATGCGAATATAGATAATAAATAAGATTGTTGCACTGATTTACTCAGTAACTGATACTGCCATCTCTGCAGCTGGAAAGGCCTGATTCTCCCCAAAGAACGCATTACTCAACCCAGTTTCACGTCTTGTGCCCTTTGTAATGGATGAGTAACTATATGTAACTATTTATATGCACATAATTTAGGCGAATGTATATATATATATATATATATATATATATATATGTATATATATATATATATCTTTGCAATATATATGTATATCTTTGTCAATTTATATATATATTTATATATATATATATATATATATATATATATATATTTTTTGTTGTTCAAATATGATATATGACATATGCATATCTGATCCGATATATAGTATACCAACGTATCCATTCAAATTTGATACTAACCTGGTTGGTTTCGTAGTTATGTAGAAAACTTGCCGGAGCTACTCAACAAACATCCTCCCGTTGTGAGTAGATTATGCTAATTGCTGGACCCGGATGTGCTTCCTTCTCCCTAGGCTACGAGTAGCCAGTGGTGTAGTACCGAGGTAAAATACTATATATATATCAATATAGCCGAGTACGATATATATATATATATATATATATATATATATATATATATATATACACACATGCATATACATGCTCGATAATGAAGCATCTGGAATATAAACAAGGATATTTGAGGTATATATATATATACTTATATATATCCCAATATGGTATACATACCATTACCATATATGTATGGTTTATTAAAGTTGCATGGTCTGATGAAATATAATTTTTTCAAAATTAAAACAACTACTTACATTTGATCCTTTATATCCAACTTAGATACTGGTGTATTAGCTAATGATTTGGGACAGCATATACAGAATAACCAGTGAATTTATAACCTCACCCCTTTAGACACTCACTTTGAAACCCCCATTATGCAGGAAGGCCATTAACCAACTAGGCCAATCTCATGACCTCATTAGCCTCCCCCCAACGAAGTAGGCCTACTGTGCAGGGCCATAGAGGGGAAGGGGGTATGAGGTGGATGTGTGTGTATGTGTCTGTGTGTTTCCTGACCTGACTTTACAGAGACATAGAGACAGACATACACTCAGACATGCACACACACACAGACACAGACATACACACACAGACATACATACACAGACATACACACACAGACAGACACCCATAGATAGGCACACACACAGGCATGCACAGACAGCACACACATACACAGAAACACACAGACATGCACCCACCCGACATACACAGACACACATACACCCAACCTGACTTTGCAGAGAGAGAGAGAGAGAGCCACACAGACAACCAAACATAAACACACAGACATACACACACAGACATACACACATAGATATACACACAGACACAGACAGACACACACATACACACATACATACACACATACATACACACATACATTACCACACATACATATACACACAGACACACACAGACAGACACACACAGACAGACATGCATAGACAGCACACACAGACACACAGACATGCACACACCCGACATACACAGACACACATACACCCAACCTGACTTTGCAGAGAGAGAGATACACACACAGACAGAGACACATAGACAGCCACACACAGACAGAAGCAGACACACACATGCATGCACACACATACTTACCCACAGACACACACATACATACATACACAGACATGCACACCCATACACACACAGAGATACACAGACATATATATATACACACATACACAGACAGACACACATAGATAGGCACACACAGACAGACATGCACAGATAGCACACACAGACACAGAAACACACATACATGCACACACCCGACATACACAAACACACATACACCCGACCGAACTTTGCAGAGAGAGAGAGAGACACACACGCAGACACAGACACATAGACAGACACACACAGACAGAGGCAGACACACATACATACACACAGACACACATAGACATTACCACACATACATATACACACAGACACACATAGATAGACACACACAGACAGACATGCATAGACAGCACACACAGACACAGAAACACACAGACATGCACACACCCAACATACACAGACACACATACACCCGACCTGACTTTGCAGAGAGAGACACACACAGACAGACACACACAGATAGAGGCAGACACACACACACATACAGACATACACAGACACACACATACATACACAGATACATACACAGACAGACACACATACATACCCTCACATACACAGAAACACACAGATAGACACACACAGACACACACACAGACAGACACACACACAGATACATACAGACATACATAGACAGACACAAGCAGACAACAGACACACATTATAATTTGTTAAAAACCCTAGTGCCATGGGCCTATGGCACTAATCCATTCCCAGAATTTTTACAACCAAACAGGAATACCTACCTACAGTCCTGTAAGGTTCCAGGTCATCTCACATCACGTGGTCACCGCGAGATGACCATCTGGGTCATAGCCACAGGACTTTTGGCAAGCTTGTCGAAATTATTGTTGGTTCTTTCAGCTCATATTACTTCAAAACTAATCATCTTTAATCAAAATCACTCCGCACTAATGATTAGTAGCTTGTAACAATCAATTTGATATATTTATCTAAATAATTAAGACAAAAATTCAAATGCCATCGGACCATGCAACTTTAAATATACCATAGGTATATACTTATATTATATATATTATATATATTATATGTATTATATATGTTATATATATTATATCACCAATGAATTCGAGGAGGGCGAAGGAAATGGGGGAAGGAAAATAAGGGGTGAAGGGAAGGTGGGTCGGGGGGGGGGGGGGGAGGTTAGAAAACCAACTCAGCCCGGTGGTGGTGATTGGTGAGTAGTTGGCTATGTGTGCGGGAATGTTGCCATGACGCCCGATAAGGTGGCCGGGATCAGACAGATAAGTGGCAGCGAACACCTGCTGGGGGCCGCGTGGAGACTAGCAAGATGGGAGGAGCTTCTCGATTATCTCTCATAAATATGGACGTGGGGAGGGTGGCGGAACAGCCTTGTCGGGGCCGGCCGGGTACCGGCGGCACGCCGAGAGACGGGAGGGGGGGGGGGGGGGAGGCTGAGGTTCCACTTAAAGTTGCACAGTCCGATGGTTTTGAGTTTCTGTCATTTTCTGAGTTAAATATATTAAATTGATTGTTATAGCCTCCTTTACTTTAGTTTGAAATAACTTTGATTTTAAATGTCTAACTTTTGAGATATTTGAAGTACAACCATCCATAAATAATTTTGGCAAGCAAGCCAAAACTCTTACACCATAGGCTTCTACAGTAACTAGCACGCCTTAAACAAACTCATCCATGATCGGTTGGTTTCTTTCATCTTCTTCAGAATCACACAAAGACTTCACCATGTCGGTCGTTAAGAAGGTAACGTCATCCACCGTCACGACGTCACAGAAGTCGTCGACGAGCTATCAGGTGCAGTCGACTGCCAAGTCGTCTATGTCCACGTCATCTACGTCACAGACGGTGGTCCGTGCCGATGGTGGCGCCATCAACATGGAGTCGGAGCTTGCCAAGATGAGCCTCAAGATGGACGAAGAGATGGGCAGGTAGGCAGTCAGCTTTATGTGATTTGTACACAAACAAATGAAGAGTTCGAGCGAAAAAAACCCGTATACGCCAATCCACAAATTAGGATAAACATTGGAATCAAACCTTCAACAACAACAAAATTTACATTCCTATTTTTTTCCATTGCTCCATGCTCATCTCATCACAAGAAAAGTGGAATTAGTGAGAATTAAAATTATTTTCAGGTAACAATCTTTTATTGTTATTGCATTTTTGGATTGGCGTTTGCAGGAATTGTTCGCCTGAACTCTTCAAGTAACTATTTAATACCAGTATTACCATCATAATTAGTTAAATGCCCTTCCTCCCTGCTGCATAGATGCAAGCTCTAGAAGGTTGGTGATTTGTAAATCAACGCGTCTGCAGTCCATGGCAGGATTGATTGATTGTTGTTTTACGCCATGTCGACAGCAAAGGTCATATTCACAGGGGGCAGTGTTCAACCTTTATTCTGTTGCATTATTATTATTCAACTACAGTAAAACCTCTCTAACCGACCACCTCCACAGATCGACCAACACCCTATATCGATCGCTTTATTTGGGTCCCAACTATACCACTGTAAGGATATTCTACCTCCCTAAACCGACCACCTCCCTAAATGGACCATTTAAGTTGGTCCCATGGTTGGTCGATTTAGAGAGGTTTTACTGTATTGCTTTATATATATAACCAGACAGGGTGGCCAAATGAGTAGAGCGTCTGTCTCCTGTTTTGGGAGATCGTGAGATCCGAACCCATGAGTTTGTGGGTTCGAATCCTGGTCGAGTCAAACCAATGACTTAAAAATTGATACTTGTTGCTTCCTAGCCTGGTGCTTTGCATTATTAGAATATGACAAGGACTGGTTGGTTCAGTGTCAGGATAACGTGACTGAATGAGATATCAGGTCATGGTGCTGGTGGCCTGGTTTCCCAGTGGGGCAGCACTATAAAGTCACCATTAGTGCGCACTGTCACAAGTCGGTACCCGTCCTGATACGACCTTAGATCTTGCTAGGACGTAAAACAACAACAAACAAACAACAACAAACAAGCTTTATATATCTAGTTTTCATTCCTATTGTGCTGGTAAGTTTATCGCATCTGAATAAACTCTTGCTTTCCACACCTCAGGATGAAGACGGAGATGCTCAAGTTGATGCCGCTCACCGCCGGTGGCGCTGCCAACGAACTCGTCAAGCTCGACTCGAAGACGGTGCAGCAGTTCGCTGACGACGGCAAGAAGGCGCTCAAGTTTGACTTCGACATCAACGAGTTCAAGTCTGAGTCGGTGGTGGTGAAAGCGGAGGGCAACCAGGTGCACGTGTACGCCAAGAAGATTGTCAAAAAGGGTGACGATGAGCAGACGGAGGAGTACAGTAAGAGCTATGAACTTCCAGCCGGCGTCGAACCGGGGAAGGTGACGTCATCGCTGACCAAGCCCGGCGTTCTGTCAGTAGAGTTGCCGTGTGAGGGGCTCTTCATGTGATAGGTTTTTGGGGTGGGGATATGATTTTCATAATTGAACCTTTAAGTAAGGGAAACGTTATTATTATTATTATTATTATTATTTTGTTTCTGTTGAAATAGAATTCAATTTGTGGTTGCTTGTGTTTTTTATTTTAATTATGCACAATGAGAAAGTATTCCTTGGTGCTTCAGCATTCACTTTTGGTGTGTGTGTGTGTGGGGGGGGGGGTTAATTAAAATGAGAAATGAATGTCCTGGGCCCCATATTCACTTTTTTATTTGAATTTTGATAAGAACCTCGGTGGTCCCCGATTCGTGTTTTGTTTGAATTATAATGAGAAATGTACTGGTCCCCTATCCATCTCTTTATTTGAATTATAATGAGAAAGTTCTTGGTTACTCCACTCACTCTTTTTTCTCTCTTAATTTTCATGAAAGATTCTCCGGTTCGCCCTCCTCCCCCCTCCCAATTTATTTTACACTCCCGTCCTGATATGACCTTAGATGTGGCCAGGACGTAACACTCCAACAACCAACCAACGAATCCTTTTCACATTTGCTTCACCTGGGGATGGAGGTATTATTTGCATTCAGATCAGCAGGAGAGTATCAGATTGGAAAGTACTCCTTACACTGTCCGATAATTCGACTCTTCCATCCATTGATCGGGGATCAGTAATTCATTGTTTCCGTCTAAATCATTGGTTAATGATGTCATAATAGTATACGCGGTTACATATCTGGTATGTCCACATCTAGTTCCATCTGAACACACAGACCAATGAGAGTCCACAACATAAGCTGTTGACACACACAAAAATATATATATATCTACAGAAAATATTAGCAGAACATGATTATTCCCGATCACCAATTTAATTAATTTCAAAGTCAAGGAATCTGCTAGTGTTCGGCGGGCTTAATGCATTCTGTTTGCACGTTGCTGAATGACTGATATTTGTAATGGAGGAGAGTACAAGTTGTGGTCAACAATTTTTTTCCCCACAATGACCCTATCCTTTAACAACAGAGCAATGAAGCAGTTTCACCTATAGCTTAGATCCCCAATTCCTCCCCACACTGCCCAACCAGGTCCCCAGGGGTTCTCTCATTGGTGGATGTAGAAGGGCAGTGGGGTATTTGAGAATGAATACACACACTTCATATGGATTTTAAAGAGAATTACAATATGTCACTTCCAGTGTTTCCGCCCCACGTAGCCCAACCAGGTCCTCAGGGGTTCCCTCATTAGTGGATGGAGAGGTAGCGGGATACTGGTATGCGCAAACTTCATATGGTTTTAAAAGACACTTCCAGAGTAAACAAGAGTATTCACCAATGGCATACAAATGTTATCAAGACTACCAAACTATTTGGGTAATTGCGTCAAATCTAGCGATACACCACTCCCCCATCAGAACTTCTGAACGATTTGGTGACTGCAGTAGCTGTGTCAAATGAAACAAAACTCCACTATGGATTACATATTGTGAAGTCCGGTACCATACTGTGTAGTCACTACTACCCCAACCATCCTCTGACCTGAAGCTGGGAACCAGTAGTCATGACGTGGAAACCAGCAGTGAGCTGACCAACTCAGAAGTGGACGATTCTTTTAGACGCCCGCTTCCAGACACAGCCTGCGCCAGATGGCTGAAGGCGCTTGTCTCGTGTTATTTTGTCATTCCCAGAGAACAAGCACACAAAAAGGGACTTCCGCTCCGATAGGTGGGAACGGAGGCATTCAACTGTGACCTTTCCATCCGCAAGATTTAGGCTCCACCCACCTGCGCATTGAACTAGGTTTTCGAATGCAAAGAGGACCAGTCAAATGGCTTCAGTGGTTTCAGGCAATCAGAGCTGTTCTCTTCCATTGCAAATGGCTGCCCTGTATCAGGGTGGCCATTTGCAATCGAAAAGAACCAGTCATAGCTGTTCGTTTCCATTGCAAATGGCTGCATTCACAGAGGGCAGCCATTTGCAATCGAAAAGAACAGCTCTGATTGGCTGAAGCTACTGAATCTTTCAACCTTTCCATATCAGACATCTTGAAATACACCATGTGACCTTATGGATGGAGCCACAAGACACATTCGATTCATAGGTATAGAAACCCACTTCCTGTCCCAGTCGAATAGGAATTTGTAAAGAAATATTTTGATATGCGTATAGAAAGGCCCAGTCGAATATGTCCAATGGTTCCACTTGTATGTTAGATGCTGTCTGTGCAAGGGTCGAACAGCATTGTGGGTAATGTGTGCGAACACAGCAGTAGTATGTATATATATTTACATATATATACAGATCAATATCTACATATATATCTATATATAAATATCTACATAAAAATATTTAAATATATATATATCTATATATAGATATATATCTATTCATCTAAATATATATCTATATCTCTCTATATATAAATAGCTATGCATGTTTTGAAAACAAACTTAAATGGAATGTTTACACAACCCTTAGATTCCTTAATAGAATAGTTCGGCCTGAGGAATATTAACAATTTGAGTAATTCTTTTTGACTAAATGTAGTTTATTCAGTGAATAATGCCTTTTGTCAGTGCCAGGGCACTGGTCTTCTGGCCGTTCAGTACAATTTATTGGTACATAAATGAAAACACCAGTTGCAATAATAACCACATGAAAATCCTGTTCCATAATAGAAGCAACTAATAATAGAAGCATAACAAATTAACTATTAGTTGTAATAGTAATTGCATACAATTCCAGTTCAATAATGTCGATTTAAATATTGCCAGTTGAGTGATGTGTGCATGGACCTAATTAATATTGACATTTGTGTAATGGGGATCTGAAGAACATTGTCATTTGAGTATTGTGGATCTAAAGAATATTGTCATTTTAGTACCGTGGACATAAGGAGTATTGCCATTTGAGTAATGTGGGTAAGATACATGACCAGTACCCCCCAGCTCTTCCAATTTGTATTGAACTCGATTTTTCTTTGTCTAGACCCCTTTGATATTCGTTTCACCAAGATAATGGCGGGAAAGTATTCATTATTTACAAGCCCTCCATTTATTCATCTTTCTAATAACGAACACTGACAAATTTCCAGCACCCTTCATTAACAGCAATCAATGTTCTTTGCATTGTGAATTGAGCACATTCGTCGTACTTGCACAATACTGTACATAGTTCAACATTACCATTCACATATACACACACAATTCGTTATACATATACACCATTGTACTGTATACATATGTACGTTGTGTCCTTTGTAACTTTATTATGCCAACTTTAATGATAATAAAAAATAAACATCATCGATGTAAAAATAAAAGTGTACTTGTCTGTATTCATTATAAATGCATACACTGCGCACTGTCACATAATGCAGTGACCATCAAATGAAGCAACGGCAGGCATCCTGTTATTAGAGGGACAATTAAATTAAACAAGCACAAGTGTATTTCCCTCAGACAGACAATTAAATTAAACCAACACAGATGTCTGTTTATTGGAGTGACAATCAGATGAAACAAAGATAGATGTCCTGTTATCAGAGGGGCAATCAAATGAAACAAAGATAGGGGTCATGTTGTCCTATGAACACTCAAATTAAACAAAGATAGGTGTAATGTTGTCAGAGGGACAATCAAATGAAACAAAGATAGGGGTACTGTTACCAGATGGACATTCAAATGAAACAAAGATAGTGATATGTTGTCATATGGACAATCAAATGAAACAAAGACAGTGTCATATTGTCATATGGACAATCAAATGAAACAAAGATAGTGTCATATTGTCATATGGACAATCAAATGAAACAAAGATAGTGTCATGTTGTCATATGGACAATCAAATGAAACAAAAATAGGTATCCTGTTATCAGAGGGTTAATCAAATGAAACAAAGATAGGTATCCTGTTATCAGAGGGTTAATCAAATGAAACAAAGTTATGTATCCTGTTATCACAGGGGCAATCAAATGAAACAAAGATAGGTGTCTGTCCTGTTATCACAGGGACAATCAAATGAAACAAATATAGGTTCCTGTTATCAGAGTGACAATCAAATGAAACAAAGATAAGTGGCATGTTATCAGAGGGACAATCAAATTAAACAAAGATGGGGGTCGTGTTATCCTAGACCTTCATAAGAGATGCTTTCCTTAAGAAGGAGCACGTTGTGGCTGTCTTTTTTTGACCTCGAAAAAGCCTATGACACAACATGGCAGCAGGGCATCATGGAGGATCTTCATGCGATTGGCCTTCGTGGCCACCTGCCAATTTTCATCAGGAACTTTCTAGCCTTCAGGCATTTCCGCGTCCGTGTCAAGACTACCTATTCCAGCCTACACTCACAGGAACTAGGAGTACCTCAAGGCAGCATACTAGCAGTGACCCTTTTCGGGGTCAAGGTCAATGGTATTACTGCTGCTGTAAAGCGGGGGGGTTTCCTGTAGTCTTTTCGTGGACGACTTTGTTTTATATTACAGAGGTGCTAACATGAATGTCATGAGCCGTGTTTACATGGGCAATTGTAAAGCGAATTAGACAAAGCGAATTATATGAAGCGAAGTAGTGGCGCGTTTACACACAGAGCGGTTTAAGGCGGAAATCGATATCTGCGCATGAGCAAGTCCAGACTAACCAGCGCCAGTTTCGGTTAGTCGACGTCGCCACGAGAGTGTGGGTTCGACCTAGATATGTATGGACTGAATCATATTGTTTTGGAACGATCAAAACTTCTGCTGGGTAGTGAAAACTAAAAATAAATGATGAAAAAAATATCTGCGCGCAGCTAGCGGTTTCATAGACTAAATTCTATAATATGCGCTTTTGTTCGACCGGAAAATCAACAAACTCAGGTCTCGACTGCGCATGCGTGTGACATGCTTAAGCTAGTTCGCTTTATATAAACTACCTCGCAAGGTGGTTTACATAAAGTGAATCATATGAATCGAATCAGCCCTGATCCGCCTCAGAGTCGCGTTTACACGGCGAATGTGAGGCGAACTAGGCAAGGCGCTTTATTTGAGCCGTTTTAACTCGCCCGTGTAAACACGGCTATAGAGAGACAGCTACAACCAAGCATAAATGGGATCCATCGATGGTCAGTTCTGAACGGTTTCAAATTTTCTAAGACCAAAACAGTCTGCATGCACTTCTGCCTGCTGCGTAGAATGCATGCAGAACCGGAGCTGACCCTGGATGGAGATCCCATTAAAGTCGTTCAGAAAACCAAATTTCTGGGCCTCATTCTCGACCAAAACTGTCTTTTGTGCAACATATAAAGTACCTGAAAACAAAATGCCTGAAAGCGCTAGATATCCTGAGGGTGCTATCCAGCTCAGATTGGGGAGCGGACAGAGATGTTCTGCTCTCCATGTAGAGAACCTTGGTTCGGTCACGAGTGGATTACGGCAGCATAGTATACGGTTCCGCAAGGAAATCATATATTGGGCTGCTAGACACGATCCACCACCAGGGACTGTGCCTGGCCCTTGGGGCCTTCCGCACCTCACCGGTTCAGAGCCTTTACGTCGAAGCCAATGAACCATCACTTAACAGGAGAATCAAACTGGCCATGCAATATGTAGTCAGGATAAAAACTAATGCATTGAATCCTGCACACAATTGTCTATTCGAGCAACATGACGAATCCAGGTATGAAGCCAGGCCAAATTACATCTGGCCACTGAGGCTCCAAATGAAACCTCATTTGGAGTCCTTGGGAGTGTATTTGGACATGTTGGAGGATGCCAAAGTCCCAGAACATCCCCCGTGGTCGTTGAGAAAGCCATCGGTTATCCTCCGACTCACGGAACTGAGGAAGTCTGGGACACATCCACTCGAGTACCAAGGACTGCATGCAGAGATTCAAGGCCAGTTTGCAGACCACCTCTCCATATACACTGATGGTTTGAAAGACCAAAGCCGGGTAGCTGCTGCGGCAGTCTGCCGATGGGAAAAATTTGGTGTACGTTTGCCCGATCAGAGCTCGATTTTCACTGCAGAAGCCCAAGCACTCCTTCTTGCGTTGGAGTGTATCGAGGTATCCAACCACACTAACTATGTTATATACAGTGATTCGTTCTCTTGCCTCCTGGCTGTTGCTGGACTGAAAACGAATCACCCTATTCTAGCAACGGTCATTTATAAAATGAACCAACTGACAACGGATGGGTATGACATCCACCTGTGCTGGGTGCCTGGCCATGCCGGCATACAAGGAAACGAACGAGCTGATCGGGCTGCGAAGAAGGCCCTGAACTGTGATCTTGAACCGTGTCTGATCCCTCACTCTGATCTGAAACCACTAATAGCCACCCACATAAAATCCAAATGGCAACATGAGTGGGATGAAAACATTAATAAACTTAAAGAAATTGAACCATCTGTGGGAAAGCCACCACAGACTCATGCGGGAGGTCGGCGGGACCAAGTGGTCCTTAGCCGCTGCCGTATTGGCCACTCGTGGCTTACACATGCTTTTCTGCTCAAGGGGGAACCTCCCCCTGAATGTATTGGGTGTCAGTCCCCGCTGACACTCAAACACATTTGACTAAGTTGCGTTGATTTTTTGGCCCTGCGCCAACAGTTCTACACTGCAGACAGTATGCATGACCTTTTTACTAAGGTAAAACAGGAAAACATTTTAGCCTTTTTGAGGGCAGCTGGACTGTACCACCTCATATAGTTTACTAAATAGATTCTATCAATTATTAATAAAACTTTTCTTTTTCTATGGGAATTTGTTTCCCTTGACCACAAATATATGATTGTGAGCTTTCTAATTTAATGAGTGTATATTGGCACATAATTGATTGTCTGCCTTTACATGTAAAAGCGATGGTTTGAACAAAAAACAAACATTTCTCGCTGTGAATATGGCCTATGCTGCCGACACGGCGTAAAGCAACCACCAATCAATCAATCAATCATGTTATCATAGGGGAAATCAAATGAAACAAAGATATGTGTCATGTTATCAGAGGGTTAATCAAATGAAACAAAGATAGGTGTCCTGTTATCAGAGGGACAATCAAATGAAACAAAGCTAGGTGTCCTGTTATGGGAGAACCAATCAGAGGGGTCCATCAAGACAGGTACTACTATATGTAATCAGATATATGTATGTATGGTAAATAAAATAAAATAAAATAAAAAGTGGGATATACCTGGCTGTGAAAATAAACTCTAGTCATCCTGTCAGGCAATACGAAGACCTGACAGAATCGGGCTAAGTTGGCCATCTCTTCCTTGTTAGTTAAACGAGACAGGATGGCCAAATAAGTTGAGCGTCCGTCTCCCCCTTTGGGAGGTCGTGGGATACAAACAGAACCTGCGCGTTCAAACTCTCGTTGAGTCAAACCAATTACTTAAAAATGTATTCTTGACGCTTCCTAGCCAGGCGCTCGCCATTATTAGGACAGTGCAAAGACTGGTTGGCTCAGTGTCAAGGTAATGTGACTGAGTGGGATATCAGGTCCTGGTGCTACCAGCCTGGTCTTCCAGTGGGGAAGCACTATAAAGTCGCCATGAGTGTGCACTGTCACAAATTGGTACTCGTCCTGATATGACCTTAGATGTTGCCAGAACGCAAAACTCCAAAAACCAACCAACTGTAACGATATATATGTGCACTTAGCAAGAGGAGGGTTGTTTCTTATACTATATGGTCAGTACGTAGTAAGGGGCATGTCCCACCAGTGATGAATCATTGTAATTCCTGGAATAGACCCTGCATCATCACACCAACCTTGTTGGTTAGAGTCCTGCATTATTGTGTTTCAGCGCCATCTGCTGCTCATGTTGGAGCAGCGGCAGGCTGAGCCACCCGCTGATAGCCCTGTGTTTATAGATCAACAGTTCTACAGGTAATACAAGCCGTGGTTAGTCTACCGGCTCACATCGTGCATCGCGCATCATGGCCCTGCTTAGAGCTCAGGTCACCTAACTTTAAAGTTACATAGTCCGATGAAAACATCAAATTTTCAAAACCAAAACCCTTATCTAGATTTGATTCTATATATTCAACTTAGACACTAGTGCACTTATTAAGCATGTGTTGCTGCATAGAAGGGCATAATAAGTCAATTAATAGAAACCATTACTACTGAAGTCTATAGTGTCAGAGTTTTGGCGTGCTTGCCAACAATTATTTTGGCATGTTTTGATGTCAAATATCTCCAAACTTAGCCATTTAAAATTAAAGTTACTTCAAACTAAAGTAAAGTAGATTATAACGATTAGTAAAATATATTTATCTCAGAAAATAGCAGAAACTCAAAAGCATCGGACTCTGCAACTTTAAATATTTAAACAATACTCTATATTTAAAGTTCGAAGGTTTTGAGTTTCTGTAATTTTCTGGGATAAATATATTACTATTAGGCTCATCGTTATAATCTACTTTACTTTATTTTGAAGTAAATTTGATTTTAAATGGCTACCTTTTGAGATATTTGAAGTGCAAACATGCAAGATTAATTTTGGCGAGCACGCCAAAACTCTGACACCATAGGCTTCTGCAGTAACAGGTTCTATTCAATTGACTCAGTATTTATTCCCTTCTATGTGGCGATGAATATTTACTAAATGCACCCATATCTAAGTTACATAATTATCTAAAATCAAATCTAGATAATTGTTTTGGTTTTGAAAATTTGATGTTTTCATCAGACTATGCAACTCTAAACAAAATATTAAAATTCTAAAAAGATTAAAGCTGCATAGTCATTGAAAACACCAAATAAAAAAAGACAACACAATATTTACCTAGATTTGATCCTACATATCCAACTCGGATACTAGTGCACTTATTAAACATGTATTGCTGTATGTACAGGTGAGAAGGATCGTCAGAGCCGAATGACACTAAAAGTAAAACTTGACGACAGCTTCAGCCCTGATTGAGCTCTAAAGAACTCACAAAGAATAGATTGTTTCAAGATATACCAACCATGACTAATCATATTTGAACATCTAAGGAAATATCAGGACGGGATCTTCATGACAGTGCGCACTCATGGCTACTTTATAGTGCTGCTCCACTGGGAAATCAGGCCACTGGCACCATGACCCGATATCCCACTCAGTCACATTATCCTGACACTGAGCTAACCAGTCCTTGCCCTATCCTATTAATGCCGAGCGCCAGGCTAGGAAGCGAAAAGTATCAATTTTATAGTAATTGGTTTGACTCAATCGGGAACCAAACTCCCGACCTTCCGGACATGAGGCCCGCGCTCTACCTATTAGGCCAGCGCGCCTGGTCAATTTTTATGTGTAAAGCATCTCTTCAACATTCCTACAAAGTAAACGTGTATTAATTATCCACATTTGCAATACTGTTTTTTTTTCTTTCAAAACAACATCCACATTTGTTTAATAAGAGTTATTTGATGGAAATAGCAATTGTACATTCATAAGAAGTTGATCGACTGAATGAATGAATATACATTACATCATGATCATGACAGCAGTCAGATTGGCCGAGTGGTCTAAGGCGCCAGACTCAAGGTTAGAACCTTGCCTGTGAATGCAGGTCTGCGGGTATTCTGGTCCACGAATGTGGGCGTGGGTTCGAACCCCACATCTGACAAATCTTTGGTTGATTTTGTTTCGTTCGCCACCTCCCATAAGTAATGCCTTTGATATAAATAGAAGCGCATGTGTGTGTTTCTTTGTGTATCTGTGTGTGTGTGTGTGTTGGCCAAAAAAAGAAAAAAAACCTGCTGTTTTACAATGAATTCAAATTTATTTTGATAGTTATGCAGGGATGAACGTGGTGGTCCGGCTAAAATCGCGGAAATCAGGTCGCCAATGGCAAATTTCCGCAATAACACGGATTTTCTCCCATAGACTTAGCACAGTCAGGGATTCGCGGAAAAATACCGGAAGTCAGTTTTCAACTAACCTTGTTGTGACTGAATTATCGGCCATACCGGTGTGGTGGTTTCAGCGGGTTCCCGTGCTCAGAGGTGTCCCTCGCTTCTGCGCATGCGTCAGAATCTAATAAGGATGGCCGTAATCGATTAACACTACCCGGGCGACTCGGGTCATCCCAGTCGTCAGAAATTCAAATAGAACACGGCGAGTGGAGTCGACAAATACACGTGCCATGTGCAAAAAAAGAATAACTTAGATTAATTAAATGGAAATAGAGGTAAACTGGGCCATCATAAAATACTTTAAATCCTATTTTGCTGTATTTTTATCGGTCATAAAAAAAAAAAAAAAGATTGTCCACCCGAGCGCGGAGAAGCGTATTCGATTATTCGACCCGAGTTTGTAGGATGTGCGCATGCGCCAATAAGTGGCTCAGGTGACCCGAGTTGATGCGAAATCCGCGCATGCGCAGAACCCGCTGAAACCACCACACCGGACTCGCTCTTGTTTGGGTTTGATGTTCTAGCAACATCTAAGGTCATTTAAAAATGGGATTCGAACTCCCCCAAATGTTGTCATATACATATGATTTTTTTAAATGTTTAAAGTTAATCGGTAAATATAAATAATCGCGGAAATCCGCGAAACCGCGGAGATCTTTCATCCCTGGTTATGTTTTATAGTTTTTATTGTTTACTCCAAATAGATTGTTTACTCAATGAAATTTGTGTTTTTTTAAAAAGAATTATTCTAAGCAATCCCTATACATATAAATGCGAATGAATGTGCTTGTTTGTTTGTCTGTGTGCTTTCCAAGAAAATCTGACTAAAGAGTGTTAAATGTCGGTGAATATGACATTAGTGGGACTATAATTGGGACTATGATATCAGCGGTAACCACTATGTTGAGAGCATACATGTCAGTGGAGTCGAAGGGCCTACTCCTGTAATAGTTAGAGCAGGCTCGGTGTCCTGATCGGTAGAGCGCGGGCCTCGCGGGCCGAAGGTCGGGAGTTCGGTTCCCGGTCAAGTCAAACCAATGACCTGTCCTGATAATACCTTAGAGTTTTTGTTTGTTTGTTGTTGCTTTACGTCCTAGCAACATCTAAAGTCATATCAGGACGGGTACCGACTTGTGACAGTGCGAACTCCATCATGTAGGCCCTTACATGTTGCTAGGACATAAAACAACAAAACCAAAACTATAGTAGTTAGACAGGCTAACTGCTATTAGTAAGTATTACAGTGCGCATGGTTAGTGAAAGCCATAAGGGACGGGTGAGTAAAACCGAGAGTTGTATGCACGTTGGGGTGGAGTAGCCGCTCCTCAGCCCATGCCTCACTCGAGAGCCTCTCTATTGTTGACCTGCATAAGAACATACCATAGGTATTTTTGTACGTAGCTGTGTGGTGTGTTATCTGGCTACTTTTGGCATGGTTACCTTCCATTTTATTGACATTTCTTGTGTCATGTAGTCTCTTAGCTTTGCAAATAGCCACAGTTTGTGGTATACCTTTTCCCACCTCCTCTTTCGCAGCCTCTTCTCTTCAACATGCACTAAAAACTAGCAATGGCTATGACAATTTCGAAAGAAATACGATTTAACTGGTGTGCAATAACAAACCTTTCAGACTACTCTTCACCGGAGAGATTCTCCATTTCAGCCTTGTTTACCCTTAGGCCTACCGGAACATAAAATAGATGTACCTTCTCAGATATCCTCATTCCTAGCCTCTTCAACATGTCACAAAAATAGTAGCGAAGATTACAACAAATTTGAAAGCTATGATTTAACAGGGCCACGCTAGTCTGAATGGCATATAGCTGTTGGTTGCCTCAAAAATGGTAGCCTCCAAAGGGTGCAGCCAATTGCAATTGAAAAGAACAGGTCTGATTGGCTGAAACCACTGAAACAAGAGGCCATTTTGGAGGCATTTTTTTTCCTCCTACCTGAAAAGCGTGATGTCTCTGAGGCGCACCCTGAACGCAAATAGGCCAACAAGATTTCGCAGAGCCGCCTCAGGGTCGACTCTGAGGTGTACCCTGAACGCAGCCTTGGTATACAATGAACAGCCTTTCAGCGTTCTGTTCACCCGAGAGATTCTCTATTTCAGCCTTGTTTACCTGCACCGGGACATAACATAGATGTACCTTTTCCAATCTCCTCTTTCCTAGCCTCTTCAACATGTCATGAAAAGCTATCGAAGACTACAGCAATTTTACAAAAACATGATTTAACCTTTGATGTGCACATGGAGGCATGGGTACCAGTGGGTACAAGATGGCTGAAGAATAAAGACTACTCCTACATGTGATGTCTCTCCCTCACATCCCGTTCTCAACTTAACATGTTGACAGCTGGGTGGAACCTGCCCTTACAATGAGCTCTGTCAACAGGAAGTCAACAACAACAATGGTATGGCGTTGACTATCAATGGACAACTGTGAGCCTTGGAATGAGAGTATTGTTCAGGTGTGTGAGTGATAATAGGAAACCATGCTGCCTGCTGTGCTCTCTGAATTGTGGATAGCAAGGTTCACCTCTGCCAGAATTAATGGGCAGTAACAACTTTCGCTGTAACTACGTGAAAAATGGTCCGAATTGGATGCTGTAAAGTGCATTCTGTGCAGAACAGAGCCCCTTAATATGTGTACTGTGTCTGATGATGATGGAAAGTGAAGAAATGCCAGGCAGAATTTGAAATTGGTTCAGTAAATAAGGCCTACCATGGATATCGATCCACTGCAAGTGTAAAAACATGCCGTTTTCCCTCTTTGGAGTGGAAATGTAGTGTCCTGACAATATTGCTAATTTTCTGACTACCACAAATTTGTTATCCTTGTGCATAGTTGTGTTAATCCTTGTGTGTTAAGTCCTAGACACCAAACATGGCTAATAATTTGGGAGTTCCATTACCACAACTGAACTGGGACCTCAGGGATCAAACTTGAGCATTCAGTGAATGGAAGAGCTTCCTTAACAGTTACTTTGTAATCATGAAAAGAAATGGCACTACATCTTGCTGTCAGCTGGTACCAAGGTTCATGAACTCTGGAATTCATGGGTTCTGAGTGATGAAACAAAGAAAGACCCAGGCAAGGCATTTGAACAGTTTGAAAAACATTTGAACATCACATCACAATCTCAGGCACTATGTGTTAACATATTTTCCACATAGTCTCTTATGTCACACAGCGAGTGGGGCACCCATTGCTTCTCTGTTACGTAACCTTGGTCTCCACTCCATCGCCTGAGAATAGTAATGCTCTCTGCCAATATATAATTCCGAACCGAAAATCTGTATATTTTTACAACATGGTACAGATCTCAGTCAACCAGCTTGAAAAGTTGCACTTAGGTAGTAAGGAGATATTGTCATTGGCTGAGCAGATTATTCGCGGTTGGCCACAACATACAAGTTCCAAAAGTTATTTGAAGCTATTGGTCTATGAGAGACTATATGTCTGTTGAAGATGGTTTTGTGTATGCCGGAAATAGACATGTTATTCAACAAGGAATATCTCGAACGCATTCATGCCAGTCACCAAGTCCCAGTTATGACCAAAGGAATGCCTATACTGGCCAAACATGTCATCTGACATAGAGACACTAGTAAGTGATTGTGTAATATGTCTACAAAATTCAAAGAGTACCCAAAAGGAGGGCCTATGCAGCCACATGACCTTCCCTCCCAACCATGAGAAGTACTGTCCAGTGACTTGTTTGAGCTGCATGGCCTTACATATATTGTATTGGTTGATCATTTCAGTAAAATGCCCTTTGTACGTGGTCTTCATTCATTGACCAGTCTTGAAGTTATCAAATTTTTTAAGGACATGTTTGCCATTCATGGTGTACCAAAACGACTGTACACTGACAATGGTCCGCAATATGATATGCGGCATTGTTCAGAAAATTTGCATTGGCATGGGAGTTTGAACATATTACATGCAGCCCATGATACTCAGTGCAGCGGCTAGTAAGAAACATGAATTTAGGTGAGAATTAACTGACCTAGAGAGTCCTAGTTCTGAAGCTGACCCCCCCCCCCCCCCAACAAAGCCAATGTTCTGGGAATGAGCAGTGTGTGACTTGCTCGCCCACAAGACCACCCACTGGAAAGAGTGTGAGGTTTAGTGAACGTGCAAACCTCACAGTCATTTGTAGTGACCAACCGGTCAAAGAGGAGTTTAGTCGTAGACAGCCTGAAAGAACAACTAAAAAACCATCAAGACTAATTGAATAGTGCGGAGTCATGGTTAATTTTGGTTCTTTGACTTAGTCAGTAGTATGTCTGAGCATTAGATTTATTATGTCAGTCACAACTTTTATATAAATTCAAAGTTAATCATAGCATTAGTCAACTGCAAGAGAAACTATTATCATAATTTGTGTATTGGAGGAAATATTCAAGATTATCTTTCAGTGAAATAAGTAACTGCAATGGTAATAGCGGTCCACAAGTGCACATGTATAACCTAAATATTATCAGCATGATGAGAAATTGTATTGACATCCACATAGGTATATAACTTGTACACATCAACATGAGTATTGTAACACAGGAAGATTCCTGCTTTTCATTTGTAAGAAAAGGGATGTTGTATACCTATTCCGTCTATACCTAGACGGCTGAAGAATAAAAACTACTCCTACATGTGATGTCTCTCCCTCACAATACAACATAACTCAACTTAACAGCCTCTCATCCGATGCCTCAAGTGAGAGCATCTCTATTTCAACTTTGTTTACCTGTACCGGACCATAACATAAATGTACCCTTTCTCATCTCCTCTTTCATAGCCTTTTCAGCATGTCACGAGAAACTAGCAAAGACTACGACAATTAAAAAATATATATACAGCCTCAAAGCCCATGCCTCACGCGAGAGATTCTTTATTTCAGTGTTGTTTACCTGGACTGGATCATAGATGTACGTTTTCCTCCTCCTCTTTCCTAGCCTCTTCAAGATGAAATTTTAAAAAAAACTAGCAAAGACTACGACAAATTCAAAAGCAACACTAACTGCTTAGTAAATACGCCAGTTGGGTATGTAGGGACACATTTCGGTGTTTTGGTTTTGAAAATTGCATTCTGACATCGAACTATGCAGCTTTATAAGTTTATTGTGACTTTCCTGAATTAGTGCTCGCTGTTCTGTGCAGAAGGAATAGAGCTGCGGAATGGCATGTTTACAGCCCAGTAGTTGGGACAAATATTCTAGCATAGATAAAATACCACTTAGTTTGTTTGTTGTTTTACGTCCTTGCAACATCTAAGGTCATATCAGGACGGGTAGCGACTTGTGACAGTGCGCACACATGGCAACTTTATAGTGCTGCCCTACTGGAAGACCAGGCCATCAGCACCATGACCTGATATCCCACTCAGTCACATTATCCTGACACTGAGCCACCCAGTCCTTGTCCTATCCTGATAATGCCGAGCGCCAGGCTAGAAAGTGACAAGTATAAATTTTTAAGTTATTGGTTTGACTCGACCAGGGTTCAAACCCACGACCCCACGATCTACCAACACGGGAGACGGATGCTCTAACTTATTCGGCCATCCCATCTGGTTATATCACTTAGTAACAGATTCTATTAAATTGACTTAGTATTTCCTACTTTGCAGCAACAAATGCTGGAATAAGTTGGATATGTAGAATCAAATCTAGTCAAGTGTCTTGGTGTTTTTTTTTTAATGTGTGATGCTTTCATCAGACTGCAGCTCTAGCCTGCTTGCATAGCCAGCAATCAACTCCAGCTCATCCTTAGGCCTAGATCACACTATGGTTTGCGACCACTTTGTGACAACTTTGTGACCACTTTATCAACACCAAAGGCCAGCGATCTCCTTGCAACCAAAGTAAAAGAAAGGCAGGGAAAAACAATGGTCAGCGATCAGTCAGTGATTGGTTGCCGACAGCTTGGTGACCAGTCGCCGATGTCGCCAGTTGTTGACCAGTCAGCCTATTGGTCGCAAAGTGGTCGCCCGTAGTTGCAAGCCATGGTGTGCCTGGAGCTTTAGCTGTAGACACAACACCTCTTTTGCAAACACAGGCTACATCTTGATATACATCCAAATTGTTTCACACAAATTATCATTGAAATTCTTTACTTTGGCGCGACCATTGTACCTTTGGCATGAAACCGTAACACTAATCCAACGCGAGCAAACGTTACTTTCACTTTATACCCCTGTCACATTACGACGCTTCTCGGCAACGCGCGTCGACGTATGTGATTTTTTGGCACTACATTGGGATACGTCAGGAAGCGTTACGCGCGCGTTAGGCGCGTGTTGGTATACGTTGATCTACAGCGACGGTTGGCGACATGCGTCAGGGCGTCGCCGAAGTTTTGTGCTTGCACAAAACTTTCGACATGCGACAACGCGTGGGCGCCAATGTTATGGCGACGTTAGGGGCGCGTCGAGATACGTTGGACTCGCTGGAATAACGTTATGCGAACGCCAAGCACACGTCACGCGCGCGTTAGGGTCATGCCCACACATTGCGCCAAACTGTTGCTTTGTTGTTTTATGTCCTAGCTACATCTAAGGTCATATCAGGACGGCACGCCAAAACCTTTTCGATTTTTTTCTCACAACGTCGGCCGCACGCTACCAATACATTGCGCTCACGCCGAAAAGTTTGACATGTCTCGACGATAAAAGTGATTTTGCGCGTTGGCGCCACGCCGCCGAGAAGCGTCGTAATGTGACAGCACCATTAGCTGTAGAATAACCATTGGAGAAAGGCTTCAGGATGGATTAGAATTAGATGATGGCCGAATGGAGAAGCTAGGTTAATAGCATATTAAACAGAGCTGTGAGACAGAGTAGAATTTGATTAGGTTGTAGTTGCGAGCTTTACTTTCAAGGACCTTTAGGAGATATCCACAAAATAGGTCAGGTTTTGTTGTCAGGGGTTGGGGGGGGGGTGCATTTTAAAGTTGTAGTTATAATACAGCTTTATGTGTCTACCATGTTTATTTAGATAAATATAATAGACTGATGGTTATAATCCATTTAATATTAGTTGGAAGGATCTTTTATTTTAAAAGGTTCACTTCGGAGATATTTTATGTTAAATCATGCAAACTTATTTCCGCAACCAGACGGGATGGGCAGTTGAGCGTCCGTCTCCCGTTTTGGTAGATCGCGGGATTCAAACTCTGGTCGAGTCAAACCAATGGCTTACAAAATTGATACTTGTCACTTCCTAGCCGAGCGCTCGGCATTATTAGGATAGGGCAAGGACTGGTTTGGCTCAGTGTCAGGATAATGTGACTGAGTAGGATATCAGGTCATGGTGCTGGCAGCCTGGTCTCCCAGTGGGGCAGCATTATAAAGTCGCCATGAGTTCACAGTCATAAGCCGGTACCCATCCTTATATAACCTTAGATGTTGCCAGGACGTAAAACTCCAACAACCAATCAACCAATTTATTTCCGTTGTGTACACCGAAAGGCTGGACATGGGACTTTATCGACCGGTTTTCGAGCACAGCAATGTAGCACAGGAGCACCAAACTGCGATACACGTTTAATGAGTGTACCAGTAACTAAAGGCCCTGTCACATTACGATGCATCTCGCAAGCGCACGGCCAATGTGTAAAATCACTTTTTCATGTCGAGAAGCGTCAAACCTTTCGGCGCGGGGGGCAAAGTTGGACGTATACATACCGTAGGGCCAACTTATGGCTAATGTGCTCCCGGGCAAAGAATGTTTGAATTACACTCATGGTACGTTCACAGAATGCTGGTGGACGTTATATACGTTATTCGATCGGCAGAACTACGCCTCATACGTTACATAAGTCAAGACATGCTGAAGAAATGCTAAACGTACATTAGACGTATGCTATCATACGTTGTCAGTATGCGAACTGTACATTCCCACTGCCTTTAATGTAGGTCAACACAGTGCAATGTACATCTAACGTACATCGACGTATGCCTAATGTATACATAACATATGGCTGACGTAAAATCCACACGTTGTCGAACATTGTCATATGTTGAAAGTTTTGTGCATGCACAAAACTTTGCCGACCCCCTGACGCATGACAACGTATCTCAACGAACGCCGACATACATTGACATATACCAACAAGCGCCTAACACACGCGTAACGCATAATGATGTAGCGGCAAAAAATCACATATGTTGGCGCATGTTGACGTGATGCGTCGTAATGTGACAGCCCCTTAAGTTGGTTATATGTAGGATCAAATCTGGGTAAGTACTTCGGTTTAGAAAACGTGATGTTTTTTGTGTGTGGAATTATGCAGAATTAAGCACACCATCAACCCTCCACTCCAATTGTACCCTTCGTAACCTTACCTTTACACCTATTCGGCATCTAAAGCCAGGCTTATTTTGAAAACACCCCCCTCCGTAATCGGCCTTAGATGGCAAGCAATATTAAAGCTGCATAGTCCGATGAAATGTCAAATTTTCAAAACTAAAGTAATTATTTAGATTTAATTTCTTCATGTCTAACTTCGACATTGATGCACTTATTTAGCATTTGTTGCCACATAGAATGGAATACAGAGTAAATTTAATAGAACCTGTTACTGTAGAAGCCTAAGGTGTCAGACTTTTGGCGTGCTTGCCAAAACTAATTTGAGATGTTTACACAAATATCTCAAAACTTAGCCATTTAAAATAAAAGTTACTTCAAACAAAAGTAAGGTAGATCATAACAACCAATTCAATATATTTATCTCAGAAAAATGGCAGAAACTCAACTCCATCGGACTATGCAACTTTAAGATTTGATTTATTATGTTCTCACCCACCTCCATCATTCCACAGGACGCAGTGACCGAATCAGTAAGAGCGCTGGCTTCCCGTGCAGAAGGGCGGGGTTCTCTTTCTGGCAGTGTCAAACTATTGACTTACAAAAGTTATACATGTCACTACCTTGCCTAACGCTCAACATTACTAATATAAGGCAAGTGCTGGTTAGCTCTGTATCAGGATAATATGATTGAGTCGGATATTGGATCATGGTGCCAGTGGCCCAGTCACCCTGTGGGTCAGCATGAAGTTACCATGAGTGTGCACCGTCACAAGTTGATACTTGTGCTGATATGACTGTAAGTATAGCTTGAATGAAAAAGCCAAACAATTATATCAAAGGTCCCTGTATCCCTATAGGGGGAAGGAGGAACTGGAGGCTCTACAGCTTCGATGTGGCAAATAGATGCTCAATAAGTGCACAAGTATCTAAGTTGGTTATAGAGGATCAAATCTGGAGAAGTATTGTCGTTTTGAAAATGTTATACTTTCATCGGACTGTGCAATAGTAATATATTGTATCTCTTTATTTACAGTAGTATATGAGCCTGTCTCAAAAGGTGATAACTCTTCTTTTTGTTGGTCCATTGTAACGATTGACATAAAACAATTGACCATTCATATTTGGTGACATATGAAAGGTGGTATTATATATATACTATATATATAATATATATGAAGAGTTCCGGTGCCTGGAGCCGTATGCAGGAGTCGGTGATAGCGAGGAAAAACGGTGTTTGGCTGGAATTCCCGTTTAGCGGGAAAAAATGGTATGCACGAGTCAGTGATAGGCCTAACACCAGAAGCTTAAACTAGGTTAAGGTAAACCAGAAATTTAGCTAGTTTACAGCGGTGTAAGGTATCAAATCTATTCAATGGTGTCATATTTAACAAAGTTACATAGTCAAATAGTGAAATTTTATTAAATTAACCCTAAAATCGAAGCGAGATTAACGCTACCGCCGCAACGGCGGCGATATTAATATATATATTTTCGAATTGATGAATGTAAAGTAACCAAATTGCCGTCGCCGCCGCATGGACGTCGATATCCATACTGTCGCCGCCGCCGCCGCCACCGCATCGGCGGCAATATATTAGCCCCAAATCTATTCAATGCTGTGATATTTAACAGAATTACATACGCAATAAGTGAAATTTTTATTAAATTAACCCTAAAATCGAAGCGAGATTAACGCTGCCACCGCAACAGCGGCGATATTAATATTTTCAAATCGACGAATGTAAAGTAAACAAATCGCCACCACCGCCGCATGGACGTCGATATCCATACTGTCGCCACCGCCGCCGCCGCCGCCGCCGCATCGGTGGCAATATATTAGCCCTAAATCTATTCAATGCTGTCATATTTAACAGAATTACATACGCAATAAGTGAAATTTCATGAAATTAACCCTAAATTCGAAGCAATATTAATGCTGCCGCCGCAACGGCGGCGATATTAATATTTTCGAACCGATGAATGCAAGCAACCGCCGCCGCCAGTATGGAAAGCGACGTCGATGCGGCGGTGGCGATTTGTTTAGTTTACATTCGTCGATTCGAAAATATTAATATCGCCGCCGACGCAGCAGCAGCATTAATATTGCTTTGAATTTAGGGTTAATTTCATGAAATTTCACTTATTGCGTATGTAATTCTGTTAAATATGATAGCATTTAATAGATTAGAGCCTAATATATGGCTACAGATGCAGAGGGATTTCCCAAATCTATAAATAACTTCACGTTTAACTATAATGTAAGTGTTACGCACTCCTGCATACCACTTGACACAGTTCCCGACGTCGGTGATAGCTAAACGGTAACAGGCTGTACCACCAAATGCCGCTAACACTGACTCCTGCATATGGGCCCTGAAGGTTTTACTCTCATGTTTATCTCCATTTTCAGGTTGGTGCTTACAGGGTTTTGCACCTGAACTCTTCATATGTATATATTACATATATAATATATATTACATAATATATATATATTTCGACTGAGGTTATGAGCAGATAGCGGGTGGTGGGAGGTGGCGCCACTGTTGGACATGAGGTTGAGTAGGTTGGAGCAGTAGATGACCATTCCCAGGCTCCGTCACTGCCGCATGGACCTGAGGAGCGATCATGGAATTCTGGGTTATTATACTCATATAATTCTTATACTTACTTACTTACTTAAGTAAGCAACATCCTCCTTATGTTTCAATTAGGTAACGACATGAGATTCTGCTAATATGTTTGTGCTTAGTAAGTTTAGACAGTAAGTTGGTCTTGGTTGGTTGATATCGGGATTCATAGGAATGCCAGGTATTGCAATACCTCGGGCAGTTTGACGCCCCTGCCCTGCAGAGTTGTAAACCACTGCCTTGTGGTACAGGTTCTTGACAGAACCGAAGGCTAAGGGAGCAAACCCTGAACAGAAAACCATGTCACTGTGGCAGCATCAAGGGCAGTTGATGTATGGAACTGCCAACATCTCCCGACCAGCCACTGCAGGGACAAATACTTTTGCGCCTGTCTGGACATGTCATGTTCTTGCCGGTGTGAGATCTCTATTTGCTCCCCGAGAGAGTGCCGCTGGTAACTTGCAAAAGCCAGCAGAACTTCAACACTTTTGCAGGCAGCTTTCATGAAATGAAAGCAGTCTTTGTCACATCGCGACCGACAGCACAATGATGATGAATTCTTATACAGTATATAGATAATATATATATATATATATACAAATTCTTGTTACAATGGTTCCTATAAGCAGATGGCGCCACTTTAGCCCATAACATAGATAATGTGGAATAGTTGTTTCCTTTAGTGGTTGTTCACAATTAATATTTTCACATGCGTACTAAACATACACTTTTTCAAGACCCCCTACCCTACTCAAAGTGTAAATAAAAATGTTGACATTGTAGTAATCTGCACTGACGTCTCAGGCAAGGAGCCACATTGACAGGTAGGCATGGATTGCACCAGGGAGCCTATGGGGTGTAATTGTTTGCACTCTAGCTCTAGAATTGCAAGAAGTGTGGATTCGAATCCTGCTTAAATTCACCGACATTCTTTTAAAATTAAGTTTTAGAAAGCATACGGTGGGTCTTAACACCCTCCCCAAACCTCCACCATCTGGTTTGTATGCTTGTGTAAATGTTGATAGTTGTGAAGGATCCATTATAATTATATATTGACGAAATTGGAAAATGGTAATTTTCTAAATGATTATAATCCTTACTCAATGACTTTGTTGGTGAATAGTTAGTTATATTTCGCAATGATCGCCGAGAGGGTGACAACACGGCCCCATAGCACAATGCAGGTAACAGAATGAGGTGTTCATGGCGTTCAAGTGTCTTGATTAATGGGTTTATTCACTGAAGTGTTGTTATAAGCCTGCGGGCATCACTCTGTGTTAGTCTCAATTAAACTGTGTCAAAAGCAAAAGTCACAATGGAAATGAGACATTCTATGTGAAAACCGGGCCCTGTGAGTTCAGCGCCCACTTGTGGGATTTTTTTTTGGGTGTGTACATTAGTTGTTTAAGCAGGGGACATTTCAATTGTGGACGATTGGTCTTCCTCATTCCACTGCTCCTTGCCCTATCCTAATAGTGCCGAGCGCCTGGCTAGGAAGCGACAAGTATCAATTTTTAAGTCATTGGTTTGACTCGACCAGGGTTCGAACCCACGATCTACCAACACTAGACGGACGCTCTAACTCATTCAGCCATACCGTCTGGTTAAATTCGAACCCCTAGTTGACTGCACACCCCGAGTTCTGAACCAGTCAGCTTAGAAACATAATTGTCATAAAGAAATTATCTTTTTGACTAGTAACAAGGGCATGCAGATGATTAAAGCCATTATAACAAGCAACATTGATGGAATGAAAAATATCATAAAGATTAAAACCGTGTTCGAACCCATACCGAGTCAAACCAATGACTTAAGAATTGATAGTTGTCGCTACTTAGCCTGCTGTTTGGCAAATTAATTTTGGCAAACACACCAAAACTCTGACACCATAGGTTTCAGTAGTAACATGTTCTAGTAAATGGACTTATGCCCTTTTATGCAGCAATAAATGCTTAATAAGTGCACCGGTATCTACGTTAGATATGGAGAATCCAATCTAGGTCAGTGTTTTGGTTTTGAAAATTTGATGCTTTCATCAGACTATGCAACTGTGATAGGCTGATGTTGGCCGTCCCACAGTCCCGTACTTCCCGACACACACACACACACACACACACACACACACACACACACACACACACACACACACACACACACACACACACGGATGAATGCGGAGATCACATACGCTTCCAATGGTGTATTGATAACCCGCTCACCGCGGCCTCACAGTCAAGTGACTCGCTGCCTAACTCGCTAGGTCCCACATCACCTCTATAGGTGGATGGGAGGGGTGTGTGTGTTAGCCACACACAGCAGAGGGCTGTCCAATGGGGATACTGCCCAGTGGCTAGCGTGCTGCCACCTAGCGCAATCAAATGCAGTGAACTGCATAGGTGTGCGTCACAGTCTCTGCCGCCACTGCATGGTAGTGGAGCTCATGTGAGACTACTACACAACTTTAATAATCATAACCATGGCAGAAGTGGAAGCTAGGTCCTTCTAAGATACTGCAAGTCGTGTGTGTAAGTGGGAAGACAATAGAGGAATTATAGGTGTATAGTGTACCATGCATTATAGAACATAAACACACAAATATAAAATTTGTTCTCATATACATGGATGTGATTGGCCATCAGCAAAAAAAAACCCTGAAAGTCAGGTTCGGGGTTTGGGGGTTGGTGAGGCCCCCAACGGAGTCTGGGGACCAAGGAAGCAGCACCCCTGGAAGCTCATGCAATTTTAGTATTTTAAGGGCCTTGAAGATAGCATTTTTAGTATGAAAAAAAGACAATTCCTTTCTGTATACACAATAACCCTTAATTTGTTGATGGTAGTCATATATAAAACAATGAGGAAGATTCTAATTACAAAAATGAAAATGGAAATAACCAACCTCCAGACTAATTTTAATACCATTTATTTGGTTGGAGAGAACATATAAAGTCAAGCTCCTTACTCCAATATATAATACCAAATATTCTTGTCACCGGATCTGCACAAATCACAAGAATGACCAATTTCATTATTGAAAACCATGAATCCAGAGAAAGATCACAACCCTGCATATATATCGAGAACTTTGAAACTCAAGAATGAAGCGCCAGTGATTTACCGTAGATCTTTAAATTGGTTAAATTAAACATGATTATATCCTTAACATAGTTACAAAGGATGTATTCGACTGGGACCTTTCCATCTGCAAAATTTAGGCTCCGGCCACCTGCGCAGTGAACTTGGTTTTCGAATGCAAAGAGGACCAGTCAAATGGCTTCAGCCAATCAGAGCTGTTCTCTTCCATTGCAAATGGCTGCCCCCATAGAGGGCAGCCATTTGCAATCGAAAAGAACAGCTCTGATTGGCTGAACCTACTGAATCTTTCAACCTTTCCATATCAGCCATCTTGAAATACACCATGTGACCTTTTGGATGGAGCCACAAGACACATTCGATTCATACTTATAGAAACCCACTTCCGGTCCCAGTCGAATAGGAATTTGTAAAGAAATATTTTGATATGCGCATAGAAAGGCCCAGTCGAATACGTCCAATGTCACAACCAACCATCGCCATTATCGATGAACTAACACAATTTTGTGTCCATGTGGTATTTAAAGTCAGCATAAATTTAAAATAAAAATGTAAAATCCTTTTTGCATTAGGCTTCAGGCATTGTTTATTGCACCATAATTTACAGAGAGCCCTTGTCCCGTGACCATGGTTACCTGGATGAGGTCTTTGAGGATGTCTAATCCGGTGTGGAATGTCTTCGATTTAAAAAATGTTAATGCTTGAACTTGGTATTTTTAAATTACAACACTTTTATCACAGTTGGTTCCCCATGATCCCTTTCGGAAATAAAATTGCCAAATATCACATAATAATGATTAAATGATAGCCTATTTCCTATTCAAATCTGGTTAGTTTTATTTGGATTTTTGCTTCATAAATAGTAGTAAATTGTATATTTTAATAGAAAAACCTAACTAAATATTTGTACATTCGTGACATTATGGCACTAACCCCCAAAAAGATATGTATATACACATTTATATCTGGGAACTATCATCATAAAAAGCTTGTTTGTTGTTTTACGTCCTAGCAACATCTAAGGTCATATCAGGACGGGTACCGACTTGTGACTGTACGCACTCATGGTGATTTTATAGTGCTGCCACACTGGGAAATCAGGCCGCCGGCACCATGACCCAAAATCCCACTCAGTCACATTATTCTGACACCGAGCTAACCAGCCCTTGTCCTATCGTAATAATGCCGAGCACCAGGCTAGGAAGCGACAAGTATCAATTTTTAAGTCTTTGGTTTGATTCGACCGGGAACCGAACTTCATAAAAAGCTGCATAGTCTAATGGAAAGCATAAGAAATGAAAACATTTATATAGATTTAATTCTGTATATCTAATTTAGATACTGGTGCACTTATTAAACATATATTGCTGCATAGAATGGATTACGAATATAATTTAATAGAACTTGTTACTGCTGTAGCCAATGATGTCAGATTTTT
This sequence comes from Branchipolynoe longqiensis, assembly GCA_030323885.1. Classification (NCBI taxonomy): domain Eukaryota; kingdom Metazoa; phylum Annelida; class Polychaeta; order Phyllodocida; family Polynoidae; genus Branchipolynoe; species Branchipolynoe longqiensis. Next base: position 36,084,365 of record CM059186.1, read on the forward strand.
GTATTGCATACCAACATTAATTTGGCATGTTTACATTTCAAATATCTCCAAAGTTAACTATTTAAAATAAAATTAACTTCAAAGTAAAGTGACGTAATATCAATCTAATTTATTTATCTAAACAAAAAATGTACCCAAAGTCTATGCGACTTTAAGAATGGTTAAAAAATGGAATGAGGTTGGGGAATTGCATTCATCAGCATTGATTGACATGCTTGGTTGACTGATTGATTGTAGTTTTATGTCCTAGCAACATTTGACCTCACAGCAACATGTTGCACACCCATGTCAGCTTTATAGTGGTCATACTACTGGAACACCACGTTCCCAATACCATGAACCGATCTTCAATTTAGTCAGATTGTTCTGATCCAACCAGTCCTTGCCCTATCCTTATAATGCCCAGTACCAGGCAAAATAGTGACAAGCATACACTTTTTGACTCGGTCACTACCTCCTATCCACTCGACAACCCTATCCGGTGTAATCATCGCTTGCGTATGTATATATCAAGACTTGCTGAAAAACTTATCTAATTTGTGTGTGGTCTTAGAACCCAATTGTAACAATGTTCGCTTAGGCGGACGACTCACACCGTGCCGGGAACCTACAGATTTTCTTTTTAACACCAGATGTCCAAGACCACTACCACTACAGCCGGATGGCAGAAAGCCAGGTTGCGCAGTACTCCCACCGAGTGGGAGCTGCGGTACTGTTGGCGCTTCTTGAAGCTTGAGTGCAAAGTGAAAGTCTGCATGCTCTTCCAAGTCCCACACCAGTACATGCTTCCCACATTTATCACAGGGCACATAGTCGTCTGATTCAAAGTCTCCTGCAGCAGACCCACTGCAGTTACCAGTAATGGATTTCAAAATGGCGCCATCGCCATCGTGCTTTTCACCAGGTGGCAGCACCTCCCACATAGTTCGGACATCAGATGGCAGCAATGCCGACTTGCTGGTTATCTGACCAACAGGTGGCGGCACTTCAGACATAGATGTAGTTTGCACGCCATGTAGCAGCACTTTTGCTGTAGACTTGGTCGTAATGCGGTGAACTCTTGTTTGTTTTGGTTCCAGGTGGGGATCTAATAGCCTCCTTGTCAAAGAGCGGTGACCTCTTGTGTGACTTCTGTTGGACCGACATGCTCTTCTTGTGTGTATCGTCTCGGGGTGGTGATTGTTTACTGGCTTCATCTTCAGGTAGTTTGACAAGCGCACTCGGTGCCAGACTAGACCAAGGGCAGATGTTGTGGGAGGTTTGCGAGATTTCTGTCGCAAAGAAGCTGTGCATAGTCTTCGCCGACACATCGAGGGGTGTGAACTTTCCAGCACACAATGAGAGGTTTGTCAATGCAGGACTCCTAAAATACAAAAACAGCACTCGTGTAAATTTATGAAATGTTTTTGTAAACTGCTGCAGATCAAATATGAAAATTACCTCACCATTTAATGCACTTGATGGAGAAGACAAAAGATCTATTGTTCTATATACATGGCGTTTTAAAGACACAGGGTGTTCACCAATTTCCTAAAACCTAAAACCAAAACTGCACAACTCCCTTTTTTCTCTCTTCTTTGTCTTCTTTATTAAATCATTTATTCCATATAAACAAGTTCAGTCTTTGTTCTCTGCTGAAGAACTGGTGCTCAGACAATGCTATATTTAAGTGTGATTTACCAAAATGTTTGTGCATAGCACATATCAGATTACATTTTTTCTTGAAGATTTATACTTCCTATCATGGATAAGCCTGAGTAGTCTTGTTTTCACCATTAGACAGTTGGTCGATAGAAAACCAGAGCCTAAACTTTTACCGACCCAACATATTTTGATTCCCTGCGCACCATATAGACACGGTATGAGAGCAACGGGCCTTTGATGACGCTGTAAGTTATACAAAGCAGTGCAAATTCAAATTGGCAGAGGTGATGGCATGGTGAAACAAACTATCAACCTTTAGATTAGGAGTCTGACCTAGAAAATAGTCAGACACTCTAACCACTCCGCCACTATTAAATGACTAAATAGAGTTGAAGAATTGGTGGTTATATTCACTACAATGCCCAATGAACTGCCCGCTCTGATAAAACTGATATCACTCTCTGGTATGTCATTGTAGCTGGTTATATATTTAAAACCCTGATTGAAAAATCCACTTTTACTGATCAACTGACAGGGTTTGAAAGGAAAAGTCGTTGAATAGATACTTTATCGCCATAATATTGGGTTTGAATCCATTAAGCCTCTGGGATGTGTATCACATACACTTAGATCAATACTCATTCTCTGATAGGACTTTCACTAGGACCAAGGCTTCAACTACTAATTCCCACTTTTCTATATCGCCATAGCAATGTCACACTTAATATGTGGCAAGGCAATCACCTGGACCAAGGTTTCAACTACCAATTCTCACTTTTCTATATCCGAGGCATATACGTCAGTCACACTTAACATGTAACAACCGAATCACCCAAACCAAGGTTTCAACTCCCCAATTCCCACTTTTTTTTTATAGCATCATAAAAACGTCACCATAGCAATGTCACACTTAACATACAACAGGGCAATGACCTGGACTTAGGTTTCAACTCCCAATTCCCACTTTTTTATAGCACCATAAAAACGTCACCATAGCAATGTCACACTTAACATACAACAGGGCCATGACCTGGATTTAGGTTTCAACTACCAATTCCCACTTTTCTATATCACAATAGCAAGGTCATAGTTAACATACGACAAGGTATTCACCTGGACCAAGGTTTCAACTAATTCCCACTTTTCTATATTACAATAGCAACTTCGCACTTAACATACGACAGGGCATTCACTTGGATCGAGGTTTCAACTACTAAATGCAATGCCACAATTATAATTTCTAGTATTTTAATATTTGGCTAAAAGATAACAAATATTAGTGTAAAAGATGACCATCTGACATGATCTTTAAGTTTATGTAGTAGTCTGTACATGAGCCCCACTACCACGTGGTGGCGGCAGACACTACACCGCACACCTATGCAGTTACACTGAACTGTGCTAGGTGGTGGCAGGCTAGCCACCGGGCAGACCCCCGACAGAGCTGCCCTGTACTGCGTGTCGCTAGCTCACCCCCCACCCACCTATAGAGGCCGCGTGGGACCTGGCGAGTTAGGAGGCGGGTCAGTTGACTGTTGACGCCACGGAGAGCAGAGAGGTTTTGTAATAAACCAGGTTGAAGCGTACTGAAACTAAATCTTGGCGTTATTCCATGAGTGCGTAGCAGTGTGGAAGACCGTGGGCCATCACATTTATAACAAAGCTAAAAACCTACCAAAGGTTCTGAGTTGGCGATTTGTTGAATTTTGATATTAGTTGGAAAGCTTCTGTGGCGAACTTCTTTGCATCGTAACGACTGATAGCACATGACCGTGAGCCCCTCGTCTCCTCACTACTTATGTACACCATCAGGTTTTTGGCAATGCGCTTGTTCTGGTGAAGAAAGATCAGATTATTTAAATGCAATACACATAGATTATAAAATTCTAGTAAGCATATCTTACAAAACGTTGGTGAATTGTCAGAGAATAGTAGAAAGCTTAAAGTTTACATAACTTTCTTCCAATAATTTTTTTTCACCGTGTTTAACCACTCACTGTATGACCCCCCCAATAGCCGATGTTTACTTTTTGTGCTGGGCCGTCATTAAACAAACAAAGCGAATGCGCTTATCAGCAAAGACAGATGAGTGACTGGAAGTGAAGCGAACATTTGCGAATCTTTTAATCCTTTGGGGCCAGGAGCACCCACGGGTTTCGCACGCTTAGTCTGTGTGCACCTGAATACACATGCAATCGGTTAGCACTGTATTTCTGATATGATCTACAAATTATCAGGAAAAGATATCTAGAAAAGCAATTCAACTACAGGCGCACCAGGGCTGTAAGCGCGTGGAACTTGCGGGCGCACCCGGGCGAGTCATCGAGAGCCCTGGTATTTGCATTCACAACTTACCATCTCTCGGTCCTTGATGAGTCTCTCCTCTACCTCAGCGCTCAGTTGTTGTAACCAGAACTTCACCTTCAGGAATGAAAATACTACAATTGTGAAATTGGGTCATAAACATGAAATAGTTATTTCCGTTTACTTTAACTTTAAGTCAAATATGATAGTAATATTTATTTACATGACGAAGTAGATCTCGCAGATATTCAACTTCTATTGTTGTGTCTACCATATGTTTAGCAAGAATATACAGGGCAATGGAATTTACTTCTTATTTAACACTGGACACGGTGCCGGTGTCACGGTTTCAGTTCTCAACCAGTTTCAGTTCTCAACATCGCTTCTGCGCATGCGTCAAGATCTAACAGCATCGTCTGCGCATTGTCAATGGTCATGAGCAATCTTCATACAGAAAAAGTGAAATATCTCTCAAACCAAACCACTTAGAAACAAATCGCTTGGTACACATATAGAAAACATGTTTACCAACAAGATTATATTAAATTGATATGGTTAGGGTTCTGGATTTCTATTAATTTTGAATAATGTTTTGCACTGCGTGTACAGGCAAACTCAAGGCATTGTCAATGGTCATGAGCAATCTTCATACAGAAAAAGTGAAATATCTCTAAAACCACACCACCTAGAAACAAATCGATTGGTACACATATAGAAAACATGTTTACCGAAAAGATTATATTAAATTTATAAGGTTAGTGACACTGACACTATAGTGACAGTATGAGGCAGCGATTTGCGGAGATCGGCGACGGTTTGAATCAGGGTGATGTTGACACATGCGCAGACAATGCTTTGATGCATGCGCAGATGCTTTGACGCATGCGCAGAAGCGATGTTAAGAACTGAAACTGGTTGGGAACTGAAACCGCGACACCGGTATCCATAAGAGCACTGGCTGCCCATGTGGAAGGTCGGGTGTTCAATTCCCAACCGAGTCAAACCAATGACTTAAAAATTGATACTTGTCGCTATCTAGCCAGGCGCTCAGCATTAATAGGATAGGGAACGAACTGGTTTACTCAGTATTAGCATATTGTGACTGAATAGGATATCAGGTCAAAGTGCTGGTGGTCTGCTCTCCCAGTGGGACAACACTGCAAAGGTGGCTATGAGTATGAGTATGAGTGTGCACTGTCACAAGTCGGTACCCAGATCTTGCTAGGACATATATCCCCAACAAACAAATAATAAAACATCCCACTCAGTCACATGACCCTGATATTGAGCAAACCAGTGAGCCCTATCCTATTAATGCTAAGCGTTAGACTAAGTGAATGAAATACATAAAAATACTCTAGGATTTGCCTTTGTACTTGAGGCAAGTGCAGGTAACATTGATAGGTGAATATGAAAAATACTTGGTCATAAACTTACATGTTAAATACTCCTACCTTTTCTTTAGTATCCAACATCTCACTCCCATAGAAATTTTTTCCGCATCCAATTGATTGTACAAAGTGTCTTACGAAAACTGGTTCATGTTCCAAACCCCGACAGACTTCAAAAACCCAAGACCTGACAGAAACAGTAGAAAGACATATGTTAACTATACACAGGCGTGTAGAGCTAGCTAGCTAGCCGCTCTGGTTCGGAACCTTGGCCCGCATTCAGGCGGGTTCGCGGCAACCTGGGCGCTTCCGAGGTATAATGTATTATGCAAGTATAAAGTCTTATAAGGGAATTTCTTCTAATATTGAACTAATTATTTCTATACTATGCCTCCTCCACCTGCCACATGTGACCAGTGGCGCTGCCATCAGCCCGCCCCGTCCCTAATGGACGCACCACACTCAGTCACATCGGATATTAATATTTACTAAACAGGGCCGCATTCAGAGCACGCTTCCGAGTCGACTACAAGACGGCTCCGCAATGTCTTTTTGGCCTATTTGCCTTCACGGTGTGTCTCGGAGTCAACGCCAAAGCGTCACGCTTTTCAGGTAGGAGGCAAAAAGCGCCTTCAAAATGGCCACCAGATTCAGTGGTTCCAGCCAATCAGAGCTGTTCTTTTCAATTGTAAATGGCTGTACCCTATGGAGGCCGCATTTTTTGAGGTACACAACAGCTAAAGCTATTCAGATAAGCACAACATCTGGATTATCTTCGAGGCACCTCCGAGGTGTACCTTGAACGCGGCCCTGATGTACTGAATTGGGATATTACATTACTGACCTCATAATGCCATCAGATATCATCTAACGCTAACCCATTTCAAGGCTTTTTGTCAATTACTTTTATTTTTATTCCGGAATATTACATCCATATAAAAAATTAAAACCTAACGGCTTGAAACTATAACTATGTAGCCTATTTCTCCAGTGATTATACAATAGCAATGTGTATAATGTATCGCTATTCATAATACATTGCAATAATGCATTGCCAGATAAAACTACAGTAACACCTCTCTAAATCGACCGACCATGGGACCGACTTTAAATGGTCCATCTAGGGAGATGGTTGGCATAGGGTGTTTTTTTTAATCGTTACAATGGTATTGTATTGGCGATCGTTTGAGACCCAAATAAAGCGATCGATATAGGGGAGTGGTCGATCTGTGGAGGTGGTCAGTTAGAGAGGTTTTACTGTAGATATTTTTTCTGATCAGGATTTTGCATGAGAGTAGATGCACACGAGACAAACATTAACTTACCCACATTTTTCACCGAAGGTCTGTTGCAAATACTTTTCGCTGAACTGGCAGAGATCTGCCATTTTGTCCACATGTAACTGTTCAACAAGAGCATCACCAAGCTTTCCACCGAAATGCCTCCTGAAGAACACAATGAATAAGATAAGACGTATAGTCATCATTTAAAGTTATATTGTGCGACACTTACCTACAATTGATCATACATCTTCAACTTAGATACTGGTGCATTAACTAATAATTTAGAACAGCATAGGCAGAATAATTAATGAATTTATGATACCACCCCTGTGGAAACCTACTTTGAGAAAGTCATTAGGCAGGGAGGCCACTAACCAATCAGGTCAATAATTGGTCTGAATTAATACAGATTGGGTAATTTATGGTTAACAGAGTCCGTACACATGAGAAGATATGGAATTCAAGGCTATTTCAAAGCGTTTCAAGGCTGTTTTTGACAGGAATTCAAGACTATTATTATTTTTTTCATATTGAGGGCAAAAGAAAGCTAATAATGGAATTGTAGAGCATATAGGTCTCTTATGCAACCTGAGTTGTGATGCCCTACAACCCAGACCAGATGGTGCTTAGAACTACTTATATATCAAATTAAGTGTTTTGTAAATTTTATGGAAGATGAGATGGGTGAATTGAGGCAAGAGAGAAAACAAACAAAATAAATTTCTTTTTTTTAAACACTCTCAAATACAGGTGAGTGTTTTGGTTTTGAAAATTTGATGTTTTCACCTGACTATGCAACTTTAACAACTTCCAACTTTTCATTAGAAATCACCATTCGGAATGGCGATTTCGGACTAATTTAGATCAGTGGGGACAGTTTAACAGAGTTCAAGGCTTTTCAAGACTAATTACCAAAAATAGATTAAATTCAATGCTTTTCAAGGCCTTGAAATTGGGAAAATAAAGTTCAAGACCTTTCAAGACTTTCTAGGCCCTGTAGGGACCCTGGGTTAAGAGCTACGTGAGGTTGTTGAGTTATTCAACTTACACTTTCTTGAGGGGTGTTCTTGCAAAAAGTTCATTAACAGAAGACTGAGGCAAAACTGTCTGTCCATTAGGCTTGTGAATACCTGCAGCTAATTTGGCAAGGACCTGAAAAAGATCAGTACAATTGACGAATTGAATTTATATTTCACATGAGTAAGCGACATGTATTTGTAAGATTCCATAGATACATGCGGAGCCGTGCGTTTTTCTGGTGCACTGTCGCAATACAGGCATTCTGAGTTCTGCTGGTCCCTCAGGTAGGATTAAGCTGCGACCCAGCATGCCAGGTCGCAGCTTCAGCTTACAGGCAAAAGGTGAAGGAGGTGGTGAATACACATACCCAAAATGGTATTCTATCTAATGTAAAATATTTGCAAGGATATTTTCACCGTAACCTACATTAGAAACAAATGTATGGCAAGAACCATACAGAGTTTTCTTATCCGAAGACATGTAGTTGTAGGTGCAAAGTGAGTTTAAACTCTAACAGGCATGTGATTGGGTGCAGGAACAAAAAAGAAATTTTTGTTTTGGTTATCGTGGGGACACACAGCATCCAACTGAGTCGTGAGAGGGATGCAAATAGTGTATTTCAGAGGTGTTTCGGCAGGCAGGGGGAAAAAAACGGAATTTAAAAAAAACACGGAATTCCGGTTTCGGTGGCCAGGAAAAAAAAACGGAATTTAAAAAAAAACGGAATTGATACCTCACAGCTTCAATCCTTCCTGAGGGACCAGTGGAACTCGGAACACGTGATATGACTTTGGGTGTTGGTAAGATCTCATACCCCATTCATTCACTCACCAAATGGTGGGCTAGAGAGCTTCATTTTTGGAAATCAAATCAGTGACGTCATATCACGGTGTCTCATATCTTAATTTATGTGCGAAACACGCATCAATTGCTGTACACTTTGTGATTCGATGTTGCGTATATAATCATGTGTTCGAAAGCCACACATTTCGGACAGATGGAATCACCCTCATAGAACCACAGCTGATTCAGTACACATGACATATCCATGACATACATTGTATGTCACACTATGTGTCAATGGAATTTCAGCTTTAGTGTTTAATCCATTTTTATCCTAGATAAGACTGTAGTTGTAGTTCCTCTTTTTACCTAGGATACAATTCTGATCACGTGTGCACATCGCGATCCTATTGGAACTTTCTGGATAAAATGAATGAAGTAAATCAAATGGGATGGCCAAATGAGTTGAGCCCCCACTTCCCATATGACAGGTCAGGTGATTCCAACCCCGACTGAATCAAGCCAACAAGGTACATGTTATTACATAGCCTATTACCCTTCATTACTAGGATAGGGTAAGTAGCAGTGGAAAGAAGACCAATTGTTTGCAATTGAAATTCCCCCCCAACTAAAGCTAAGATTCCATATACGTGGTATGCGGCATACGTATGCGAATGCGGCATGCAGCATAGATACCGATGCGATATTCTGGGGGTCGGTTTTCTACAAATTTGTGAAGGAAAGTCAACATTCCTGTTGTTTCCTATGGCAAACGCAGCAGGATCCACATTCGCACCGATCGGTCCATGGATCGATTCACTTGCTGCATTCGCATTCGCGTTCGTATTCGCAATCGGACATATGGCAGCACCACAGTTCATTTACATGCTTTGCCATTTTTTGTCGCATTCGCACACCGTGTAGATGTAATCTTAGCTTTAATCAGTACATGCAACCAAAAAGAAAACGTGTGTTTCTACCTTGTTGTGTGCGATGCCAGCTGAGCACCTGAAACCTGTCCGTTTGTACACCGCAGCTCGCATCTTCTCCACGATGCCAGCTCCCACCGCCAGACGCCGCTCATGGTACTTGATGTCATCTCCTACCGTGACGTCAGCCACATCACCCATGACATCATCCCCATCGCACGCCAGCTCTGACAACCAGCGCGTCGCACCTTCAGTCCGCAAATCAGCATCTTTTTTTTTTTTTAATTAATAAAAAAGAAAATAGAGTTGGAAATACCATTCTTTTCCGATCACCACTGTCAATTAACGGTAAGCCCTGTCAGTACTTGTATGGGTGACTTAACTGTGAATACAAGGTGCCGTAGACATCCTGACTGATACAGGCTTTTATACGCTACCAAATCAGTAACACAAGACATAATCGGGGATGAAAGTGCTCTCCGGGAAAAATAGCCGAAATGCTGATATTCTCCCATAGCTTTATCATTGTCAGGGAACCGCGGAAAATTCCTGGAAGTCGGGTATCATATATATTGGTATACGCTGATAGTGCTGCACCGTTTGAAGCATGTATTAGTGTATGCTGATAGTGCTGCGGTGCTTGGAGCATTTATTAGTAGTATACGCTGATATAGATAAAAGATTCACCCGTTGTAGTACACGGGTGAAGACCAGCCTTATATAAATACGGGCGAAAATAGCGTTAGTATGAAAGTGACGCTCCAGTATGGAAGTGAGGCTCCAGTATGTGGCTCCAGTATCAAATGGATACTTCTATAGGCACAGAGTTGGTGAAATGGGAGAGAATGCAAAAAGACAAGATGGCGGCCGCAGAACGCCGTCGATTTCACTTTTAAATCTTATTAAACTAGATATTATATTATATTTTTCAACTCAAAAGTAGCGGGTAAATAATAAAACATATGTAAAGAATAATTGTTGCTTCTTAGATTGTAAAATTAGGCTCTCAATTCTTTGACCCGCATTTTCGCCAGCTTTTACATAAGGCTGGTTTGCACCCCTACTGCAGCAGTACGGGGTGAATCTTGTACCTAACGCTGATAGTGCTGCTGATGGTGCTGCGGGATTGAAAAATCCCGGAAATCCGCGGAATCGCGGAGATCTTTCATCCCTGATAATGTATTAGATATCGGTAATGATCATCATCATCAATCCTTTAACCGCAAGAGTCGTTGGGGCACCACAGATGAATTTGCAACCAGTTGTCTCTGTTCTCCACTGCCCTCTGGGACTTGCTTAACTCCGGGCATGTCCATTCCTTGATGTCTTCACAGCTCTTCCTTTTTGTATCGATAATACAGTATCCGTACCGACTTAATGAGCTTTATTCGACATGCTTATAGATCAAGAGGAATGTCTACATATTCAGTGATTTAGCGAACTCATGAATGAGCTATTGAAGGTGAATCGCATTAATTAATTAGAGCTTTCAAACAATAGCAATTTTGGATCCACATGGAGAGCTTCGGTGCTATTAACAACAAAAAATAACCATAGCAACATCCCGGAAGTGATACTGTAGTAGCGCCAGTTTATCAGAAGTCGTTGGGAATTGAAATGGATATCACCATAGAAAATGTATAATTTATTTTAGATTATATTTATTGATTCAGAAAGGGAAATTTCAATCATTCTAATGCTCTTTGCCCTATCATAGTGATTCCAACCGTCAGGCTAGGTAACAACAATCACACATTTTTAAGTTATTGGTTTGACCCGGTTGTGATTTCAAATCCCCAACCCACCAAATGCATTAGTGGGCGCTCAACCTATTTAGTCATCGCACCTGATCATTAACAATATTACGGCATTTAAAGGCCCTGTCACATTACGACGTTTCTCACCGGCGTGCCGGCAACGCGCAAAATATTTGCAACCCGTCGACACACGTCCAACTCTTCGGCGATTTGGGAGAAAGTTTTACGGGGCGCAGCGTGTTAGTAGCGTGTTGGTGGCGCGTTATTGTCGTGCTAGTAGCGTGTCATTGGCGCACCGGTAGCGTACCATTGTTGTGTTGGTGGCGTGTTAGTGGCGCGTCACTGGCTTGTAGGCAGCGCGTTGGTATTGTGTTAATACCGTGTCAAAGCATACACACCCACCACCAACACGTCAAGACGCGCCGGGAACACGTCCAAACCTGCCACCAGCATGCCCAGACGCACCGACAACACGTCCAACACGTCAAAAAACGCTGGAGCAATGCCAATATCGCGCCCACTACCTGTCGATCGGGCGTTACGGACGCGCCAACGGAATGGTCGCATTTTGGGGGGAAAAAAGCCAAAGTTAACCGACGTTGATCAACGTCCTGCCAGCGTTTCGCCGGCGCGCCGCCAACGGGTGTCGACGTGTTGCTAATGCGTCCATAACACGCCCGCCAACATGCTGACGTGCGTTGTGGCCTACAAAAGTTTTGTGCAAGCACAAAACGATCGGCGCGAGCCGGCAGGCGCCGACGGGAGCCGACGTGTTGGATCACACGTTGCTATCAGTCTACGTGTACCGACGCACCGGTAACGCGCCGGTAACGTACCGGACGTGTACCGACGTTTCGACCAAAAAGGCAACACGTCGACGCACGTTGGTGGGAAACGTCGTAGTGTGAGAGGGCCTTAACCAAGAATAGTACTTACAAATCGACCAGTTTCATGACAATGAAATTAATAAGCATTTTCACCTGCAGTCTGTTCCTTGTTACTTCTGCCGCCGTCTTTGCCATAATCGACGATGTAAGTATTTGGTATCTGGCTCGGGTGTAGGGGAGTAGCATCCAACAGCTTGATGCGCTCAAGCGACAAGACTGGTGAGGTATATCTATATAGTCTTCGTCCACTAACTTGGCTGGGGTTTCAAATCTCTGACTCGCCACACATAATTAGTGGGCGCTCAACCTATTTAGCCATCCCACCCAGTCATCAAAACTATTGCAGCATTTAACCAACAATAGTATTTACCAATCGACCAGTTTCATAACAATGAAATTAAGAAGCATTTTCACCTGCAGCCTGTTCCTTGTCACTTCTGCCGTCGTCTTTGCCATAACCTACGACGTAAGTATTCAGTATCTGGCTCGGGTGTAGGGGAGTAGCGTCCAACCTCTTGATGTGCTCGGCGACAAGACTGGTGAGGTCTACATAGGCTTCATCAACGGATGCCCGTTCCACGCTCTCGGTGAAAGTTACGAACACTTGAATAACCTCCGCTATGGCCTCACGATATCTGAGTCAGCAAAATGAACACAACATGCATCTGAACCTTGGGTATAATCTATGTCATACGTATAGCTCCTGATGGGAAAGTGGTCATAGTTGGTTGGTTGTTGGAGTTTTACGTCCTGGCAACATCTAAGGTCATATCAGAATGGGTACTGACTTGTGACAGTTCGCACTCATGGCGACTTCATAGTGCTGCTGCACTGGGAAACCAGCCGCCAGCACTATGACCTGTTATCCCACTCAGTTACATTATCCTGACGCTCAGACAATGGGTCCTTGTCCTATCCTAATAATGCAGAGCGCCTGGCTAGGAGGGTTCATTATCTGTGTCATATGCATAGCCCCAGATCGGAAAGTTGTCATATGAAGTAGCCACGCTCACTCATTGGGATCAAAAGTTGACTCCGACAATTTCATTTATGTTTAAGCGATGAGGTCTAACAAAAAACATGGGTTTTTTCTTCCAGTTGTCTGACTGACCCTGCAAAAAGGTGCTGACCGTAATTTTTTTCTGATGAAATTATTTAATCTTTTGAAATAATACAGCATAGTCAAACATTTTTTTTTTAAATCCCCACCTAGCTAGCCTACTATTTTGCATGCCTTCAACCGGAAACACAACTTTTATTTAGAGGCCTAATCTGACTTTCAAAAAATTGGAAACGATCCTCGAGCAGTTAGTTTTAAACCTATCAGCTGTCCGCTTTTTTGTGGAAAATTTGTGGGAATTAGTACAAAATACCAAAAGAGCTCTGTTCACCCTTGCACTCACGGTCCTAACGTGGACCCGCATTGAGAGAATACAACTCACTTTGTAAGGGACCAGACGGGATAGCCGAATGAGTTAGAGCATGCGTCTCCCGTGCTGGTAGATCGTGGGTTCGAACCCTGGTCAAGTCAAACCAATGACTTAAAAATTGATACTTGTTGCTTCCTAGCCTGGCGCTTGGCATTATTAGGATAGGGCAAAGACTGGTTGGCTCAGTGTCAGGATAATGTGACTGAGTGAGATATTGGGTCATGGTGCTGGTGGCCTAGTTTCCCAGTGGGACAGCACTATAAAGTCGCCATGAGTGCGCACTGTCACAAGTCGGTACCAGTCCTGATATGACCTTAGATGTTGCTAGGATGTAAAACAACAAACAGACAAACACTTTGTAAGGTTAGCCTTGCCTCGCACTTCGGGAACTTGTAACAAATGATCAGCTGTCTGCTTTTTCACAGAAAATGGCGGAAATTAGCACAAAATACCAAAAGAGCTCTGTTCATCCTTGCACTCACGGTCCTAACGTGGACCCGCATTGAGTGAATACAACTCACTTTGTAAGGTTAGCCTTGCCTCGCACTTCAGGAACTTGGAAAAGAACGATCTCCGGACATTTTTTCTGCGCATCCTCACCCCGCATCAATCGTGTAACGCCACATGCGCGAGCTTCGTATCCGACAGCGAGGATTCTACAAACAATAAAATACACATTTATAGTTTATTTTTTTAAACCACACAAAGACAAAAAGACCTCACACATAATCAACTAGATTTTCTTCCAGCAATAAATTGACATGTGAGGCTTTCCTCACACTGCAATGCACTACCTATTGGTTGTTAATCCTGCCTATTGGGTCTTCACTCTACTTATTGGTCTTTGACTGTCTACTGGTCATTCTGCTCATTTGATCTTAAATGTACCTGTTATTTCTGCACTGCCTATTGGTTTTTCACTGCCTATTGATCCTTCACTCTGCCTATTTGTTCTTAATCCTGATTATATTTCTTCACTCTGCCTATCAATTGATTCTTCACTCTGCTTATCATTTGATTCTTAATTCTGCAAATTAGGTCTTCAGTCTATTGGTTCTTAATTCCGCCCATTAATTATTCACTGCCTATTTGTTCTTAATTCTGCATACTCCTTCTTCACTGCCTATTAGTCCTTCATTCTGCTTATTGGTTCTTAATTCTACGTATTATTTCTTCAATCTACATATTGTTTCTTCCCTGCATTTTATTGTTATTCTATTGATTCGTATCCTGCTTATTGGTTGTAAACAAACTTTATTTTTTCAGAACCAGAATGCTATCTTTCAACAAATAAACTATTCTCTCGTCTCCAACCATTCCCATCACCACCAAAAAGGTCAAAACGGAGTTTGTCTACTATACAATCCAATTTGCGACCATTATGAAGGTTACCAATTTCGGAGTGGGAGTTGAATACTTACACTTTTCAAACGATGTTCATTTACTTACCACTTTTCCATGTTCTTTTTCCTCCCTTTTTACCCCCCTCCGAAAATAAGCTTGAGGTCATATATTATATAAAGCAATATGTTAATACTAATAGCTAGTGAACAGGCTTGGCGTGCTTAGTATAATTTCGGGGAGGCGAGAGCTGGATATCTAGATTTTCCAACCATGTCTACTTACATGCCATTTTTCCATGATTTGTACTGAACAACTGCACACGGTTTTCCTTTCAGGTCTGGATTAGCCAGTTGCTCAACTTGGACATAAAAGCAGTCCATGTCGATCAGAGCTACAATCCTGTCCATGCTGAATAATATTCAATCGCGATAGCTAGGCCTACATGGCATGGTTTTGTAATATGTCCTGCATCTGAAATGTAATGAGAATGTGAAACAGGTTATAAATTAGTGATTAATTTGAAATTAGTACACTGGGCGTACCAGTGTTGTAGTAAGAATGTCAGATATAGTAATAGCACTACCGGGTATTGATATAATTTTGGGACATATTTTTCCAAAAGTAAATCTTTAATTTATCCCTCGTTTGGAAGCAGTGCTAAGCATTACAATTCGTCACTAGGAAATGAATAATTATGTAAAAATGGGCAAATTTGGAAGACTGTGATGGGAACCCACCCGTCTAATGTAGCTGTCACACTACGACGACTAGGCCGGCGACAGTCCAACGACTTGTCGTTTTGCTCTGTCGTTGGCTGTCATCGATTGTCGCTAAGGTGTCGCTATGCTGTCGTTCGCGTGTCGCCGCGACACCTCCAGTTTATCCACTGTCGCCGGGTTGTCGTCGGGTTTTTGGACATGTTGAAAAACCTCGACGACACCCGGCGACAGACCCTGTCGTTCGGCTGTCGCTACGGTGTCATCTTGTCGTTAAGCTGTCGCCGCGGCCATTTGGTGTCCATTTGGCCATGTGTCTCTGTGTCTGTGTGTGTCTGTGTGTGTGTCTCTGTATGTGTCTCTGTGTCTGTGTGTGTGTGTCTGTGTCTCTGTGTTGTGTCTCTTTGTCTCTGTGTGTGTCTCTGTGTCTTTGTGTCTCTGTTGCTGTGTGTGTCTCTGTGTGTGTATCAGTGTGTCTCTGTGTGTGTATCTCTGTGTCTGTGTGTGTGTCTCTGTGTGTGTGTCTGTGTGTGTGTCTCTGTGTTGTGTCTCTTTGTCTCTGTGTGTGTCTGTGTATCTTTGTGTCTCTGTTGCTGTGTGTGTCTGTGTGTGTGTGTCTGTGTGTGTGTATCTGTGTGTGTTTGTGTGTCTGTGTGTGTGTCTGTGTGTGTGTCTGTGTGTGTGTCTGTGTGTGTGTCTCTGTATGTGTGTGTGTCTCTGTGTGTGTCTGTGTGTCTCTGTGTGTGTCTGTGTGTGTGTGTCTCTGTATGTGTCTCTGTGTCTGTGTGTGTGTCTCTGTGTGTGTGTGTCTGTGTGTGTCTCTGTGTTGTGTCTCTTTGTCTCTGTGTGTGTCTGTGTGTGTATCTGTGTGTGTTTGTGTGTGTCTGTGTGTGTGTCTGTGTGTGTGTCTCTGTGTCTGTGTGTGTCTCTGTGTGTGTCTCTGTATGTGTGTGTGTCTCTGTGTGTGTGTGTCTGTGTGTGTCTCTGTGTGTGTCTCTGTATGTGTCTCTGTGTCTGTGTGTGTGTGTCTGTGTGTGTGTCTCTGTGTTGTGTCTCTTTGTCTCTGTGTGTGTCTGTGTGTGTCTGTGTGTCTCTGTTGCAGACGCTGTTGCGGCGCTGTTGCGGCGCTTGGCCCGAATTTGCATATGTCGTCGGGTTTTCACAAAATCCATGTCGCTGGGCTGTCGTCACCGCTTGTCGTCGTAGTGTGACAGCCACATTAGCAGTGATTGAAGACAAACATGAGGTTGGACAGATTGGTATAAGCTAGCTACTCCTATAGCCCTGCTTTGTGGTCACGGCTGTTAAACTACCTTATAGAAGTGTCAGATGGCTGGATTATGGAAATAGATGTCTAATTCACGACGATGGAGACCGTTTTAGTGTTGCTTAGCAAAATATCAAGTCACGTTGGTGCCTCGCCGAGGATGCACATATTGTCATAGCACTGTCACTAAGGTATCGAAGAATTCATTCGATTCAAGGTGCTCCAACCTTTCACACAGCAACTGATTATTTACCTCCAGCTGAGCCTTCAACGCTCCCTCAAGGTAAGATGCGGTCACACTTGATGTCAACACCTCTGATCGTACCTCATCCCGTTGCGCCGACGTAGATGGCACCTCCGATCTCTTATGCTGCGATTTACTCTTCGAACCACTTGATGCAGTTTTACCAACACCTTCCATCGACACACGTTTCCTAGACTTGAATATCCTCCGAGTACTTCTCACCTGCGACATGATGCTATTCTTGACTGTGCCGAGCAAGTACAATTCCGTATCTGGTTTTTCTTTTTACCGCTGAACTGCCTATAACGGTGGAGTATATTAATTTCAAACCGTCCGGCTTGCTGCTTCCGTAGCGAGTGCTGAACCGTTAGCCTTGTCGTAATAAGAATTCTTCGATACCTTAGTGACAGTGCTATGACAATATGTGCATCCTCGGCGAGGCACCAACGTGACTTGATATTTTGCTAAGCAACACTAAAACGGTCTCCAACGTCGTGAATTAATCATGTTACCGGCAACATGCATAATTTAAATATATCGTTCACATACTTATCTATCACAGCCTGCTACTTTTGAAGTGCAGAATTGACTAAATCGATCTATGGGTCGTTCTCAGAAACTGTGTACCACTTGAGGTAGTCTACTTGAAATGCATATTTTAAAGAAACCCATTATTGAAGTGTCAATATTTAGATTTCCTCATTTAGCCCAATAATGTGGGAGATATTTTAGATCAACAGTAAATGTTAATATTGAGTATTATGTATCTTATTGGGATGGATGTAGCTAAATAAATAGAAAATTACATCACTAATTTGTGACATTGTCAACAGCATTGAAAATAAAGTGTCACAAACTTAATGAAAACCTCTGAAAACAGCACATTTCACTTCAAATGGTCATATACAATGTCTTCATTAAGTTGAAGACATTTATTTCTAAAAAAAATTATGAAATAGTTAACCTTTTCTGGAGTCATTAACATTGTAACATTTTGTTTCCACTTGCAAGTACTATGAAACTCTGTATCAAACACTGAGTACAGATAGAGTACAGGAACTATTTTCACCATTT
Organism: Branchipolynoe longqiensis; assembly: GCA_030323885.1. Taxonomy (NCBI): domain Eukaryota; kingdom Metazoa; phylum Annelida; class Polychaeta; order Phyllodocida; family Polynoidae; genus Branchipolynoe; species Branchipolynoe longqiensis. The sequence continues at coordinate 36,102,438 of CM059186.1, forward strand.
GACACTCTATGCATGGATGCGGTTATGGTATAGTAAAAGATAAATCCTGAAATTTCCCCTAAACATTGAAATTTGAGCCGAACATTTTTTGTAAAATTGTTGATTCCACTTGCTAATATTGTTCTGCTGTTCTCTTTAATCATCACAAATAAGACAAAACCATAGCAATGAGGTTTCAAATTATTATTACTACTGTTTATAAAGCAAATGGCATGTGAAATGTCCTAAAAATGTCAAGCTTTGTGTGGAAAATATTTGATTTTGGAGTCAGATTGGTTGCCATGCTATACTGTTATTTATTGGGTGTGAGCATCATTTGATCTACTTAAAAATGTCAGAATATGTTTATTTTCATTTATTCAGATGCAAAAGGACATACACATTGAGGAAGCTTGTATATAGGACTTTGACAGCATTTTGATTTTGTGGTACTGATGTCACAGTATTGGTACACAACCTCTGTGAATGACCCATATACCATGTAGATTAATAGACTTTAAAAGTTGAGTGATGAGAACCCAGGCCGTAATCGATTATTCATCGGATTGAACAACTCGGATCATCCAAACTTGTGTTGGGTCTCATGCGCAGATCCTACAACCTCGGGTTGCATAAACGAATAGGCTAGGGGCTGACAAAAATTGTGGCTTAATTCAAAACTTTTTTTTTTAATAACCAATATAACTAGGTTACAGCAACATAGGATTTAAAGTATTTTATGGTTGCATAGTTTAGTTATATGTCCATTTCATTAATCTGGGTGGTCATGCTTTTTCTTTTTTTCAAACATTAAAAAAACATGTAGGACTTGTACTGGTAGCTGTTGGCTTACAGGGGCCAGTGCAGTCAATGCTCCTGACACCCCCAGTCAAGATGTGGGGCATTGGGGTCGGATCAGTTTGCACACGGCCCGTGTATTTTTAGGCTGACCTCGGGGTGTTCCATTTGAAATCCTGACGACTCGGATGGACCGAATAGTCCGTACCGTCATAATCGAATATGGCCCAACTTCCCAAGTGGTAACCAGGCGGGGTGGCCAAATGAGTAGAGCATCCGTCTCCTGTTTTGGGAGATCGGAACCCATGAGTTTGTGGGTTCGAATCCTGGTCGAGTCAAACCAATGACTTAAAATTACCCGAACGAGGTCCTTGACAGCTTGTTTACAGTGGATCCAAGTTACCAAAGCAATTTTTGTTCGGATTTACCACTAATATAAGTGAATAGTGCATGGCGTGTAAGCAGATTTATGTGGATATAAATCATGTCATCTTAGAAAATGATTGGAGAGGCTTTTAAATAGAAAATAAATCCAATTCAATAAAGTTCCCCCAACTGAGATCAATTACGACATATTTCAGTTATGGGCTATATGAGAGCTATCTCGTATCTTGAGTACTATGCGAAATAATAGCGAATGGTAGACAGGAAGTGTGAACACTTATTTGTCTCTCAGTTTTGCTTGAGTGCAAGTAAATATGCAACACAAGGAATAATTAGTAGCATGTGGTGAATAAGGGGTCAAATTTCCCTGGATCATCAGCCCATGCTTTTTCTAATCTGTTCTTGAATGAATTTATTAACTCGGCATCAATAACATTTTGGGGGAGACTGTTCCATATATTTATGATCCTGTTTGAGAAACTGTGTTGCCTTAACTTTGAAATGGCTCTGGGTTTTACTAGTTTGAGAGTATGGCCCCGACTCCCTTCTCTTTTATTCAAGGTGAAAAATTGGTTCATATCTATTTCATCAAAACCTTTCATAATTTTAAATACTTCAATTATGTCACTTCTTTTCCTTCTGTAGGAAAGGGTAGGAAGTTTCAATTCCCTAAGCCGTTGTTCATAGGGTAAGTCCTTTATAACATTCTTAAAGGAAGATTTTTTATTACCTACGACTACCCTTTGCTTTCTCTCAGACAGGAAGTCCTGTATCCATTCAGAAATTGATCCGGATATTCCCAGAGGTTTTTTTGTTTTTTTTGGTCCATTAGTTATTTAAGCAGGGGAAATTTAAGTCATAGACGACTGATCTTCCTCATTCCACTGCTGCTCGATAGAAAGCCCGAGCTTACACTTTTACCGACCAAGGGATTTTTAACCTCCCACACCACATAGACATGGTATGAGAGCAACCGGCCTTTGATGACGCTGTAAGTTATACACAGCGGTGGAAATCCAAATTGGCAGAGCTGGGGGCACAGTTAATCGAACCGCCAACCCTCAGATTAGGAGTTTGACCTAGAAAAATGTCAGACGCTCTAACCACTCCGCCACAGAGAAAGCTTTGATTTTGTTTAATAGTCTTCTGTGAGGCACACTATCAAAGGCTTTGGAGAAGTCCAGATAGATGGTGTCCCATGCCAGGCCATGATCCAGCCAGTCAGTCTAAATTTCCATCACTTCTAGTAGTTGTGTGAGGCAAGATTTGCCTCCAGTGAATCCGTGTTGGTCTGGAGATATCAATCCTAGTTTTTCCAAGTGTTCTACGACACGATCTCAGATTATTCTTTCTAGCATTTTACAGCATAGGGAGGTTAAACTCACGGGTCTATAATTTGATGCCAGGCGTGTATGTTACTGTTGCAAGATTTAGTTTCACAGGGTACTAAAGTTGGGCAAAGGATGTGGAGGTGAAGGGGCGGTAATAATCGGATGCGTTCGTTTCTTGTCTCGCTCTGAATACAAAAAGGCGCGCCGGATACGCTTTCGTAATGTTTTCAAGTGCAGCATGACGGTACTATTAGCGAATTGGACCAATTTGCACCCTTCTCCTTTCACCCATACCGAATATTTACCACCTTACCACCGAATATTTACCACCAGTCGCTACAGTGCATCGCAAATACAATATGATCTGGAGTGTGAATATTTATACCTTGCGATTTGCGCGGCCACCTTGTTGTGATGCCAGTACACATGCGCGAACCGACATCCGACGACGCTGAGAGATCTGTATTGATAGGGCGGGCGACAATGCTTCGCAAAGATCATTAGGCAGAGCTCAAGGATTGATACTCCGAGTCATTGGTTTCTGCAGACTGGTACAATATGTAATAATATGCAAACATATATATCCTAAGAACTACCTTTACCGTCTTTGTAAAGTTGTAGCCACGCTGACTTGAACACCAGGTGGCATGGGTAGCATTTGCCTAGTGTTATGTGTATCCACTAGGTAGTAGGTGTCAGAACCTCATCGTGTGTCATTCTTGAACCAGAAATGCTACTAATTAGCTGCTTTCATAGTCACGTGACATTTGCATTCTCCCCAGATTTCAGCGATAGCCACACAAAACGTAGGGAAAAAGTATACAACCAACATGTTTTGTTAAAGAGACTAACTTAGCCTATTATAATAAATACACAATTCACAACGCATGCGACATCTGACGGCGACAACGAACATGACAGTTGTAGCACCGTTGCCACAGCAGAAACAAAAGCTGTGGAAATTACTAACTTTCAAATGCACGCACGTATGTCAGTCAAATTTTTGGATATTTTGAACATTTCAAAAGTATATTGCTTGTGGGTCATTGGAGCTTCCAAGAAAAATAAAATGTTCATGTTTGGACCCTTTTGAAAATTTTAGGGGGTACCAAACTAGCCAGTCACTATTAATAGACGATATTCACAATGCATGCGACATCTGACGGCGACGACGAACACCACGGTTATGGGACCGTTGCCACAGCGCATGCTTGTGAATATTGTGTATTGCTATGAAATATGAAGTAAGTCATATATGTGTTCTAATAATAACGTTTTTACTTGAATAGCTTCATAATTACTAGTATGGGAGAGTCATTGCAGTGGTATCACTTAATATCGCTGATGTAAAGAACCCGCAAGGCCATCGTACGGCAGCCTTAATGTCACTTCACGATCGCGTTAGATAAAAGATTCACCCTATACTTCCACTGTGGCCGTATTCTGACTTCAGGTCACCTCATGGTATTTACCCGGTCTGGTGTGCAGAGATAGGTAACCTCCTAAAATGTTCAAAGGGGTCCAAACAATAAATTATAAATTCACTGGGAGCTCCAATGAATCAGAAGCAATACGCTTTTTGAATAGTTATTATATTCCAAAATCTGAATGAGATATGTGCATTTGAAAGATTTTGACTTTCAGATCATGTATGTAACCTCCTAAAATTGTCAAAGGGGTCCAAACATTCAAATTATAAATTGACTGGAAGCTCCAGTGAATCATAAGCAATATGCTTTTTGAATTGTTATTATATTCCAAAATCTGAGTGAGATATATGCATTTAAAAGATTTTGACTTTTAGATCTCTTGTATTAGCTAATGCAGCAGCCGTTCCATGCTTGCCACATCAGATGGGCCTGAGCATTAATGGTTTGATGGGATCGACCGCAAATACACAGGTTTTTGGTTGTAATGCTATGATGTCAGCAGCTGTTCTGGTCATGCCGAAACATTATCGTTTGGACACGATCCATCGCAAATGTTTCTGATTCAGATGTTATTCTTTCCCTTATTAATACTTTCTCTCCTCCGCCGCCAGTATTGTTTAGTCCTAGTCTAGCTGAGTTCTGGCCGGTCACACCTTCATTATGGGCTGACTTCCAGTCATATTTTGATATATAATGCCGTTAAGGAGACAACGCTTCCTAACTACCTCTTAGTGAGAATTCCAGTCCCTTCTGGACTTAAAATTCCAGCCTGGAGAGCTCTTCTACTAAGTTATCCTGATATACATCTTGTTGATCATTTAGAATTCGGCTGGCCGTTAGACTACACCTCCACCAATGTTCCAGTCCCAACACTCATCAACCACACATTAGGGGCAGACACAGATATTCATATTAACAGTTTCATTGCTACAGAAGTTAAGTTAGGTGCTCTTTTAGGCCCTTTAACGAGCCCCTCCTTTCATCCTTGGTGCTAACTGAGCCCAATGATGACCCAGCCCAAGAAAAATTCATCCTCTTAACGTGTAATAATAGATTTAAGTTTTCCTCCGGGCCGCAGTGTCAATCAATGTGGGCATTATTAAAGGCTTCTACCAAGGAGCCTCCTTTAACTTCTCCCTCCCAACCGTCTCAACATTAACAGATAGGCTTTCATTACTCAGCTCTTCAGCCTGGCTGTGGAGTGCAGATCTAGCCAGGGCCGATAGGCAACTCCGGGTCTGCCCCCTCTCTGTACCGCTGCTAGGAATTTCGTTAAACAATCAGGTGTTTATCGACATAGCACCCCCTTTCGGCTGCCGTTCATCAGCTTTAGCCTGTGCCCACACTACTAGGACATTAGTCTGGCTCTTACGTAAGGAAGGTTCCTTATGTTATCTGGACGATTTTGTCGGCTTAGAACCCACTTATGAGAAGGCAGCCGAAGCCTATGCTAGATTCACTGAGCTCGCTCACATCCTTGGTCTTGATCTAGCATTAGAAAAGTGCTCCCCCTCCCATACTATCATTGGTTTGGCTAGGTTTTACTATTCATGTACCCTCCATGACAGTGTCTTTACCACCTGAAAAATTAGCTGATATTGTTAAGGAATGTAGTAGTTGAAAGAACAAAACTAAGGCATCAAGGAAGCAACTGCAAAGCCTGGCGGGTAAGCTGCAACACCTCTCCAAATGTATTAAACCGTCAGTGAGATTCACTAACCATGTATTAGAAGCTCTGAGAAACACCCCATTTTCAGGCCAGCACATATTTTTCCGTTATCTACTTGATGACCTCGAGTGGTTTGAGAAATTTGTAAATAGCTATAATGCCCTACAGCTCCTCCCCTCTTTCCCCTGGCAACAGTACTTGATTGAATGTGATTCTACACTGACCGCTGGAGGAGCTTTCTCACCTTCTAATTTCTATGCATCTAAATACCCCCCATCAGTCCTGGATAAGAATCTGTCAATAACCCAGTTGGAAGCACTAAACCTTGTTCATCCAGTCACCGCCCTTTTACCTCCTAACCCACATAATTTGTCCATTACCGTAAACACTGATAATCTGCTTTCACAAAGTGTCCTCTCATCGGCCAAAGGGAAAGACAGAATCCTCTGTGCCTGTGCCCATCAGTTATGGCTCCTCTTAGCATCCCATAATTTCTAGCTCCAAATAGAACATAAAGCTGGTACTTCCCTGATCCTAGCAGATGCCCTAAGCAGATCGTTTGTTGATATCAAAATGAAAAGTAAAGCCTCTCTGCTCTGCTCAGAATGAAATTTAACTGAAGTATTCCCTAAACTAGCATTAGACATTCTAGATTTCCATTGTTAATCTGTATCTCTCTTCCCTGGAAGAGAGATATTATTGCCTCTATCTTCCAGGCGACACAGTGAGTCATCATGAGCAGCTCATCAACCTCTACAAATCTGGCCTGGTGATCCGTAAGTGGCAAAATAAGGCAGCGCACATTAACAAGTATTTTTCTTTCTGCTCTATTCACAATATTAACCTACTGTCTCCCTCTGTCTATGATCTACTCCCTTTTCTTCTGTACCTTTCTCGCTTAGTTAAGACCCCCGGAGCTATCTTTAACTATTTCAGCTCGGTAAAGCTCTGGGTCTCCAGCAGTTCTGGCGACCACCCTCAGTTTCTCGCCCATGAATTGTCCATAATGAAACGTGCACTCCTTAAGTTGTCTGGTCATGTGGTAACAAGAGCTCCTCCTCTCACCCCTCCAGAGCTCAGGTCAGTCATTCGCTATCTAGCCTCCCTTAACCCCCCACCTCATGTGATTATCGTTGCTCTGTTGCTAGTCTATCTCACCCTTATGCGTCAGAGCAACTTAGTCTGTCCATCTAAGACCCGAACAGGCCCTCATGTCCTAAAATTGTGTGACCTCTCACTCCACCCCTCCAAGCTCCTCCTCACCCTTAATTCCTCCAAGACACCCTCCTCTGCCTCCTTGCCTCTAATCTATGATCTTCCTGCTGTCCCACACTCACTCTGCTGCCCTGATTACTCCTGGAAGGCCTATGCTTGGACAGTGAATCTTGCCCCTGACTCACCGGCACTGGTCTTGCCGTCTGGCGAGCCCCTCACCAACAGGACGCTTCTACACACCTTCAGGACGGCCGCATCTGCCGCCTTCAAAGGGGACAAACACTTCACTCTCCATAGTCTCCGTCGGTGGGGTGGGGGGGCCCGCTCAGGCCTGTGAATTCTCAGGGCTGACCCTCATGGGGATCATGCGTGCAGGCACCTGGAAGTCATCTAGCGTTAACGCATACCTCGCCTACCGTGAAGTATGTGGTGCAGCTCCCTCAGCACTCATATCTCTTTTGGTTTGAGCGCTGTTCCGGTCTCTATCCTCACCACATCTCTACTGGTCATCTCTACATGAACTGCCTCACTGCCCTGAATTGCTCTGATCTGCTCAGGACATTCGGGTCTCTGTACCTCATCATCGCCAGGCTGCTAGCTGATACATCGGCCAAGATTACTTTATTAAATTTGAAATAAATACAATTTAAACTATGCTCTTTCTGGTGTCTCTAATCCCTTTGAGTGTGTGAATTAAGGCTGCCGTACAATGGCCTCGCGGTTCGTTTACATGAGCGATATTAAGTGATTCCACTGCAATGACTCTCCCATACTAGTAATTATGAAGCTATTTAAGTAAAAACGTTTATTATTAGAACACATATGAACTTACTTCATATTTCATACAATTGTGTATTTATTATAATAGGCGAAGTTACTCTTTTTAACAAAACATGTTGGTTGTATTGTTTTACCCTACGTTTTGTGTGGCAATCGTTGAAAGCTGGGGAAAATGCAAATGTCACATGACTATGAAAGCTGCTAATGGAGTGCAACAAATACCTTCTTTTTTTTTTTTGGTGACAAGTTATTTATTCTACCCATAATGTATAAGCTCCCGTGCGGGTGCTTGTTTTCAAAGCTGGACAGCTGTGATACTGGATTGGTCTGATCCCGCACTCAGGAGTGTTTACCTGATCTTATTTGGGCCAACTTTTTGCGGTTTTGGGTGTTAGTAGTTCCTATATTAGTTTTTTTGGTATTTTTTCAAAGTTTTTTCCTAACCTGTATATGATAACTTAGCCTACTATGTACATCTACCCTGATGACATACAGGCCTGCGGGAGAGGATCCCGTCCCTTTGTGGTTTGTTACAGCATCCTTTCACCCACGCCCTGTCCTTAGATAGTGCACCAGTGTGCCAGAATACCCCTGGACCCTTCAGGATTGCGACTAGGTGGGATGGTTGTGTTGTATAGTTAGCCATTTTGTATTTCAAGGTGAATCGGATGCATGTCCGTGGTCTGCCCAGTTCTGCTTTGGTTTGTGCCAGTACACATACCCAGACGGCCTGCGTCTTATGGTGATAGTCATTTCGATTTCCTTAGTCCTTAGGAGGGCTAGTTTCCGTATTTGTAATATCTACCATCTTTTCCGGCCTGCCTTTTGCTTTTTGTGCCAGAACACAGCAAGCAGTGAACAGTTCTAGCGCTAAGTTGGCCACCCATCAGGAAACTTTGTGGCAGACCACCATTGTCTTCATCTCAACGTGTGAGAAGAAGGGATGTGGCTTCCAGTCATAGTTCGTCAGAATCTCTAGCAGGGGATTCTAGTTCAAGTTGGACAGTTCCGATGTCTCCTGCTCCGTCACCGTCAGTTTCTGGCTGTGCTGGTTTTTCTTCCATCTTGGCAAGGTTGAAATTGAGGGGAGAGACAAATTAAAAGGTGAACCCAGGTAAAAACCTTTAACTATGCCCGCATTAACACTCTTACCTCTTGGAAAACTAAGATCTATGATAATTCTTTTCACTAATGAGTTTTTCTTTGGACATGTCATCATTGGACTTAACTGACAACAGGGCAGAAAAGGCGGCGACGTAAAAGGGCCTAACAATGCTCCATATGAAATTTCAGTATCAATCAACCTACGAATATGCCCATCAGCCTCTGGCGATACAGAATGATTCCTATACGTTGGCAGAGGAATCGCCAAAGACGTATAATCCAGCAGCCAGCCAAACTCTAAATGGTCTACTAATGACACATCTGGAAAATCCAGCAACAACGCCCTCCATTTTGGGATATTAAGTCCTGACAGAATTGATATTTGTGCTTCCGCAAAATTAGGAAGCCCCGTAACCCTAACTTTATCGTAGTTATCCCTATGAATACCCAGATCACAACAGGCCGAACCAACCGAAGTAGGCCAGAACTGCAGAAGTGTAGGCCTAAAGACATGAGGTGTTGGGGGGAGGCACAAACGACCGATTATTTGCAATATTGATACTTGTCACTTCCTAGCCTGGCGCTCGGCATTATTAGGATAGGACAAGGACTGGTTGGCTCAGTGTCAGGATAATGTGACTTAGTGGGATATCGGGTCATGGTGTTGGTGGCCTGGTCTTCCAGTGGGGCAGCACTATAAAGTGGCGATGATTGCGCACTGTCACAAGTCGGTACCCGTCCTGTAATGACCTTAGATGGGGGCCTGGACGTAAAACAACAACAAACACAAAACACAATACTATGGAAGAGAACTGCATAAATCACTGGTGTAATAATTTATGCTCTAATCAGAAAATAATTGTCCCATCCATGTAAGATAAAACCTTGAACCTAATATCAGAAATGAATCAATTTAAATGATAAATTCATCGGTTGATTTTTGCTTCTCATTCCCGTTATAAAACTATAATAACAGAAACGAAAGGTTTAAAAAAAAAAAACATCAGATTATCATAAATTTATTTGTTGCTCTTTTGCTTCCCCCCACCCCCAATCAATTGTAAACAGCTCGCTTCAATTTTGAAGATGACAAGCACAGGATGCCGACTGATATATTTTTTCAATCATTAATAAGACGTCTTCATTTCAATGTTGCTATTATTAAATTACTCCTGGCTGTTTCACAAAGGAAAGAATGTTGAAATTAAAATCCACCGTTCCCCAGTCCATTCTAAAAATGACAACTAAGTGAGACGAATACAAATAAACACAAACTACATCCCCCCGTTGAACAATTTAATCCGATAAATTGATGTAACAGGCGTCGATTGTAATTCGTTACTACTGGCAAGATCGTCACCCCTGAACACATGTATGTATTCCCTACTTACCAGATACTATTGAACCCCCCCCCCCGCCTCTATTTACATTTTAAACACTAAGGGAAATGATTACAGACTCCTATTTATGTCTCAAAGGTTATTGACCAACACGCAGGTGTGCTTTACCGGTGCCTCCGCCTCCCGCCTCCAGTCCCCCGCCTCCAACCTCCCGCCTCCAGCCCCCCGCCTCCAGCCCCCAGTCCCCCGCCTCCAACCTCCCACCTTCAGCCTCCCGCATCCTGCCTCCCGCTTCCTGCCTCCGCCTCCCGCCTCCAGCCCCCCGCCTCCAGCCCCCAGTCCCCCGCATCCAACTCCCGCCTTCAGCCTCCCGCATCCATCCATCAGTCCCCCCGCCTCCAACCTCCCGCCTTCAGGCCCCGCCTCCAGCCCCCCGCCTCCCACCTCCAGCTCCCAGTCCCCCGCCTCCAACCTCCCGCCTTCAGCCTCCCGCATCCAGCCTCCTGCCTCCCCCTCCCGCCTCTCACCCCTAGTCTCCCGCCTCCCGCTTCCCGCAATCAGCCTCCCGTCCCCAGCCTCCAGCCCCCAGCCTCCCGTCTCCTGCCTCCCGCCTCCAGCCTTCCGCTTCCCTCCTCCTGCTGACCGCACTCGACTCACCACGGTCGCAACCTTTCCCGCCCCTTGCGACCACCATCTCCCGGTCCTCCACCCGCCTGCAGCCGCCCTCCCGTCCTCGTACTGCCACCCCCCCCCCCCCTCCTCCCCCATCCCGCCCGCGCCTCCCCTATCGCCACTGCTTTCCCGCGTCCACCTACCCTCTCCCACTGACGGCTGCCGCCTGTGTCTCGCTCACTCCCGCCACGTTTTAACCCGTTAGACCCCCCCCCCCCCTTAACACCCTCGTCCACGTGACCAGACGGGATAGCCGAATAAGTTGAGCTTCCGTCTCCAGTTTTGGTAGATCATGGGTTCGAACCCTGGTCGAGTCAAATCAATGACTTTAAAATTGATACTTGTCGCTTCCTAGCCAGGCGCTTGGCATTATTAGGACAGGGCAAGGACTGGTTGGCTCAGTGTCAGGATATTGTGACTGAGTGAGATATCAGGTCATGGCGCTGGCAGCCTGGTCTCCCAGAGGGGCAGCACTATAAAGTCGCCATGAGTGTGCACTGTCACAAGTCGGTTCCTGTCCTGATATGACCTTAGATGTTGTCAGGATGTAAAACTCCAACAACCAACCAACTCACCCTCGTCCACGACCCCGTCACCGCCTTCCTCCGCTTGGCCGCCCTGCCCCGGTGCCGATACCGCCTATAACCGGTCCTTCCCCTCCTGCTGCTTCCGCCTCCGGTCCGGCTGCGGCCGCCGCCCCCGCTACCGCCTTCCCCCGCCCGGCCACGCTCTCCTCCCGGGAACCACTACCGCAGCACCGCCCGCCCCGGTGTAGTTGCATAACACCCCCCCCCCCCGCCCCCGGGAATATAATACCAGGAGGTAATAATATGGACGAGGCTATTCGCAGAGCTGCTTTGCTCTGCGAATTAGCGGAAGAATAATTATTATTCGCAGAGTTGTATATGATTTGTTGTACTACTTACAGCAAAATCCTCCATGGAAAATTAATGCATGAGTAGCCTGCATTATGAATGCTATGTTTGAGAAATCTAATGCATGAGTTTAATTAAATGTGAATTGTAAAGTCTACTACTACACTAGGTGAAAAACATGAAATGTGCCGATGCATATATATCTTTATATGATTGTGAGTTTATAAAATTCATTAGTGTCCATTGACACAACATTGATTGTATGCTTTTACATGTAAAAGCGAGGGTTTGAACAAAAAACAAACATTTCTCGCCATGAATATGGCCTATGCTGCCGACACGGTGTAAACCAACCACCAATCAATCAATCATGAAATGTGTCACATTTGTAGAAGTGTTGAACTTTGTAATGTGAGTAACAACAGCATAGCGGAAATAATTATCCAAATGATGCCAGGTTATCATGTAAAGCTTATTTACCATTCCAAATTATCAAACAGCCCCCATATTTTCATAAGTATGTAATACCGGAGGCGGTGCCCGAACCGGTAGAGCGCAGGCTTCCAGGGCGGAAGGTCAGGAGTTCGAATCCCAGCCGAGTTAAACCAGTGACTTATAAAATTGATACTTGTATTACCTAGCCTGGCACTTGCCATTCATAGGATATGACAAGGCCTGGTTAGGACAGTGTCAGGATAATGTTACTGTGAGAGATATGGGGGTCATAGTGTCGGTGCCTTGGTCTCCCACAGAGTTCCACTGGGGCAGCACTATAAATTATTTTAGTTGTCATGAGTCTGCACTGTCACAAGATGGTATCGGTCCTGATATGACCTTAGAATTTTCTAGGATGTAAAACAACAATATACAAACACACAGTCATTAATGTATGTCATGACCAGTGTCACAAGTCTACCCCTGGCCACGCCTCCGTCGGCCTACCCCGTCCCCTCGTCCCCGCCGCCGCAGCTCCCGCCCCCCGTCCCCGCCGCCGCAGCTCCCGCCCCGCTTCCCCGCCGCCGCAGCTCCCGCCCCGCTTCCCCGCCGCCGCAGCTACCGCCCCGCTTCCCCGCCGCCGCAGCTCCCGCCCCGCTTCCCCGCCGCCGCAGCTCCCGCCCCGCTTCCCCGCCGCCGCAGCTTCCGCTCTCCGCCCCCGCCGCCATCTCTCCGCGCCCGGGCACCCTCTCCCGGAGGACAACTGCCGGAACCACCGCCCGCCGATCAAGATGCCCACGACCCCCGCTGTCAGTGCCCGGGACTCCCTCCCGGCAAGCACCGGGCTCTGCCCCCGGGGCCACAGGTACCAACGACACGGACGAGGGCAACAAACAACCAGGTATCAACCAATGGTCGAGGGTGTATTTATAACTGTAGACACTTAGTAAAACGGTGTAAATATGTCACAGGGGCAGGAAACAGAATGTGATGTGGTGGTTGTTTCTGTATACTAGTACATATAGGGAAAAGGGAACGGGGGGTGGGGTTAATTCTTGTTTAGCATTCCTACAGGCTTGGCAGGTTCGATATGTTACAAGTCAACGTGGAGGTGGTAAGGGAAAGGGAAATTGTGAGGGTGTGGGAGGTGGGTGGGTGGAGTTTATTGTCGCTGGTTTCGGCGTGAAAAGTGAGCTTCGTGAGTAGTACATGGAAATGGTGTGAGTAGTATATCACGTGGTACAAATGCGGTAAGCGGCTGTCACACATCACCGGATTGGGGGGAAATGGACAGAAACCGAACAAAGTCCGTTTTGTGTTCGTACAAGTTTTGAACACGTACAAAGCTAGGAACGGATGCCGCCGGACTGACGTCTACGGTTCTTGTCCGGTTTGAGTTTGTTTCATCCATTGGCTATCCGTTCATGTCCATTTCATGACCGTTCATGTCCGTTCGTCCAGCGGCCATTGACTCGATAGCGCAACATTTTGACACATTTTAATACATTTTTATACTTATCACCACCGGACTAGACAATTCTGTCCATTGCTCAATCCGGTGATGTGTGACAGCCGCTGTGCGCTTAGATCTACGCTGTACAAACAGTATCATTGTACATGATACAGATACAACGGGAGATCGTGGGTTCTAAACCCGACCGAGTCAAACCAATGACTACTAATTTATACGTGTCACTATCGAGCCTAGTGCTCAGCATTCATATGAGAGTGCAATGACTGGTTTGCTCAGTTTCAGGATAATGTGACTGAGTGGGATATCGGGTCATGGTGCTAGTGGCCCAGTCTCCCTAGTCAGGCAGCAGTATGCAGTCGGCATGAGTGTGCGCAAGTCATTGCAACAAATAAACACATTTATTTCTACATAAGCCGAAACTCTGCCTTGGCTGATTACACTCACATTCACATGTCTGTCAATGCCAGGAACACCGGACGAGGTGGCCGAATCAGTAGTGCGCGGGTCTTGCGTGCGGGTGATCGGAAGTTCGATTCCCGGTCGAGTCAAACCAATGACATAAAATTTATACTAGTCACTTCCTAGCCTGGCGCTCGGCATTAATAGGATAGGACAAGGACTGGTCAGCTCATTGTTAGGATAATGTGACTGAGTGGGATATAAGGTCATGGTCCTGGCCTGATTTCCCAGTGGGGCAGCATTATAAAGTCAGCATGAGCATGCACTGTCACAAGTCGGTACATGTCCTGATATAATGTTAGATGTAGCCAAGACGTACAACTCCAACAAGCAAACAAAACCATGTAGTGCTCAAATGTGCATATCGTACAATGGGCAATAAATTGTTTAGGCATCGAACCCACACGCAGGCTACAACAAGCGGCCGTGTGCTATGAAGTAGGCTACTTAGAGATTCGGTCACGTGACATTGACATAGATATATATTCCTTACACAAATATTCGTTGCATTTGACCTAAATAGCAGTTCCTGGTATACATCCATATGAATCATATAATCAAAACCTCTCTAAATCGACCGACCACGTGACCGACTTTAAGTGGTCCATTTAGGGAGGTGGTCGGTTTTGAGAGTTAGAATATCCTTACAATGGTATTGTTGGGACCCAAACATAGCGATCGATATAGGGGCGTGGTCGATCTGTGGAGGGGTCGGTATAGATAGCCTCTACTGTATATATATGTATATATATATATATTTAACTGTTCGGCTATTTTGCCCCCGCCTAAGGCGGGCCTACATGTTAATTTATGTAATTATTTCCATGTGAATTTCCTGGGCCTGCCGCGGGCCGCCGCCGCCTCTTGTCCCGTCTGCAGGTTGACCTCCTCCGTCGGTGTAATTTCGGGCTAAGGGCGAACAGCCAGAGTATCACAGAAATACGGTTTTGTCCCTCCCCGCATTTAATATAACAAAGCAGTTACTTATTATTTCAACTAACTGGCTCTCCTCCCCGCCATTCGGTGTGAGTTAATATACTTCAATTAATCCAGAACTAAGCAGACACTCCCAGTGTTGCTGCTGCTGTCACTGATAATCAGCCTAAGTTAATTTCTTATTTTCAGCCAAATATCACTACGTTAATTCTGTTAATATGTCTATTAATATCCCCGCGGAAGGGTGGATCGGCTGCATAAGGCCTATCAGGCATAAGGCCCTTAATTACATATAAAACAATCGAATAGCAAGTTGACCATAGCGGTTAATATACAAGAAGACTGGAGAATAGTAAAGAATGCAAGGAACGTTCCAATTTACTTTTTAAGAGCTCACAGCTTTATTCTTATGCTAATAGTACAATCTGGTTCTATAATCTCAATAAATACCCCTCAATATGTCCCTTCCCATCATATTTACTTTAATACTCTTCCGAATTCCGACAATAAAGGCCTAAATCTCGTCTAAAACATCAGAGCGTGCAAAAACACGTCCGATGGGTCTGAGCCCGAGCGCTCAACCTTCCACCGTTGCTAGAAAAGTCACAATTGATGTCTCCTAGCAATGTGTTACAGCAGGGAACCCGTACCCGCAAATGGTGGCAAATGCGGGTCTGTCTCGGCGAGTAGCCCGCATTTCAGAATGCGAGCTAATCGGCCCAAGCCCGCAATTGCCACATGACGAGTAGTCTCGCCCACTTCACGTATATATATATTTGGCATTTTCTAATTGATACAATTGCCAATTATTTTGAATTGTTCTAAATTTAACATTCACCTTATACAATGTGTGCGCAGTAGATTCCATTCTTTCCACAACGGCATTGGTTCTAAGTAGTTTCAACTACGAGTGCTTGTCTTGAAAATTACAACATTATTTTTGCATGCCTGGTAAAATTGACATAATCTACATGAGTTGACGAAGATAGTACACACAAGTTGTAAGTTGGAGAACAACTTTTCAAATTTAATATGAATCTCATTTACTTATGTAATGGTGGCTGGACGGTGTAGCTCCATTCCTGGTCGAGTAAAACCAATGACTTACAAAATTGATACCTGTCGCTTCCTAGCCAGGTGCTTGGCATTAGCAAGACTGGGCAAGGACTGGTTGGTCCAGTGTCAGGATAATGGAACTAAGTGGGATATCAGGTCATGGTGCTGGTGGCCTGGGTTCCCAGTGGGGCAGTACTGTAAAGTCGTCATGAGTGCACACTGTCACAAGTCGGTATCTGCCCTGATATGACCTTAGATGTTGCCAGGATTTAAAACTCCAACAATACTCCAACGACCTCACAAAGTCAAAGCCTAAACTGATTATCCATGCTGCGTGCGGAAGATCGGGAGTTTGCGAGTTCGGTTCCTGGTCAAGTCAAACCAATGACTTAAAAATTGATACTTTTCGCTTCCTAGCCTGGTGCTCGGCATTATTAGGATAGGGCATGGGCTGGTTAGCTCACTGTCAGGATAATGTGACTGAGTGGGATATCGGGTCATGGTGCCGGCGGCCTGATTTCCCCATGGTGCAGCACTATAAAATCGCCATGAGTGTGTAGTCACAAGTTGGTACCCGTCCTGATATGACCTCAGATGTTGCTAGGACGTAAAACAACAAGAAACAAACTAACAAACGATTATCAATGCTAAAACTAACACCGGGGGTCGTATGTACCAAAATGCCACAAACGTGGCACCAAAAAAAACTAATATAATTAAGGCTAGCCACTAACACTAATATGAATAAGCAATGCTTAGAACCGAACCCCCCTTGGTGTTTCCCCGGAATAGACTAGTTCGTAATTCCGACTGCGCATGCGCTGAAAACGGCGTCGAGAGCAAGACAAATGTGTACGGCCATTGAGTTTGCGGATATGCGCAGTGCAAAACGTCAATTTTATTCTAAATTAATAGAAATACAAAACAATTTGGCATAAACATGGATGTTCGGAATTACGAACTAGTCTATTGACATATAGATATAAACGCTCAGCGAATTATTTACTGGCCATTGAGTTTGCCGAAACGTGTAGTGCAAAACTTCGATATTATTCTAAATTAATAGAAATACACAACAATTTGGCACAAACATGGATGCAGGCATGCGATATAATAAAATAATGAATATATTTAAGACAAAGCTACAAAGACCCTATAATACTAAGACAGCTCACTCAGCCTGTACTGTGTAATCAAAATGATCAAACCCACCACTTGGTGCGCTGGCTGTTCTCTTGGTTAAACAGGTACTATATTATATGTATAAATGTATATATGAATGTGAAAGATGTGTGATGATGGTGATGCTGCTGATGATGATGATGATGGGTATTTGTTCATAACAATTTCATATTGATGTGAATTCATACTTACCTATCTCAAGTTTAATATAATTGTATGTGTTTACATGTGAAACACCAACCAGCAGCTGGGCTGATCAAATCCACCACAAGGTGGCACTGCAAAATTTACATTACCATGGGAGAGATAGGGAGTGAGCCGTCTTAGTATTATATGGTCTTTGAAAGCTAGCAGTTCTGCGAATAATAATCATTCTTGTGCTAATTCACAGAGCAAGGCAGCTATGCAGATAATAATCATTCTTGTGCTAATTCGCAGAGCAGCGCAGCTCTGGCAATACCCTCATCCATATTTTAAACCAATCGTTGTTTGCTGTGGCCCGACGGGTCCCAGCGAATTTCTACGAGCTGTTTCCGTTTCCGGTTGCTGGATTCTGGTGAATTCATTTTCCACCTCTATGAGTATGGGTATTTTTAAAGTATATATGAGTCAGCCTCACGAAAATGGGCCAATTGGTGGTTTATTTAAGATGTCGGCGTCACAATTCTTAAAGTGTAGTGCATTTTTTTGTTTTATATTAAATTATCCTAGAAACAAATAAGGTTGTTGTATTTTCTCTACCTTTACATTCAGGATAAATTTAAGGACTTTGCAACACCTCTGTCAATGCTAAACTATAAGTATGCCGATTGACACCGACATCCAATGCTCGACGCCTACAACTTTAACAGATGTCGGCATCGCAATTCTTAAAGTGTAGTGCATTTCTTTGTTTTATATTAAATTATCCTAGAAACAAATTAGGTTGTTGTATTTTCTCTACCTTTACATTCAGGATAAATGTAGGGACTTTGCAACACCTCTGTCAATGCTAAACTATAAGTATGCCGATCGACGCCGACATCCAATGCTCGACGCCTACAACTTTAACAGATGTCAGCGTCGTAATTCTTAAAGTGTAGTGCATTTCTTTGTTTTATATTAAATTATCCTAGAAACAAATGAGGTTGTTGTGTTTTCTCTACCTTTACATTCAGGATAAATTTAAGGACTTTCTAACACCTCTGTCAATGCTAAACTGTAATTATACTGTTCGACGCCAACATCCAATGATCGACGCCGACAACTTCCCCCAATTGGCCTCTTTTCGTGATCCTGACTCATATACACATGTTAGCCCTTGGCCACCCCCCCCCCCCCCCTGCGTAGGTCGGTATAGCAGCTAAAGCCGTGTTCACACGGACAAAATGTGAGGCGCATCACACAAATCGAATCAGGTGAGGCGAATTAGCCATCCGTTCACACGGGCAGTACTTGGGCCGGAAATCGATATCTGCGCATGAGCAAGCCCAGCCTGACCAGCGCCAGTCTTCGATTAGGCAAGGTCACCACTAGAGAGTGAGTTCGACCTAGATATGTATTTAATGATTCGTATTGGTTTGGAACGGTCAAAACTTCTGCTGGGCAGTGAAACCCTACTAATAAATGATGAAAAAAATATCTGTGCATAGATAGCGGTTTCATTAATTAAATTATATAATATGCGCTTTTGATCGACCGGAAAGTCAACAAACTAAGGTCGACTGCGCATGCGGGTGAGGTGCTTAATCCGCCTCAGATGCGTCCACACGGGCAAAATTATCCGCATCACAGGAATCGATTCACGTAGACTACCTTGCTTAGGTGGTTTACATTATCCGGATCACGTGAATCGAATCAGCCCTAATCCGCCTCAGACGTCCGTTCACACGAGAAATGTGATGCGAACTATACAAGTCGCTTTCCACGAATCGATTTACATCGTCCGTGTGAACACGGCTTAAGATGACAAAGCAACTACCAAATTAAGACAATTATTGCTGTTCAGTGATGAAAACAAGCGGTGGTGTGACTTACTCGTTATGGACAGAATAACTATGCAACCACAAACAAAAAAAACTAACAAAAAAAACTAAAACCGACCAACTAGCACAGACAAGTTGTAAGTAGAACAGCTTTGCATATTTAATATGAATCTCATTTACTTGTGTAATGGTGGCTGGACCGTGTAGAAAGAAACCTCTCATGTCCTTTGGGTCCATCCACCCTTGTATGGACAGCAAAGATGGAGGAGATGCGCTCTTATTAAAATAAAAACCACGGCGGAATGCGCCCCACGCCATGCTACACTGTCCCTAATAAGGAAACCCGCATAATCGAAAAGTGGGCGTGGCTTGCAGTGGCGGCCAGCCAATCAGCGGCGCGCACCTAATTTGGCTCCTGCATTTCCTTCCGGTTGGCGAACTGGCCTCTCGCCTGGCTGACTGACGTCAGAGTCGACATCACGGCGACTGACTAGCACTAAAGCTAAGATTCCTTACACGCGGTATGCGGAATGCGGCATGCGGTATGCGAATGGGAAGATTCCTTCTACGCGGTATGCGGCATGCGGCACACGACTGGCTATATTTAAAAAATATAAATAAACAAGTATACTCCATACTGCACGGTATATGGCCTAATATGGCATGTATATCTATGTAACTCTTGGCACATCACATGGAGGTTCTTACCTTTATAATTACCAAATTATAGATAAGTATTCATATTTTTGTGGCTCTGGTAGCACTTTTAACAACCAGAACCCCCACCACCACCACTACCAGATGTTTCCCCTCAGCACCCCTGTGTGAAACCGTTCCGTAATGCTCAGTCGCCTCTCCTAGTGTTAAACTAATGGACACATCAGACTCAGGTTTCTATTCACACCCTGCGTGCCGCATAGCGCATGCCGCACCGATCGCTACAGGGACCGATCGAGTTGTCGCATTCGCATTCGCATTCGCATTCGCATACCGCGTGTAAGGGTTGTAGCCAATTGAGTTCAAGGCGTTTCGAGTTTTTGCCGCATTCGCATTCGCATACCGCATGCCGCATACCGCGTGTAAGGAATCTTAGCTTAAAACAGCCGTGGATTGCGGCGGAGAGTGTGTGGGTATGGGTGGGTGTTGGGTGGAGGAGGGGGGGGGGGGGGGGACAACAGCGGTTGCCACGGCAACTCACCAACAGCGGCAGGCCAATAAAGGCGGGGTTCCCGGCGGACGAGCTGGCATATCTGTGACGGCGTTGACGGCGTGAAGAGGACATAAGCCGGCCTTGTTTGCTCTGTTGCTTGTCGCTGCTCGGGTTCGCAGCTTTTACACCAGTTTTGTTTACTTCGATGCTCAACACCCGATAACATGTAGGTAGCCGCTTACTCTCTGAGATACTATTAATTATTATCCTTGCTATATATATATATATATATATATATATATATACATAATATATATATATGATATATATATATATATAGCAAAGATATATATATATATATATATATATATATATATATCAGTAAAACTTCTCTAAATCGACTGACCATGGGACCAACTTTAAATGGTCCATTTAGGGAGATGGTCGGTTTAGGGAGTTCATTTATCGTTACAATGGTATTGTATTGGCAATCATTTGGAACCCAAACAAAGCGATCAATATAGGGGAGTGGTCGATATGTGGAGGTGGTCGGTGAGAGAGGTTTTATATGTGCTCAGTGGCGATCCCGAAGAGCCTATGGAGGAAGAACACGATCTCTGGGCATCGAGACCGCCCAGTATTAAGAGCAGCGAGGACAGTGGTATTATTGTCAGTGACCATGACCACTGAGGAATGGCTTATACAGCTTATATATATATATTTATATATATATATATGAGACTGTTTCAAAAGGTGCTAAGCAATATGGGACACAACTTTGTCCATTGTAACGATCCACATACTTTGTGCTTATGCATTTGCTCAGGATAAACTGATTTGTTTTTTACATGGTGTTTCATAATCCCAATAGAATACATATTGATTTCAAGCAAATGTCCTTGTGTTTTCAGTGTAACCGTTTCTGTGCTGTTTTGTGTCAATCATTACAATGGACAACAAAAAAAAGAGTTATTTATATATATATATATATATATATATATATGTTTCAGTTCCTTACGTGTATATAGGCCGTAAATGGAGAAACACTTGCGTGATTGAGAACGCAATATAATGTTGCTATGGTTTTACATCCTGGCAACATCTAAGGTCATATTAGGATGGGTACCGACTTGTGATAGTGTACACTCATGGTGACTTTCTAGTAGTGGCGAACAGGGCACCAGGCTGCCTGCATCATGACCCGGCTTCCCATTCAGTCACATTATCCTGCTGAACAAACCAATCCTTGCATTATCCTAGTAATGCCGAACACCAGGCTAGGTAGTGACAAGTATCAATTTAGTAAATCTTTGGTTTGATTCGGCAGGGATTCAAGCTCTCGACCTTCTGCACGGGAAGCCTGCGCTCTTACCGATTTGGACACTGCGTCTGGTGCATGACATAGAATGCAATATACATGTATAATATGTCCCGAACAAATCCTCCGGCGCCAATGATGTTTTCAGGGTATGCAGGTACCGGGGAGCGCCGGGAGTGGCGCCACCAGTCATGAACATGGAGGAGGCAGCACAGTATATAGTGTAATGATATTGATAATAATATTTAGCACACGATAATAATAATAAGGACTTAATTCCCTTCCGTGCCCTTATACTCGCATAATGCGTTATACATCACATAAAGTACACATTTATATAGTAAATACCATAGTACCTTTATTCAAAAGATAACTATATCTTTAATTTGTGGGTAGTTCATTATGTACATGAGTATAGGCCCTACATGGAGCATGACCTAGAATTCAATATACATTATATACATATGCTATGCACATATATAAAGTATATACCGTATATACAGTTGTACCTTACTTCAAATGACAACTTGGAATTCAGACCAATGTTGTCGTGACATAGCAGGTGTCCTATTATCAGAGGAACAGTCAAATGATACAAGAACATTTGTTTGCACATGACACAAATTTCCCTATCATGGGGTGCTGACGATAGGTATTACTGAATATCTTCTTCTTGAAGATCTATGCTGCCTATCATGGATAAGTTTGAATAGACTTATTTTCACCATTGGACAGTTAGTCGATAGAAACCTCAAGCTTACGCTTTTATGGACACAGGTTTTTTTTTAACACCCCACACCACATAGACATACTATGAGAGCAACTGGCCTTTGATGACGGAAGTTATACACAGCGGTGGAAATCCAAATTGGCAGAGGTCGAAATGGATTCTCATGAAGTCACATTGCTCTCGGTCAGGAACACCTGGAATTTCGAGAGAACATAACTCATTATATGAATAAATAAATAAGCAATGCTTAGGACCGACCCCCACATTGGTGATTAATATATGTATATTTTCTGTGGAATTGATATAAACTGGTCCCAGTGCATTCTCCCGCGTTTCAGCCAAGAACCAGTTTCAGCAGTGCTTATACCCAGCTGGTACTTTATTTAAAAATGGGAGAAGGCTCTGGGACCAGTTTATATCAATGCCGCAGAACCAGCTGGTTCCGGCTTCTGGATATTTTCTGGTTCTGGACAAATCTGTGCTGACACGGGACAACACTTCCGGTTTATTACATAATTATGGTACCAGGTTATCACTATCCATATAGCGATGCCTAAACGATGTCAACATCATGTCTTCTGTGGGAGAATCCAGCACATTGTAGTTGGAACAGTAGTTGAGAGGGTGAATTACATAACCAAGACCAGGCTTAAGTGTTTAATTGTGTCACTTTTGAATATGCACATAACCAAAGGCACTCTACATATTTAGTAATATGAATAAGCAATGCTTAGGACCGACCCACCGATATAACTACAGCAAAGTATTTTATGATTTTTTTTTTACTCCACTCGCGTTGTTCGATTTGAAATTTTATCAACTCGGGTGACCGGAATACGGCCGTCGTTTCTGCGGAGTAAACTATTAATATTTCATTTGCGCATCCATGTTTATGCCAAATTGTTATTTATTTCTTTTAATTTTGAATAAACTAAGTTTTGAACTGCACGTATCGGCAAAGTATATGGCAGTGGGCATTTGTTTTGATATATTATTAACCAATCGCTGTCGTCCATCCTGCTTGCTCCGTACCGAAGTTTGACGACCGATTTCCATTTCCGTTTGCTGGATTTGGATTATCATGTTATTCAACATGAGTTTACAAATGGCGGCGCCCATAGAGGCCTATTTCCGTTTCCGGTTGTTGGATTTTGGCGAAATCATCTGTGGGTATTGTTTATGTATATTCAATTCAATTCAATTCAAATATCTATCTATACGCGTGTTAGTCATTAGCCTCCCCGTGGGTGGGTCGGTATTATCATGATTGAATATGAGCATAACAAAAACCATCATACATATTCAATGTTGTTATGATTGAATATGTACATACCAATACACTCTACATATTCAATATTATCATGAGCAAATCTGGGCATAAACAAAAGCATTCTACATATTGGGTTGGTTGGTTGTTGGGGTTTTAAGTCCTGTCAACATCTAAAGTTATATCAGGGTTCTACGTATTCAATATTACCATGATTGCGTATGTACATTACCAAAAGTGCTCTACATATTCAATATTATCATAAGCAAATCTGTAATAACTAGACGGGATGGTCGAATGAGTTAGAGTGTCCTTCTCCCGTGTTGGTAGATCGTGGGATCATGGGTTCTAATCCTGGTCGAGTCAAACGAATGACTTAAAAATTGATACTTGTCGCTTCCTAACCAGACACTCTGCATTAGTAGGATATGGCAAGGAGCAGTCAAATGAGGAAGACCAGTCGTCTGCGACTGAAATTTCCCCCGCTTAAAAAACTAATGTACCAAAACAAATAACCAAAGGCATTCTATATATTCATTAGTATAATGATCGAATATATTCAGGACCTAAGCAACTCCACATATTCAATAGTATCATGATTGAAAATGGATATAACAAAAAGCACTCTACATATTCAATAATACCAAGATAAAATATGTACACGACCAGAAACATTCTACTTATTCCATAATACCATAGCGGCATATGTACATAATGAAAGTTATCCTACATGTTATTCAATAGTATCACTATTTAATATGTAGACAACAAAAAC
This sequence comes from Branchipolynoe longqiensis, assembly GCA_030323885.1. Classification (NCBI taxonomy): domain Eukaryota; kingdom Metazoa; phylum Annelida; class Polychaeta; order Phyllodocida; family Polynoidae; genus Branchipolynoe; species Branchipolynoe longqiensis. Next base: position 36,126,761 of record CM059186.1, read on the forward strand.
GCTACATATTCAATAATATTCGGATCGATAACATGCATAACAAAAATCACCCACGGTTTTCAATATATCATGTTTCAATATGTACATAACCAAAACCACCTCAGATTCAATATTATTATGATTCAATATGTACATAACCTAAGCCGCTATATGTATATTCAAAATATCATTATGATAGAATATGTACATCACCCAAACCTCTACATATTCAGTTGCATTACAATTGAATATTTCTATTCATGTGAAACCCTTGGAGAATATGCATGGCTTATGCTGTATTTCCATCTTCCAAGTTATTTATTGGCTTTGAATCATGATATGAGCCTCCGATGCCTAATTATTATTTTTTTAACGTTCATTGCGGGGGTGGGGGGGGGGGGGATTTGGAGAAGAAATAATTTCTTTTTAAGAAAAAAAAAAGGTTATTGCCACACAAGCATCTGAAATTGGAAAATATAATGAAGCCCTTGAAACTAAATTGTTTTTCCCAAGTCGCATTAAAGATTTTCTTTGCATTTCTATCTGAGTTATTTAATTTTGATTCCCATTTATTTACTTTCTGTGTATTTAAAAACCTTAGGTAAACATATATGAATATATTACATGCACACGAAAGTGAAGTACATTATCTGATGGATAACCATACTATGTAGGGTTGATAACATGTAAAATATTAATATAAAATATTGAAGGTGCTTTTTGTTCAGACATTTTGTTTGGTTGCTCAATGCACAAAATCTCGTCTTGATATGACCTTAGATGTTGCCCGGACGTAAAATTACAGCAACCAACCAATCAACCATGCACAAAACGCATCATTAAAGCACGACGTCACAAAACAGAGGCGGTGTGCGTATGAAATAATATATGTACGGGCTTTGCTTAGTGACCGAGATTACCACCAGATGGCGGTAGTGTTATTATAACCACACCGATACAACGCCAGTGCCCCTCTGCTTCCATAACTCAAAATGTAGGATGCACTTTTAGCAAACCGACACCAATACTCAACAATGAACATTCAAACACGTATACCCCAGTCACACTACACCTTAGACCAAATAACCCACACTCACCAGTGACTTCCAGGCATCGGCAACCATTGTTTTGGTAGCCAGGACGTCACAGGTGAGTGTGGGTTCTTTTGTCTAAGGCGGTCGCAAGTGTGACTGGGGTATAAGTCCACATCGGTGGCTAGTGGTCGGGGACTGGTCGGGGACTGGTTTGCGACTGATGGGCGTTCAATTGCAGATCAGTCGCAAATCAGTCCCCGACCAGTCCGCAACCACTTGTCGACCGATCACCAACTGATCGCCTACTGATCACCAACCGGTCACCGACCTCTTGCCGACTGATTGCCAACTGATTGCCAACTGATTGCCAACTGATCGCCAACCGATCGCCAACTGATTGCCAATCGGTCACCAACCGATTGCCAACCGATCGCCTGCAGGCTACATATTTAAATCAGGTCTAGATAAGCTGATCGGACACAGTATCCGAATCGGTAGAGCGCAGACTTCCCGCGCAGAACGTCAGAAGTTGGAATCCCGGCCGAGTCAAATAAATGACTCACAACATTGGTACTTCTTGCTTCCTAGCCTGACGCTTGGCATTAAAGCTGCATAGTCCAATGAAAGCGTCAAATCTTCAAAAACCAACACAATCATCTAGATTTGATTCGACATATCTAACTTAGATACCGATGCACTTATTCACCATTTGTTGCTGCACAGAAGGGAATGCAGAGTCAACTTAATAAAACATGTGACTGCTGCAGCTTATTGTGTCAGTTTTGACATGCTTGCCAAAATTTATTGAACATGTTTGCACTTCAAATATTTAAAAGTTGTCCATTTAAAATAAAAGTTACTTGAAAACAAAAGTAAGGTAGATTAAACCAACCAACCAAATATCTTCTTTTTTTTTAAAGAGACAAAAACTAGAAAAATCATCGGACTATGCAACTTTAAATAAATATTGTTACACCAGCTCCTCTGCTCTTGTATGTCTGGGTGATGTGAATTACACTATTAAGTTTTCTTGCAGTTTGATGTTCTGGTACTGTGTTAATATACATTTAAAAAAAGGGAGTAAATAGAGCCTGTGTCCAGCATTTCAGTGCGTACATCAAAGTTAATGTTAAGGCCCTGTCACACTGTGACGTAATGACGTCAGTGTAGGGAGAACGTGAAAAACCTCAAACTTCTCGGCGTAGTATGCAAATTTCGGCACAAGTTGAATGTGGATGCAGCGTAGTTGACGAGAGCGTAGCATCGGTAAAGCATAGTGATAGCGTCGTTCAACGAGAGAGGACAACGTAATTATGCTGACAGTACATTATTAATGTTATTCGATCGCCAGAACTACGTTGCTTTACATTACCTTACTTTACTTACATCATGAAACGTTGGCGAAACGCTGAACGTACATTGGACATGCTTTCAGCGTACGTTCTCCTGACGTTCCCATTACGCCGCATGGACATTTCCACCAGCTTTAATGTGGGTCAACGTAGTGCAATGTAGTGACCAGCATTTTAATAATGTCCGTCTAACGTCATCGACATTCGCCGAATGCGTACAGAACATATGGCGAACGTATGGTGAACGTAAGCCCTTACATTGGAGTTACGTCAAAAGTTTTGAACATGTTCAAAACCTTTACGCACGCTGACGTAACAAGACGTAACGTGACATATCTCAACGTCGGTCTAACATCATTCTGACATCATCATAACGTAACCCAACGTACCTCAACGTAATGACCAAAAGTGACCTATGCCAGGCTTATGTTGGCTCTTACGTCGTAGTGTGACAGGGGTATTACATGCTTTTGCTCCAAATATCTCCAAAGTTAATCTTTTAAAATACAAGGTTGTTGAACCTAAAGCTTATAACGATCCACCTAATTAATATATTTAAAGAAACCTTATATATTCTAAAGACTCAAAACCATCGGATTATGCAACTTACAAGTTATTTAATAGACTGTTTGTCACCAGAATATGGCGCTCAGTGTACATACTTTTTGAATTCCTCGGCCTTTGTTCACTCCAGAGGTCACTGGGTATATAAGGTACACTGGGGTTGTTTCTTTGTTGGTCTTTTACATAAGCCACATCTGAGGTCATAATGATGCGGGCCATCGACTTGTGACAGCACACCACACTGATGACCACTTTATAGCGCTGATCCAGTCGGAGACCGAGCCACTGGCACCATGACCCGATATCCCACTCAATCCCATTATCCTAACACTGGAGCCAACCAGTCATTACCCCATCCTAGGCCAGCGTCAGCCTCACTGGCGACACAGTCTTAGGAACTGTGGGGCCAAATTTGGAAACATTTATGGCGAGGCCCCCAGGTTCACAACCAAGGCCTGTTTTAGTGAAATGATTTACAAGACTAAAATAGATTACGCTAGCGCTGACAAAGTGCCTTGGGTATGGGCCTCAATTAGGAGCTGACTTATCAAATAAATACTTGTCGCTTCTTATCCAGGCGCTCGCCATTAAGAGGATAGGGCAAGGACTGGTTAGCTCAGTGTCAGGATAATGTGACGGAGTGGGATATCAGGTCATGGTACCGGTAGCCGGATTTCCCAGTGGGGCAGCACCATAGAGTCACCATGAGTGTGCACTGTCACAAGTCAGAACCCGTTCTGATATGACCTTAAATGTTGCCAGGACATAAAAGTCCCACAACCAACCAACCAATTTGGAGCAATTGATCCATTCGGCTTAAAGCCACCCTTGACGAGAGGTATCAATTTGGTAAGTTTTTGGCTTGACTCAGCCTGGATTCGAGCCCACGACCTTCTGTCCCGGGAGCGAGCGCTCTTACACATTTACCTCTTGTCTGTTCTAGACATTTTAAGAAAATAAGTGCTTAAAAGTATTACATCACAGAGCTATAGATGTGTGCTTGAATATCAGCAGATTATTTGACATTATTCTGAACTAAAGAGTATTTCATGATGATCAAACTAATATATTTTCATAATAAGTATGAAAGAAATTCGCAACCAACGGATTATGCATAGTCCGATGGCTTTGAGTTTCTGTCTTCTTTATAACTGGCGCACACCTCCCGTTTGTGCGCACCCACCTACCGCATACGATCTAAAACTGCCCGTTTCGCGCACAAAAATCGCTAGGTGTGCGCTCCCCGCGCACACCTAGCGATTGCGATTCGCGACTAAAAACTCAGTTTTAGGGCTAAAACGGGCCGATTACGATTGCGATTCGCGATTCGAAAAATGAATCGGCCCATTTTCAGTTTTAAGCGGGTCGGGTCGGGTCGGGAGTTTTAGTGCGCGAATCGTAAACGGGAGGTGTGCGCCAGCCATTAGCCCCCCGATATAAATATATTAGGTTGATGGCTATAAGCTACCTTCCTTTAAATTGAAGTAGTTTAAACACATATTTTAAATGGCTAACTTTGGAGATATTCGAAGTCAAAACATGGACAATTAATTTATGACACACTAGACTTTCGGAAATCGCAGGTTATATTAAGTTGTCTTAGTGGGGTGGTCGTTAAAGCAATACATGCTTAATAATTGTGACAATCTGGGATATATTGGATCCAATTTAGGTAACCCTTTTGTTTTTTTTAGATTTTTAAGCTTTCATCGGACTATGCGGCTTTAATTAATCCGTTATTCAACCATACCAGTGTGCACACACACGTGTCTGAACCTGAATCCAGACTCGCGAAAGTCTTTTGAATACGGCTCGACAGTTGTCAGTGTTTTACTAACAGATATAAATATATATATATATATACATACACATATATATACATATAAATACGTATATACATATAGTTACATATATATACATATATATATATATACATATACATATATATACATATATATATATATATATATATATATATATATACATGTGTGTATATATATATATATATATATATATGTACATATTTACACATATACAGTAAAACCTCTCTAACCGACCAGCTCGACAGATCAGCCACTCCCCTATATCGATCGGGTCCCAATAATACCATTGTAATGTAACCATATTCTAACTCCCTAAACTGACCACCTCCCTAAATGGACCACTTAAAGTTGGTCATGTGGTGGGTCGATTTAGAGAGGCTTTACTGTATATACATATATTTACATATAGACATACACATATATATATATATATATATACATATATATACGGTAGCCTAATCGGTAGAGTGCGGGCCTCGTGTGCGGAAGGTCGGGAGTTGGGTTCCCGGTCGAGTCAATCCAATGACTTTAAGATTGATACTTGTCGCGACCTAGCCTGGTGCTTGGCATTAATGTGATAGGGCAAGGACTCTACATATTTAGTATTATCATCCTGATATGACCTTGGATGTTGCCAGGACGTAAAACTCCACCAACCAACCATTCATGTGAACTAATCCTCAAACAGTGTTTGGGTTCAGCAGTAACTATCTATAGTCTACTCTGTCTGTAACGGACATCCATGAGACTGGAGCAAGATGCCGTATTAGAGAGAGATCCGTTATAGGCAGAGAGTGACTGACGGAATGGGTTGAAACCAATGTTTTTCTTTTATACTTGACTGACTAGGACGGTCTTTACATGAGGTTTTGTATGCATAATGTATTTAAATAAAATGGATTGTTTGTTGTTGTTTTACGTCCTAGCAACATCTAAGGTCATATCGGGATGGGTATCGACGTGTGACAGCGCGCACTCATGGCGACTCTATAGTGCTGCCCCACTGGGAGACCAGGCTGCCAGCACCATGACCTGATATCCCACTCAGTCACATTATCCTGACACTGAGCACACCAGTCCTTGCCCTATCCTAATAATGCCGAGCACCTGGCTAGGAACCAACAAGTATCAATTTTAAAGTCATTGGTTTGACTCGACCAGGGTTCGAACCCACGAACCTACGATCTACCAACACGAAATAAAATGGAACAAAGACACATTTCAATAGAATACGTATATGACATGTCGTTATTGACAGAGAATGTTGATCAAATAGGTGAAAAAACAGCTAATTGTCAACATAAAACAGTTGTCCTTTAGACACAGAGGCAATGCTATTAAATTAAAGGGGTGCCGTGACGGGACTAGCACTTCTTGCCGTTATTGATAGAGATTCATTATTGACAGAGGCCGTTATTGACAGAGTAGACTGTACATATCAGGGGCATAGCTTGGGATTTTCAGGTGGCATGCAGGAGGAGTACAACACTAATGGAATGACACGTGATATATAACATCATATATATATATATATATATATATATATATAGTACAACCCCGTTAAACCAAGCTCGGTTAAACCAAACGATGGGTTAATCCAAACTTTGTTCAGCGGCCCGGCAAAATACTACTATTTATCATATAAAAAAGTTGGTTAAACCAAAGTCGGTTAATCCAAATTATCGGTTAATCCAAACAAAATTATCGGGCCCAGGCCACTTCCGGTGCAGTTACACCAAACTTTCATGTGGTTATAAGGTCATCTGAGACTTTTTTATATGATAAATGTTATACATTTTTCCCGGCCCCCGAAAAAAGTTTGCATTAACCGATTGTTTGGTTTAACCAAGCTTGGTTTAACTGGGTTATATTGTATATACATTAAAAACATTAATCAAAGTATCCACATACATTCTATATTACATTCATAATTCATCCACATTTTTTCCAAAGCCAAGTCAAAGTCGATGCCAAAGCTCGGTTAAACCAATGATCGGTTAATCCAAACAAATTCCTAGGGTCCCTTCAAGTTTGGTTTAACGGGGTTATACTGTATACATATAGCGATAGCTATATAGCTATATGGTAGACAGGAAGTGTGAACACTTATTTGTCTCTCTTTTCCTTTTTTTTGGTACATTTGTTGTCCCAAGCAGGGAAAATCCCAGTCACAGACAACTGGTCTTCCCCACCCCACTGCTGGTTGATAGAAAGCCCGTGCCTACACTTTTACTGACCCAAGGGATTTTTAACCTCCCACACCACATAGACATGGTATGAGAGCAACCGGCCTTTGATGATGCGGTAAGTTATACACAGCAGTGGAAATCCAAATTGGCAGAGCTGGGGGCACGGGGAATCGAACCACCGATCCTCAGATTAGGAGTCTGACCTAGAAAAAAGTCAGACACTCTAACCACTCCGCCACAGAGAACTTTTTTTCCCATTGTAATCTGCGGAGGTATGCAGCTGCGTACCTGCGTATATGGAATCTAGGCCTCTGTATATGATTCAGTCACTGGACCGGGTGACCGAATTGGTAAGGGGGGGGGGGGGTGGATGCCTGGCTTCCCTTGTAGAAGGTTCTGGTTTCAAAATTTGGCTGAATCAAATACTTATCAAATTTATACCTGTCAAAACCTAGCCTTTCTTTTTTTCTTGAAGATTTATACTGCCTATCATGGATAAGCCTGAATAGGCTTGTTTTCACCATTAGACAGTTTGTCGATAGAAAGCCCGAGCCTACACTTTTACCGACCCAATGGATTTTTAACCTCCCACACCACATAGACATGGCATGAGAGCAACTGGACTTTGATGACGCTGTAAGTTATACACAGCGGTGGAAATCCAAATTGGCAGAGGTGGGGGCACAGGGAAAGCACCCTCACCGAAGAGAAGAAAACAGAATAAACATTAGCAAGGGACTGACTATCAACCAGGCTCTACAATGGTTGTGGGGCTCTCAGTTTGGGCGTGTGTTCATGGTCGCTAAGCATTTCTAAGATTTGGCAAGGACTGGTTTGTCCAATATCAAGATAATGCGACTGAATGGGATATAGGATCATGGTGCCAGTGGTCTGGTCTCCCAGTGGGGCAGCACTATGAAGTTGCCATAAGTGTGCACTGTCACAAATGTGTATCTGCCCTGATAAGACCCTACATGTTGCCAGGACGTAAAACTCCAACAAAAATCTACACTGAATAATTTATTTGAGCGTGAAGTCCTTTCGATAACCGTTATCACTTCCTTGCATGACATCATAGAAAGAAATATATATATATATTATATATGCTCCAAATTCAATTCAGTAACTAAGGAGGCATCCTTCCAAGATGATCAGAACAAGCAACCTATAGGTATTCTGAAGAACAAATATGTGCTCAATTAGTTGTGTTGACAGTGTGCACTCCTGGCGACGTTATAGTGCTGCCTCACTGGGAAATCAGGCCGCTAGCACCATGACCCGATATCCCAGTCAGTCACATTATCCTGACACTGAGCTAACTAGTCCTTGCCCTATCCCTTTAATCCCAAGCGCCAGGCTAGAAAGTGACAAGTATCAATTTAATATGTCAATGCTTTGACTCGACGGGAACCGAACTCCCGATCTCCCGATCTCCCGATCTCCCGATCTCCCGATCTCCCGATCTCCCGATCTCCCGAACGCGAGGCCTGCGCTTTACCGATTCGACCACTGCGTCCGGTGAGTGAACCTTCCCTACCACTTACCTTCCCCACCTTTCTAACCCAACATTCCAAAGCGTAACCTCCATTATGTGACACTTAACCCAACTCATACCACAAATATAAACCGCAAAGCATTAAATGACAAAGGCAATTCAAATGTTATCTGCATAATCCAAAAACCAGAACTAACCAAAAGCATCAGGTAGTGCATATAAACAAAACACAGTATACAAATCTTCAACTTATTGTTGGACAGGTACAGACACATATCCCCACAACAGATCTAAAGCAGCTCAGCAGGCTCTCTGGTGTGAACAGGGATATATATATATATATATAATATATATATATATGTATATATAAATAATATAATATATATATCCCTGTTCACACCACATATATATATATATAATATATAATATATATATAATAAATATATAAAAATAATATATATATATACTATATATTTCTCAACAGGAAAATATGCAGAGGCGGGGAGGAAAAGGGAGGAAGTCCCCCCCTCACCGCCACCCACAAAAAACCAGTATGTAACCTCCGTAAAATTCACTTCAGAGCCTCTAGAGTTCAACATGTTCTGGGCGCGGAGTATATCCCTTTATGCCTTCAGCACTCAATTGGTCTACAAATTGATCTCCCCCCACCCGAAAAAAGATTTACACTACAAATAAAGATTCCTAGCTACGACCCTGTTAAGTTGATATACTTTTCATACTCACAGATATGACCAACAAATCAATGCCCTCGTGTAAGTCAAATGACCAGGAACACAGGCCCAAACTGAGAGCCCCACAACCATTGTAGAGCCTGATTGATAGTCAGTCCCTTGCTATTGTTTATAATCTTTATTCTGTTTTCTTCTCTTCTGTGAGGGTGGTTCGTAACCTTACGACGGTTACCGGCTGCAGCACTGTAGCAATATGGAAAGGCACTGATAAATCGGTCCGATCTTTAGATTGAAGATTAAACTTCAGGTGGGATGGTTGTAGAAGCGGGGGATACTTTACAACAATTTAATGAAGAGTCATTGGGACGGACCCGGATCACTCTGGACTGGCGGTAGCAGTGCACTTGTATCCAGCAGCTGGGGGTTCAGGAGGGAGGGACGGGAAAAGGCAGGTTCTGCAGCAAGAAGAAAGCGAGACAGCAAAAAAGGAACAGGGCCCCAAGCAAACAACTCCCTTGATCAGGGGGAGGAGTAAGCCCGGGAGAAAAAAAAGAAAGGGTCGTATAGAGGAAAGAGAAATGAGGCGAGTTGAGTCAAAGGGAAGTGTCTCCTTGCTCTGTGGTGACCAGTCAGCAAGCCAGAGGCACAGATGGAGTAAGAGGTAGAAGGTAAAATGCTTGCCGGCTCCCCCCTCCTGGAACTCTTTTCAGACATAATCAAGGAGGAGTGGGGCACAACGTAGAGGAGAAGAAGAGATGTGGACGAAGTGCGGCCCGGATAGCAAGTGTTATATTCTGTCTTACCATTTCATCTATGAATAGTTCAAATGGACCATAACCGTTATGGCTGGAATACCGTTGTCTCCTCTTTCCACCAGACTCACCCCCAATTGTGCTTAGATGACATAGGCCCTATCGCCACATCTGCTGAAGTAAAATGTTGTCGCTATTGGCAAAGGCGGCAGCAGACAGCAAATATCCACAATAACATGGGTTTTTTGGTGAATAAAAAAAGAAAGGAAGAAAGGAATTTAGAAAGGAAGAAAAAAAGAAAGAAAGGAAAATGATCTGATTAGCAGAAAAAAAGAATTTCCATACATAATTACGACATATTGGTGAGGGTCTTAATGTATCTTTTCGCATGTTTTTTGGTGTGGTTTTCTTTGATGGGGGGGGGGGGTATTCTTGGTTCGATTTTGTTGGTTTTAAATGGCTTTGTGGACATATTTTTGGGGGGAGGTGACTAATATTAATAAATAGCCTCTATCCATAGACACAAAAAAAAAACATTTTTTTTCAAGTGCCAGGTTTTCGTGCCTTTTAAATTTTAAATAATTATTTTTAAACACTTGAGAGCTATACATAGGCTTGAGCCGTGGTGAGTTGCTCACCGCCAACGTGTTAGGTTACATACAGTTGGTAGGCACCTCACGCAGGAGACGTCACAGCACACGAGTGGGCAGCCCTAACAATAGACGAGCAGACCAAACCAGCCCTACACACCACCCAACAGTGACGTGATTCGCACGCCTACACTCCCGATCCTGCTCAGTGGACCAATTTACAGTTTGGGCTATTTTCCGTTCCAACCAGTGGTCGACAACTGGTTCATCAAAGGCTACGGTATGTGCTATCCTGTATGTGGGTCAGTGCATATAAAATACCCATTGCTGCTTATCGGAAAGAGTAGCCTATGTGGTGACAGCAGGTTTCCTCCAAAGAAATATGTCAGAATGACCATATCTTTGATGTCCAATAGCCGATGATATGAAAATTAATGTGCTCTAGAGGTGTTGTTAAATAAAACAAGCTTTACTTTTTTGCCTACACTGCACCAATCCACCTGACCTCTTCTCACCTTTCACCCACACCACCTCATCCCCACCTCACCCACATCTACCCCCCACCTCACCCCACCTCACCCCTCACCTCATCCCCACCTCACCCCCACCTCACCCCACCTCATCACTCTCATCCCCACCTCACCCCACTTCACCCCCACCTCACCCCACTTCACCCCCCACCTTAGCATACCTCATCCCCACCTCACCCCTGTCACCCCCACCTCACCACCAGCTCCCCCCACCTCCCCCCACCTCACCACCAGCTCACCCCACCTCACCTACACCTTACCCACATCAAACCCACACCTCACCCACATCTAACCCCCAGCTCACCCCTCTCATCCCCACCTCACCCCCACCTCCACCTCACCTCCACCTCACTCCCATCTATGCCCCACCTCACCCCTCTCACCCCCCACCTCACTCGTACTGTACCCCACCTGACACCCCACCATACACCCATCTAACTGCCACCTCGCCCTCATAAGACCCCCACCTGACCCACCTCACCCTTACAACACTCCCACCTAACCCATATCTAACTTCTACCACATCCCCACCTCACCTCACCCCACCTCACCCTCTCATCTCCACCTCACCCTACCTTACCCCCACCTCACCCACCTCACCACCACCTCACCCCTCCTCACCCCACCCCACCACACCTCCATCGCACCCCCACCGCACCGCACCCCACCGCACCCAACCCCACCGCACCCCACTTCACCCTCACAACACCCCCACCTCAACCCACCACCACATCCTAACCTCCACCACATCCCCCCCGACCTCACCCCACCTTACCCTCACCTCACTCTCTCATCCCCACCCTCCTCATCCCCACCTCACCCTACCCACCCCCCCACCACACCCCTACACCTCACGCCTACCTTACCCCCACCCCTCACCCCCTCCCCCCACCCCACCTCACCCCCTCACCCCCACCTCACTCTCTCATCCCCCTTCACCCCTCACCCCCCCTCAACCCCCACCTCACCCCCACCTCACCCCACCTCACCCCCATACTGTCCGCTCTGCGATGTCTCCCACCTATCACCAACGGTCTCTCACCTCTCACTTCAAACATATGTAAATATATACCTAATGAAAACATTGTATAACCAAACAGGGAATGCAGTAAATATGAGAGCAGTGTGGCAAAGCTACCCGGATTTGTTGTGCTAGCTGTACCTATACTTCCTTGTGTGTATATATATACCTCTCCACCCCCATCCCCCACCCCCAGTCTACATCCTCCAATTAACGAGAGGGAAGTTTAAGCCCGAGTCACACCTACCCGGATCAGGGGCCGGACGAGCCCCGGACCGTGATCCGGCGTGGTCCGTGGCGATCCGGCGTGATCCGTGTCTCATCCATGGCTGGTCCTTGGTGATCCTAAGTGATCCTTGATGATCCGTGGCTGGTCTGGCCTCATCCGGGGTCCGCCCCGGATGTTTTTAAATGTTTAAAACATCCGGGGCGGTCCGGGGAATATTGCGATCCGGGCTCGATCCGGCATCGTCCCGGATGATCCGGGTGTAATCCGGGGGTGGTCCGGGTAGTCCGGGGGTGGACCGGGGGTAGTCCGTGTAGTATCCGGGCCAGTCCGGGGCTGTCCAGGCATTTTTTAACCTGGATGAGCCACGTTTTAGCCACGGTTTAACCCGGACCAGCCCCGGACTAGCCCCGACGTAGCCACGGACCACTCCCGGCCTGCCCGGATAAGAACCGGACAAGTCGTATGAGCATGGATCAGCCATGGATCACCACGGATAGCCTGGTTTACCACCGATCAGTCCAGGATGAGCCTTGTTTTTGTATATATATAGCAGGAACAAGTCCACTTCAAGTCTGGGACTGATCCGTGACTACTCCATGGATACACCGGGTAGTCCCGGGGTGCTCTGGCTAGACTGGGGGCTAGAACGGGGGCTAGACCAGGGGCTAGACCGGGGGCTAGACAGTGTAGGTGTGACTGTGAGCCCCAAAACGACCAAAATAGCGAGGGGGTGGTCCGGGGGTGGTCCGGCTAAAAATCCGGGGCTCGTCCGGGTATGTGTGACTGCGGCTTTAACAGATTCCCAAATAAGCAGAGTCATGGTGGAGTGTTGAATCTAATACACACTCAGGTCCACCACCTTTAACAGGCTTGTTTTCTCTATTCTTCTTTTTTGAGTGATCGTTTGTTTATTTTGCTCGTAACAGTTAAAGTTGCATAGTCTGATGGTTTTGAATTTCTGCATTTTTTTCTGAGATAAAATATATTAGATCGATCACTAGTATCTACTTTACATTAGTTCAAAGTTACTTTTATTTTAAATGGTAAACGTTTGAGATGTTTTGAGTGCAAACATGGAAAATTAGTTTTGGCAAGCTTGCCAAAACTCTGACACCATGGACTTCTACAGTAACAGGTTCTGTTAAATTGACTCAGTATTGCCTTTTATGCAGAAACAAATGCTTAATAAGTGCATCAGTTGCTAAATTAGATATGTAAAATAAAATCTAGATAATTGGTTTGGTTTTGAAAATGTGATATTTGATCAGACTATGCACCTTTAAGTGCATGCACTTCGTTTCACCGCTATGCCGTAGTGGTCATAATCCATATGGATTGATTTCCTTTATCATTAATTCCTGTAAACTTGTTTGTAGTGTAAAATCAGGGAGTTTCCTTCTTTTTTTCCCGATTATATTTTGTGTGCATAGTTTTTTAGTACGGTGTCTCCTATTGGTTTGTGGATGTTTTATTGCTTACTGACTATTTTCCCCTGATCTATTATTTAGTACATATTTCTTTATCTATATCTCACTTCACTTTCTGATTATTGTTTCTTGATGTGCTATGTTTTATGACAACTCAGATGATAAAGCTAAACCTGATGAGGATGACGATAACCATGATGATAGAAATAACAATAGTAATAATAATGTAAAGTTAATAGCCTGCCCCCTCACACTATCACAGCTATGGCCTCCTTACTAAGAGGCATTAACGATAACCATAATGCTACTAATAACAATAGCGTCGTAGGTGGTCATGATGAAAATGAGAAATATTGCACCGAGATCAGGTTTCGGACCCACACTCCTTGCCATTCCGGGGATTGCGTGTTAACCATTACACTATCTAGGCTCCCTGATGCAATCACCCTATCCATGCCTACCTGTCTATGTGAATCATGGCCTGAGAGGCCAGAGCAGACTACTACACGCGTCCCACTGGAATTGTAAGTATTTTTAAATTGCTTACATCCATAAATCACGTTTTTTCCTCTTATTTTTTGGTCCATTAGTTGTTTAAGCAGGGGAAATTTCAGTCATAGACAACTGGTCTTCCTCATTCCACTGCTGGTCGATAGAAAGCCCGAGCCTACACTTTTACCGACCCAAGGGATTTTTAACCTCCCACACCACATAGACATGGTATGAGAGCAACCGGCCTTTGATGACGCTGTAAGTTATACACAGCGGTGGAAATCCAAATTGGCAGAGCTGGGGGCACGGGGAATCGAACCGCCGACCCTCAGATTAGGAGTCTGACCTAGAAAAAAGTCAGACACTCTAAACACTCCGCCACAGAGAACGCCACACACGTTAAGGCGTCACATACATACAGGCCATGCATATACATACACAGGGTAGGTTCAAAACCATGCAGTGCATAGATTGTATGGGATCCTGATCACAGCATCCATGAAAATGGGAAATATTGTACCTAGAGCAGGTTTCAAACCGACACTTCTTGCCACTCGTGGACTAGTGTGCTAACCATTACACTATCTAGGCTCCCTGATGTTATCACCATACCCATGCAGTGCATAGCTTGTCCGGGATCCTACTCATATCAACCGTGAAAATGTGAAATATTTTGCCTAGAATAGGTTTCTAACCCACACTTCTTGCCATTCCTGGGCAAGTGTGCTAACCATTACACTACCTATGTTCCCTGATGTAATCACCCTACCCACACCCACGTGTGTATGTGGTTCCTTGCCTGATATGTCAGTGCAGCCTGCTACAATAGTAATACTACCAATAATCATGTAAATCTAATAGAGCCCCACTCATTCGCCAAACCCATACGAAGGCATTGTGTTCAATAGAACCACAATGTGACACAGTAACAACTTGTTTTGTCCTTAATTTCGACGCAAAGAATAGGGAAATGGCATGTCCCAGGAATGCGCTATTCACTGCAATAGCCTTTGGGGCCGGAGTCGCATCAACAACAAGAGTCAGACGAGTCTGGACATACCTGAGAGAGATCCGAACCTGTGCTTTTTGTTTTGTTTGTTGTTGTTTCTCATCCTAGCAACATCTAAGGCCATATCAGGATGGGTACCGACTTGTGTCAGTGTGCACTCATGGCGACTCTATAGTGCTGCCCCACTGGGAGAACAGTTATCCTAATAATGCCGAGTGCATGACTAGGAAGCGACAAGAATCAATTTGGTTTGACTCGACCGGGGTTTGAACCCACGAACCTATGGGTTCAGATCCCCCGACTTCCAAAAAAACAGGAGACCCGACGCTCAACTCATTCGGCCAGTGGTTGGCTCAGTGTCAGGATAATATGATTGAGTGGGATATCAGGTCATGGTGCTGGTGGCCTCGTCTCCCAGTGGGCCAGCACTATAAAGGTGCCATGAGTGCGTACTATCACAAGTCGGTACCCGTCCTGATATTACCTTAGACGTTGCTAGGACGTAAAACAACAATAAACAAACAAACATAAAAGCCGACTATCCACACACACTAGGCACTGTATCATCAACCGTCGTTCCAAATCGGTGTTATTGTTAATCGTAAGTTTGCAACAACAAGGCTAATGCCTGCTTACGGTATTAATTGTGGCCCTTGGCAAAAAACCATCTGTCGACGCGGACATCCGGACTCTATGGGTTTCCCTGTTGCCAATTCTCCAACACTGGCGAGCGCTGATTGGTCCGCGCGCGTAGACGTCATCGCTAACGATCCAAATTTAGCACTCGCTGTAGTAACTGTGACGTAGGGCGCTGAAAGCCCTGCCGCGCCGCGCCGCCCCCCGCCCGCCCGCCGCCGCCCCCCCCCCCGCCCCTCCCCTCCGCTAAGTATACTATATAGCAATCGCGGGTGAGGGCAGTCCTCACTCATCGGTGGAGGGCGGTACAGGCGCAAACTGCTGCATTGTTTCCTGGGAGGAAGGAGTACAGCCGCATATAGCCAAGGCACTCCCGGGGGATCAGGCCGGTACAGACCTACATAGACACAGGGGAACATACCTGACATCACATACATCACCAACATGGCCACTTCAGCCATCAGGTAACTACTGAACTCACTGATATTAACATTCCAACGTGGTTCTTCTGTAGTCGGGAAAAGTTTTCTTTCTTTCTCATCACCCTTGCTGGATCTTGGGCGTTGCTATCAGTATCACAAGCAGGAAGTTTACCCTCCTTACTCCTTGAATTTTACTCTCCACTACACTCTCCAAGTCACCCCACCCCCCACTCCAGTTTGTGATGTAGTATTCGACATGTCCTGCCGTGGTTTGACGTTCAAGTTCAAGTTGCGTAGTCCGATGGTTTTGAGTTTCTGTAATTTTTATGAGATATGTTGAATTAAATATAGATAATTGTTTTGGCTTTGTAAATTTGATTCTTCATCCGCATGTGCAGCTTTAAATACTACATGGATGGAATATGTTAGGAATTTTACCGATGGAAATCCACTCAAAACACAACTGTAATCGCATCGGAATGGGGGCGGGTTGTGTGTTCAGCAGCAACAGGTGTTGCCCTGACTGTCATGGCGGGGTAACTAACTAACGGAAGCAAATCCTTCCCTTCATTCCGATGCACAAATATAGGTCATTGAACGTATGTTAAAACAAACCACACCGCCTATTGCTATTCGCCCCCGAGAGCGACGCCTCATTTACACAGTGCATTTATCTCCTCTTTCACAGGTCGACCAAAGGTGCTTCGAAACACAGGCGGGACCTGATCAACACGGAGATCAATTACCTGCGCGACATCCTCCCTCTGCCCGAGTCTGCGCGCATGCGCCTCTCCCAGCTGCAGATCATGTCGCTGGCCTGCTGCTACATTAGGAAATGCAACTACTTCTCACGACGTGAGTTTAAACACTTCACTAAGTCCGCTCTTGTGGTGTTGAACTGAGATAGATCACCAGTTTTTCTCGCTGTTTTTCTTTCTTTCTTTCCCTTTCTTTCTTTCCCCCACTTTGTTTTTCCTTTCTTCCATTCCCCTTCTTTCCTTCCCTTTCTTTCTTTCTCCCTTTCTTTCTTTCCTTTTCCTTCCATTTCTTTCCTTTCCCTTTCTTTCCTTTCCCTTTCTTTCATTTTCTTTCTTTCTTTCCCTTCTTCACACCCCTCTCCCTCTCTCTTCTCTCTTCCTCTTTCTTTCTCTCCCCTCTGTCTTCATCTCTTCCATTCCCCCTCATGCTCCTAACCTCCCCCACTTTTCCTTTCCCCCTTTCCCTTCCCCTTCTCTCACTCTGTCCTCCTCTCTATTCCTTTATTTCTTTCTCTCTTCTCTTCCCTCTTTCCACTCCCACTCTGTCCCCTTCCCGCCCCCCCCCCCTCTTCCTCCGTCTTCACATGCAATCCCTCTCTTTCTTCCGCCCCCTCACTTTGCCCCCCCCCACCCACACACACACCCGCTGCTTCTGTCTTGTGTTCTTACCATTTCACTCTCGTTCTATTCGAAATAGCGAATGGTAGACAGGAAGTGTGAACACTTATTTGTCTTCCACACTCTCCCTTTGAGTAGAGTATTATTTGTTTTCAATAGACAAATCTCTGAATCCAGACCAATTGTTCGGGCATAGAAAGTGTCCTGTGTTTGGATGAACAGTCAAATTAAATAAGAGAACAGTTTGTACATTGAAACATGGTCTCTACCCCATCTCAATATAATTTTTGTTAAAGAGGAAAGAGAGAAAAGAAAGAAAGAAAGAAAAAAGAAAGAAAGAAAGAAAGAAAAAAGTAAGAAACACAGACAGAAACAAAGAAAACGGAGCGCGAAGTGATTCGCCGTCCCAGGCGACACAGTCAGAAGGCGACCTCCTTCCGCCATCTTGATCGGCTGTGGTCGGTTCCTTTTAGTTTTCGGCCACAAGTGGGAGAAACAGTCCCGCCATCCCCACCCCCACCCCCCACCCCGGTGACTCACGATATACACACACGGACACAGACACAGCCCCAAGTACAACCGTAACCAAACCCTCGCCTACCCACACCCAAACAATGGACGCCACAACAAGGGGATTCTAATTCAACCGAAACCGATCTTTAAAATGGGGCAACCAACTAGGAAATGTTTGAGCGGAGGGTGCACATTCTGTATTTGGAACTTTCCATATCGGCGTGGTGAAGGCGGGAAACAGACGTCACGAAGACGCCTCCATTTTGGTGAACTCTCCGTCTGGCTATGCCCTTATAAGGAGTGTGCCTACTTGGTTCCCATGGCCCCATGGGCATGCGCGGTGTAGCAGGTCTCTCTCCTCTCTCCCATGACTCATGTTTGTTTACTTAGCTTCTTTTTTCTTGGCGGGTCACCGCGCAATGGGGCGACGTCGGCCAATGTGTTCAAATACATGCCACGTTTATAAGTCTGTGTCTGACTATGCACCAATACACCCGACGTGGATAAATAGCCATTGCGGTTTACGTAACATCCTTGATGTACAAAATAGTTTGCTTAAGAAAAATTCATCAACAATTATTTTTCTTTTCAAAATTTATTAACAAAAGAATTGCATAGATAATTTTTTTTAAAGCGATTTGTGAATAAAGTGTCCGAACAGATTACTTTTTTTTTAATAGCTCGCATGTATGTATATCGGTTAAATCGGTTTGTATATGTTATATATACTGTCATGGGGGTGATGGAATTGTAAGTCTTTTAATGCTTACAATTACATATATACAGGCAATGCACTTACACATACATAGACAGGGTAGGTTCAACAACCATACAGCACATAGCTTGTATAGCATCCTGGTCACGGGACCAGTGTCATGGGGGTGATGAAAATGGGAAATATTGCACCTAGAGCGGGACTCGAACCCATATCTCTTTGCATTCCGGGCCAGTGTGCTAACCATTACACCACCTAGGCTCCCTGATATCAACACACGACCCATGCCTACCTGTCTATGTGGTTACTTGCCTGAGCGCTCAGTGCACACTACTACAATACTATATGTAATACATACGTAATACATATAAATTATAATATATATATATGTAATATAGAAGTAATATAATGCATCATATATGTTATATTATATGTAATATATATATATATATAATATATACTATTGTTAATATATATGTGTTGAATTTGTGTATATTATATATATATATATATATGTATATATATATATCTATCTCTTCTGAAATGACATCAATGTCTGTTCAAGATGCTCAGACTATATTTAATGATACTATTGGACAACAAACTCAATACTTAAGTTTTGAGTTTTGCAAGTCATAAACCATATAGATCTACTCTCCCCACAACCCACCTACCCACCCACCCACCCACCCTCTCTCCTCGACTTACACATATGCAAATACCCATGTCCTGGTAGTCAAGGAAACATCATACAGAACATCCCCATAGTTTGTACTTGGGTTGAAACAAACCAGCCGACTATTGTGTGACGTCATCTCGTAGTTATGATGATACTAACGCTGTGTTATTTATTTACATTTGTTTTTTTATGTCATTACAGTTTTCGGCAACACAACGTCATCAGAATCGAAAGCACCCGAAATCGAATTTGCGCAGGTAAGATTACTTTTAAAGATTAATAATTGTGGGGGAATAAAACCAAACAACAACAACAGGTGTTGAGGATTATCTCCCGGGTGTTGTTGGGTAATCTGTGTACGCCGTGTAGTGTAAGTGTTGGTAAATGGGAAACCGCGTATGTCATATGGTAGCTGTGGTCTAGAAGGGGAAGCCCCGTAGCCGGCCCCTGACCGCCCACCCCTTGCCCCCTCTCCCTCCCCCTCCTCGGCCCCCCTCCCACCCTCCTCCCTGCCGGTCCCCCTCTCCCTCCCCGCGCCTTCCTTCACGCCCCCCCCCCCCCGAGCCCCCAGAGCCCTCATGACGCAAACACACATCAAACCGGTTGTAGTTCCTGACCCCCTCCCCCATCCCTCCTCCCGCCCCCCCCTCCTCCCTCTAACACACACTCTCCATGCATGAGCGCGCACACACACAAGCCCCCCCCCCCCACCCAACATAAGTACTAATGACGTCATTGGCGACCTTCACCTCACTCTCCAAACATAGGTAGGTCGGGTTTAATGCGCAATCAGCATATCCGTATTTAGATGGCAGTGAGGTCCTTTCCTTTGCAAGTATTCCCCCCCCCCCCCACCACACACACACAGAACAACAAAAGGGGAAGGGGAGTGGGGGGGGGGGGGAGAGAAAGAGTTTGGTGACTACAGTACTTCGACGAGGATTATATTTGTGATAGCTCCATGGCAAACTGTTGTATCTCCACTAAGACAGTTAGTTCTTCTTTCTTTTGTTAATTAAAAAGAAAAAGCTTTGGTCACTCATACCAATTGATTAAGGTCTTAGAAAGGGCTTAAACTACAGAATTAAAAACAATGGTGTATGAAAGCGCTTCGACTTGGTTGTACAAATAAAATCATGGCCGCCTTTTATTTTTAACTGAGCCTCTTTCTGTATGGCTTGTTGCTAAACAATCATTTAGACCACCATTATTTATTTCCTTGTTTAAAAAAATTAATTGTGTGTAGCTTTACAATTTTTTTTATTTGATTATATATTTATGTGTTTATTTATGTGTTTAATAATATATTATTTATTATTTATGTATGTAGTTATGTGTTTACGTCTGTGTTTATCTATGTATCTATTAATATAAGAAGCGACCTTGTTTAACGCACAGGAGTTATGTGGAGTTGACATCTAACGATTACTCGAGAGGCTAGACAGTTTAGAAAATAAGCTCCTTTCCCCGGTGAACAAAAATAAAATAGATCTTTTATTTTTATTGACAAGGAGATAGATGCGTGTGATGATATCATGGGCCCGGAATAGCCGGTGGACATGTGAAATTAACGCTGCACATATGACTGTCAAATTGTGCTGAGTCATACTCATAGGTCGTTAATTTGATGTGCTATACATGTCATAATAGCTCACTCAGACACAGGAGGAGGGGGGGGGGGGGCAAAAGGAGGGAGAGGGCAATGGTTGGCCTCTGACCCCTTAAACCTCCATAGTCCGATGGAAGCATTAACTTGTCAGAATCAAAACATTTGATTTGATTCTAGATATTGAACTTATACTGACTTACTAGGCATATATTTCTGCATAGAAGTGGAAAGTAAGAGAATTTAAAGCTGCATAGTCGGATGAAATATCAAAATTTCAAACCCAAGCCAATTATCTAGATTTGATTTTACATATATCTAAGTTAGATACTGATGCACTTATTAAGCATTTGTTTCTGCATAGAAGGCAATAATACCGAGTCAATTTAACAGAACCTGTTACTGCAGAAGTCTATGGTGTCAGAGTTTTGGCAAGCTTGCCAAAACTAATTTTCCATGTTTGCACTCAAAATATCTCAAAAGTTTACCATTTAAAATAAAAGTAACTTTGAACTAATATAAAGTACTAAGTAGATACTAGTGATCGATCTAATATATTTATCTCAGAAAAAATACCGAAATTCAAAAGAATCGGACTATGCAACTTTAATAGAACCTGTTTTTGCTGAAGCCTATGGTGTACAAATTTTGACGTAGACACCAACATTAATTTGACATGTTTTCACTTTAAATATTTGCAAACTTTAGCCATTTCAGATTTTGCTTAATTTACTTTTTTAAGTAAAGTAAAGTAACGTAGATTGTAATGATCAGTCTAATGTATTTATCTGATTTAAAAAAAAGACAAGAAGCTCAAAACCATGGGACTATGTACCTTTAATTGACCCAGCCAGCTTACGCCTCCAGATTCATCGAAGCAGTGTTTATTCATGGTTTCCATGGTGACAAGTGGCCACTTTGTAGAAGTGTGGCCATTGGGAGCGTGGTAATGAAGGGCCATACCCGGGATGACGACATGGCCCCCCCCCCACCCCACCCCACCCCCCGGGTCGCCTCAGGGCCAGCCTCAGTGAGCGGAACGCCGCCATTACGTGGAACGCCGGGCGCGTTTCACCAAAAGGCCCACCGACCAGTTTCACTAAAGAAGACGCGCGAGGGCCGGGGTTAGCTTAAAGTTGCATAGTCCGATGGTTTTGCGTTTTGGTAATTTTTCTGAGATAAATATATAAAATTGATCGTTATAATCTAACTTATTTCAGGTTGAGGTAACTTTTATTTTAATTGGATAAGTTTTGAGATATTTGAAATTCAGTCATGTAAACTTACTTTTGGCAAGCACACCAACACTGTGACACCATAGGCTTCAACAGTAACAGGTTCTATCAAATTGAGTCAGTGTTCACTTCTATGCGGCAATAAATGCTTAATATGCGCCTCAACATCTAAGTTAGATATGTAGAGTCAAATCTATATAATTATTTTCGTTTTGAAAATGTGATGCTTCATTGGACTATGCAGCTTTAAGAACGGCCATCCGCTGAGATGAAGTTTTTAAAGTTGTATAGTTCGATGGTTTTGAGTTTCTGTCATTTTATTTCTGAGATAAATATATTACTAGATTAATCATTATTATCTACTTTTCTTTAGTTTGAAGTAACTTTTATTTTAAATGGCTAACTTTTGAGATACTTGAATGGTAAACATGTAAAATTAGTTTTGACAAGCATGCCAAAATTCTGACACCATAGCCTTCTGGTTCTATTAAATTGCCTCAGTATTCCCTTCTATATGGTGACAAATGTTTAATAAGCACATCAATATCCAAGTTACATATGTATAGTAAGATCTATATAATTATTTTGTTCTTGAAAATTTGGTATTTTCATAGGACTATGCAGCTTTAACAAACACCATCCACTGACATAAAGCTCCTAATTTCCACACAAAATTATCCATTGCGTCTATCTTCTCTTCTCCATTCAACATATTAATTGCTCTTTTTCCCCGGCATCTATTAATATTAGAGTCTTGTGGATTTGGGTTCCCGGAGTTTTAATGTTGGGAGTTTACACGCTAGTTCAAGGCCCTGTCACACTACGATATACTGCGTCAGTGTGCGCTCAAAGTTAGAAAATTTGCCAGTACATCGGTATTCGTTGAACTTTTCAGCGGCGGGGGTTAAAAATAGGCGTATACATAACGTACACACAACATACGTAGCGTATGCAGAACATATCTCTGACGTATTGCTAGCGTATGAGAGTGTTCATGTGCCTTGCAAAACTTTCGCAAAACATTCGCAAAATGCTCGCATACGCTCACGGAACGCTGACCAACGTTACATACGTTACTCCATCGCTAGAAATATGGCGTATGCGTTAAATATGCTGGAGATATAGCAGGCATACGTTCAAAGTACTTTAGGAGTACGTAATGCATCCGTTGGCAGTATGCGGACTGTACACGGACTGCACGTTACCACCGGCTGAACGTACGGCTAACATGCAGCAACGTATACCAATGTATCCTTAATACACTCCCAACATATGCCGATGAATCCTCAGCGTACACGCAGCATACGTTCAATGTACGAGCCACACTTCGACACACATTGAAAATTTCGAGCATGCACAACATTTTTTCGGAGCCTCGACGCGCATCGACGTAAGATGACGTATACCGACATATCCAGAACATATACGCCGTATGCCCAATGTACACGCGATGTACGCCGATGTATGCCGACGTGTTGGTCGAAAATTACATACATTGGCGCACGTTGAGGCGATACGTCGTAGTGTGACAGGCCCTTAAAGAGCGGTGTTGCTGGCACGGCGCCAGCGATGACAGTGGCCCCCCCATCGCCCCAGGCGACGAACTGTGGCGACGGAGGTTGGTGACGTAGGCGACCACTGTCAACGGACGCCATGGGCGGAAAGTTTCTGTCGGTGGATCCTGGTCGCCTGGGTGACCTTTGGATGATAAAGTAAACACTGACTGGTGGACTGTCCGACTGACTGACTCATACTTCACTCTAACAATCGCACAGCGCTGTTGTATACACACGCAGATTGGTTGTTGGAGTTTTACATCCTGGCAACATCTAAGGTCATATCAGGATTGGTACCGAATTGTGACAGTACGCACTCATGGCGACTTTATAGTGCTGCCCCACTGGGAGACCAGACTGCCAGCAACATGACCTGATATCCCAATCAGTCACATTATCCTGACACTGAGCCAACCAGTCCTTGCTCTAGCCTAATAATGCCGAGCGCCTGTCTAGGTAGCGACACATATCAATTTTTAAGTAATTGGTTTGACTCGACCAGGGTTCGAACCCGTGGGTTAGAAACCCATGATCTACCAAAACTGCACATGTATATCTATGGGGAAGCGCTTTTAGTTTTAACTGTTACTGTTAGTGTTAGCCTCCTGCACACACACACACACACACACACACAACCTCGCCATTCCCCCCACTTCCACCACACGTCCATGAGGGATTATCCAACGTCTTTAACATGTTTTAACATGTTCCATAATAGCACAAAGAGTACTACTTCACTGATACAACCGGACATCGTTGTAGTATGCACATGTAGATCTACGGGAAAGAGTTTTTTTGTTTTAGCTGTTAGTGTTACTGTAGTGTTAACCTCCTCAACACACACCCATACAATCTCACCATTCCCTCCACTTTGACCACATATCCCTGAGGGGTTATCCAACGTTTTTAACATGTTCTAACCACATGTTCCACAATAGTACAAAGAGTACTACTTTTTCACACCCCAATAAAGCAGTAGTCGGGTCTATATTTTATCACACAACATGACAGTGGTTTATGTTATATAAACATTTGATATATTTTATTAAGTCATAGCCACCATGCATGCCCAATGTGCTCTCTGTGGCGGAGTGGTTAGAGTGTCTGACTTTTTTCTAGGTTGAACTTCTAATCTGAAGGTTGGTGGTTTGATTCCTCACCTCTGCCAATTTGGATTTCTACCGCTGTGTATATCTTACAGCATCATCAAAGGCTAGTTGCTCTCATACCATCTCTATGTGGTGTGGGAGCTTAAAAATCCCTTGGGTCGGTAAAAGTGTAGGCTCGGGCTTTCTATTGACAAATTTCTAATGGTGAAAACAAGTGTAATCCATGATATGACTTATCCATGATAGGCAGTATAAATCTTCAAATCATGACTGTCCCCCTACCCTTATGGACATTCTTTTTTTTACACTGTTAAACAATTTTGTTAATACTTATAAGCAGATATATTTCCTGAACGCTGCATCTCTATAATCTATATGTAACTGTGAAGCCTTTATTTATTTTGTCTGTTTGTGTTCTATGTCTTCCAGGCTATGACAGGTTTTCTTCTCATCACAACAAGAGAAGGAAAACTTCTCTACATCTCCGACAATGTGACCGAATATCTCGGACATTCAATGGTAAGCAAGCAGCCACACACTGTTCATTGTCCTATATATTAAAGTTGCATAATGCTTAATAATCTCATAATAATTTGTTGGTTTGAATTTCTTTCACAGTTTTTTAAGTTAGACTTAAATCGCCTACTCTACTTTAGCTCAGATTAACTTTATGGTAATTGACGAAGTTTGGAAATATTTGACGTGTATACATTCAAAGTAATTTGTGTGTCCACGCCATCTGAAGCTCAGCGCAATATACCGTTGCTATGGCAACGTCAAAAGCTAACGAGTTATCACTTTCATTTCGCTATCGCCATGTGGACGTCGGTAAAATATCGCATTCTTAAGGGATCACAACCCTACAGAAATTCTGAATGCACAAACTAATATTACACTCAAATTGGACATCTAGGATCAAATCTATGTAGATAATTTGGATTAGAGAAAATAGCATGATTTTATTGGATTATGCAACTTTAATAATATGACTATTTTTTTTCAATCTCTCCTCCACAACCCACTCCAGACTTGCTTTATCTTAAGTTAAGGGCATTCTTCTGCCCAGTGTTAAAATGACTCGCCGAATAAATGTCAATTTCTGTGTTTGTCGCGGATGGGAAAGGTTTGTGTCAATCAGTCCCCCCCCCCCCCCCCCCTCACATACGCACAGTCACACACAGACAGACAGACACACACATTTTGCCAGCTCATTAGATCGCGAATGCTATTTATTTTCCCAATTACCCCTGGCCCCTGTATCGCCTTCTCCCGCCCTCGCCCCCTCCCCGCCCCCTCCCCGCCCCCTCCCCGCCCCGCCCCCGCCTGTCCACGCCTGTCCTCCGGTGTAATCCTATCGGCCTGTCCATAATAGATTAAAATCTCAAACCTTCGCCATTAAGATAAAATTCGGTGCCGCTGAAAACCGAGCCGCTTACTAGGAGTGTGGATGGGGTGTGGATGGGGTGTGGTGTGGTGTGTGGGTGTGGGGTGTGGTGTGGTGTGGGTGTGGTGTGGGTGGGGAGGTGGGGTATGGGTGGGGAGGGAATAGATGAGGAGGGAGGGCGTGGGTGAGGAGGTGGAGTGTAGGTGGGAGGGAGGGTGTAGGGAGAGGGAGGGGTGTAGTAGGAGGGTGGGGTGAGGAGGGAGGGGTGTAGGTGTGAGTGCGGGTGGAGGGAGGGTGTCGGTGGGGATGACTCTAGGAGGTGACAGGGGATCCCTGTTTGGATGTGTTGACGGGGTGGGAGTGGAGGAGGGAGGTGTGGAAGGGGTATAATGGGGGGGGGGGTTGCAGCGGCAGGTCAAAACCATTTGTTGATCCCCTGCCACTGACAAGGGCCAGCTACTGAATGGTTGTGAGTGATGGCGGAGGGGGGAGGGTAGGGGTAGGGGGGAGAGTAGGGGGAGGCAGTGGACCTGGCTAATATGGGAATGGAGAAGATAAGGAAAGAGTGGGGGGTGGGGGTGGAGGTGGGGGGTGGATTACATCCAGCCACCTCCACCCCCACACACCTCCCGATGGCCACTCAGTTACCACTCAGGTAATGAGGGGGTGGTGTGGGCGACAGCCGGAAGGGGGCAGCACAGGTAGCCGGCCCCGGCAGGTGTCGCCTTTGTCTGCGCAGGAGGTGAGGTGGGAGGGTGGGTGGGTAAGGGGGTGGGGGTGAGTGTGGGAAGATTTCAATGAGGGCCGGCGGTGTGCGCCGCGATACTAGACGGGGAGACGGGAGGTAGGTAACCCAAACCCTGGAGGCGCAGGTAACTGTGCAAGTAATTGATCTGGCGTTCGGGAACTAATCACGTGACCGCCGCGAGGTTTGAGGCGGGAACCTGACTCCGCAACCCCTACAGCCCCCACAATCCCCGCAATCCTCGCAATCTCCCCGCTCCGACCTCTTCACTCCCACCACTACTAGCAATTCTTCCCGGCAATCCTCCCTCCCTCCCTCCCTCCCTCCCTCCCTCCCTCCCTCCCTCCTTCCATCTCTCCATCCCTCTCCATTCGCCTGCAGGCGGCGCTGCGGAGCGCGGGTAGCGTCACCGACACCCGGCGCCCATGCGCAGAGGTCGCGCGTCACACGGGCGGCGGGCGACGGGCGGCGGGAGGCGGGCGATGGGCGGCGGGCGGCGGGAGGGTGGAGGGTGGTGGGCGGGCGGCGGGCGGGCGGGAGGCGCGTCGGGTTGCGCCCGGCTCATAAACCCGGCGGCTAATTATGGCTACGACACCGCCCCCAGAACGCCCCGCGCGCGGCACAATTTCCGGCCCCGGGGTTAGTCGGGGGCACAATGGCGGCCGTAATCGACGCATGTCAGACGCGGGCGGAGACACGGCTAATTATGGCGAATCCACCCCCCCCCCCAACTCCCCCCTCCTCCAGAAAAATAAAAACAAATAAAAGCAAACAACAAAATGGCGGGGTGAACGGAGAGGAAAGAAGCGAGGGTGGGAGGGTGTAAACAAAAAAGAGCAAGCAGCAATCTTTTTGAGCAGGACCCGCTCAATTAGGCGGCAATTAAGGCAGGGGTGCTGTCAAAGGGGCCCTGGTGGGTATAATCAGACCCGGTGTATTGACAGGGGCCGCTGCAACTCACGCAGTCATTTCCTGCGGTAACTCACTCCGACAAAACATTGCCACCCTCCCCCAACCCATCATGATTTCTGACCTCGTTCCATCCGTCCCCAGTGCTTCTATTATTATTACTCATACTGATAGTGGAGCATTGGAGCCAATGATATGTATACATATATATACAATATATATTACATATATTACACATGTTACACATGTTACACATATTGCACATGTTGCACATGTTGCACATATTGCACATGTAACATATGTTACATATGTTACACATGTTACACACGTTACACACGTTACACATGTTACACATGTTACACATGTTACACATGTTACACATGTCACACATGTTGCACATGTTGCACATATTACATATATTACATATATTACAGATCATATATCATATATTATATATAATATATATAATATATATAATATATATAATATATAATATATATAATATATATAATATATATAATATACATATTATATATATTATATATAATCTATGATATATGATCTGTAATATATGTAATATATAATATATATAATATATATAATATATATAATATATATATTATATATTATATATAATCTATGAGTATGATATATGATCTGTAATATATGTAATATGTGCAATATGTGCAATATATATAATATATATAATATATCAAATATATATAATATATATAATACATATAATACATATAATATATAGTGGGTTTGGGGACGGGGTGGCAATGTTTTGTCGGAGTGAGTTACCCCAGGAAATGACAGTGTGAGTGGGAGCGGTGGCCCCTGTCAATACAAGGGTCTGATTGTACATATATAGTGGCTACAGTTAGGAAGAACTACGAAACGAGTACGTGGGTTGAATATGTATAATCTCTATTGGTTCTGCCCTGTAGCTATTTTTTTATTTGTTATTACATATAATCCTTCTACATCATATATATGCATGCATTTACTGCTGCTCTGCTGGATGATATCACGGCGTCTGTGTGACCTCTCTGTCTCCAGGTGGACATGATGACGCAGGGTGACTGCCTCTACGACATCATCGACAAGCGCGACCACGTCAAGGTGCAGAGCGAGCTGCTGCAACCCAACTACACGCCGGCAATCGGCGAGGAGAAGACCTTCTTCTGCCACATGAATGTTTCGCGCTCCTTCCGCCGCCACACCGGCTTTGGGGACCACAAGGTGAGTTGGTCACACTTTGTATATCATTGCAAAAATAAAAGCCGAGTCATGCTAAATTGGCGTTCAGTTTACTGAATTACCATTGACTTAAAGAATTCCGGGTCCGATGAATCATCAAGTTATATCCGAACTCACGTAAAATCGGTTTAGCAAAAACCCGAATTTACTTATTTTAAAGACCACACAGGATGGCCGAATGAGTTGAGTGTCCGTCACCCGTTTTGGAAGATCGTGGGATTCGTACCCTGCTCGAGTCAAACCAATGACTTACAAATTTATAATTGTCACTTCCTAGCCAGGCGCTCGGCATTATTAAGAAAGGGCAAGGACTGGTTGGCTCAGTATCAGAGTAATGTGACTGAGTGGGATATCAGGTCATGGTGCTGGCGGCCTGGTCTCCCAGTGGGCAGGTGGGGCAGTATGATGAAATTACCACGAGTGCACACTGTCACCATTCGGTATCCATCCTGATATAACCTTAGATGTTGCCAGGACGTAAAACTCCACCAACCAACCAACTTATTTGAAGGCGGTCGCTTGTTGCAGGTGATGCACGTGCGTGGACACTTCATCCGGCCGCTACAAGGCGACCACTACGGGTCGCAGCCGGTGTTCATGGCGACCTGCACCCCGCTCGTCACCCCCGACGTCAAGGAGACCACCATGCAGCACAACACACTCATGTTCCAGTCTGTCCACAACCTCGACATGTCCTACATCGAGATCGCCCCCAAGTAAGTTTTCCACAAATAATTTGGTTTAGTTTTTTTTTGTGTCTGTGGTTACAATAAGAAGAGTTCAGTCGCAAAACCATGTAAACGCCAATCCAGAAAAATGTAGTTCAAATAAAAGATTTTTACCGGAATAAAATTATATTTTCTCGCTAGTTCCACTTGTCATATGATCACATGGTTATGGAGCAATGAACAAAAGAGTAGGAATCTTTTTTTTAACACACTTTTTGAGGGTTTGATCTTCATTTTTGGATCGGTGTTTACATGTGTTTTTTTGCCTGAACTCTTCACAATTTTACTACTGTTAATTAAAGTTGCATAGTCCGATGATTTTCAGGTTTTGTCATTTTTCTGAGATAAATATATCAAATTGATTGTTATAATTTATCTTACTTTAGTTCGAACTAACTTTGATTTGAAATGGCTACCTTTTGAGATATTTGAAGTGCAAACATGCAAGATTAATTTTGGCGAGCACGCCAAAACTCTGACACCATAGGCTTCTGCAGTAACATATTCTATTAAAGTGACTCAGTATTTATTCCCTTTCATGTGGCGATAAATGTTTAATTAAGTGCACCAGTTATACCAGCATCTAAGTTATATATGTAGAATCAAATCTAGATAATTGTTTTGGTTTTAAAAATTTGATGTTTTCATCGGACTATGCAGCTTTAATTAAGTAGGGAATGAGGGACTTCAATCGTGTACAATTAGTTTTCATCATTTCCCAGCTTGCTCCTTGCGCTATCCTAGTAATGCTGAGTTCTAGTCTAGGTAGCGTAATGTATGGACGTTTATGTCATTGGGTTGACCCAATCAGAGTTAGAACTTCATGCCATGCCATGCAGAAAGCAGTAACTCAATTCATTCTGCCACCCATCCATTCAAAATAATGTAGAATCCAACCCTTCACAAATTCTAAAATAATATTATTATTTTGTTTTATCATTCATCATTTTCCAACATGATTAATTATTATTTTGTTATGTAATTTAATATCTTTGTTTTCTATTGATATTAAATAATAAATATTTTCTCAGTTATTATTTTTATTATCCAAAAGAGATTAAAAACGATATGTTCTTAGATAACGGTTTTAGATATTCTTGGATCGGGCATATGTTTTTTGATCGTTATCGCCTCCGATTCCTCTAACTTGATCCCTGTTTAGTAGCATATTCTAACCGGATATTGCGATTTGTTCATTTCAGCGCTGAATACCATCTGGGTTGCTCTGATGCTGAGATGAAAGGCAAGTCGTGGTACGGAATTCTTCACCCAGAGGATATCCACGAGGCCAAGGAGAAACACACGGAATGTAAGTAACCATCTCATGTGACATTGACTTCGACATCGGTCGCTAAAGGCCCTGTCACACTACGACCTATGGCGGCGGCGTGTGCGTAACATGTCGAAATAGTTTGAAAATAAAAATACGTTGAGATACGCCGACCTATGCCGAGCATACTCGACCTATGCCCAACCTATACGTAACCTATGATGCCGTATGCCGACGTGTTGGTGAAAATTTGCATAGGTCGGCATACGCTAAGGCCATACATCATAGTGTGACAGACAGCCAACACGCTGGGCATATGCTCGCCGTACGCTCGCAATACGCTCGGGGTACACCAGCACACGCTAGAGGCACGTTAGACTAAGCTAGGCATACGCTATATATGCCAGAGGTATGCGGAGGACGCAGGTTCAATATACGGCTAACCTATGCCGACCTACCCCTAACTTATCCGTAACCTATGCAGTCGTACGTCCAGTGTACATCCAGCGTAGGAGAAACGTATGAGCCACACGCCAGGATAGGTTAAAAATTCTGACCATGCACAACAATTTGTTGGCGCCTCGACCTACGCCGACCTATGATAACCTATGAAAAGCATATACGATGTATGCCAAATTTATGCGTAACCTATGACGGCCTATGCCGACGTGTTGGTCGAAAAGCGCATACGTCGTCATACGCTAACGCCATAGGTCGTAGTGTGACAGCCCCTTTAGGCTAATCCTACAGGCACTGCCAACTGGACATAATGATAATTGTATAAAGGAAACCAGCACAGTTAGTGATGAAAGAAAGTCTCCTGTGACATAAATAAAAAGAAGAAAAAGCGGAAAATTGACTTCCGGTGAATTATTTGTGATTCTCTGGCAGTGTCATATCTATAGTATAAAGAGACTCCCCTTTTTCAACGGAGAATTCTGGAAATTAGCGAAAATGCGAGATCTTTCATCCATATGGACAGTGATAAGGCAGTTCTCGCATGTAATAAGACCTGGACTGGGTTTCACTCCCCACCCCCCCACCCCCCTTCCCGGGGGTGGGGATGGGTACCAGCAGGCATCTCTCCGCCTCCTGTGCGGGGGCTCTCCTCCACTAGCTCGAAGTACATTTTTTAAAATAAAGGAGTAGGGCGTCTTTTCCCCCTCTAACTCATACCGCATTACGTGTCTCTATCTTACTTGTTTATATATCGTTTGTCTCAACCACTATGAAAGAATTATTATATATATATCGCTTTCACATATCGGATCGCTTTCACAGTTCTTGAATGTCTGGCTAATTACCGCTACTGTTGGTTCTTGCAGTGGTGAAATCTTCGCACGAAATGGGATGCATGCTAACGGTCCGCCTGCAGAACGCAGACGGAACATGGATCTGGGTGAACATGGTTATGCACATACGCCAACCATTCATCTGTGACAACGGTGATCCAGCCATTGTCTGCAACAATCATGTCATCTCCGACAGCGAAGCGCCTCTTTTCAAGGCGCAGAGCCAACTTTACTCCTCCCAAGTCGCACGCAGCCCAGAGTTCCTTGGAAACTTGTCTGCCTCCTCGCCACCGCATGTCATCGCACAAGTTCCAGCGGACGAAGATTCCACACACTTCCAAGGTCAGGAGACAGCTGGAACCTTGAGCTTCACCGGACAGTTTGGTGTCATCCCTGCAGCACCTCTTCAACAGCCACAGCAGCAATCACAGGGAGAGTCCAGCTATGGGTACGGCATTAACCCTGTGCAAGAATCTGCTATCGAACAGGACAGCGCCAGTCACAAACAACAACAGCAGGCAACTGCGCAGCCAAAGTTGGACCAGAAGCAGCTTTTCCGACAGAATGTCCTCAACCGCCTCAAGCGCAAGATGCAGCCCGCCGAGTGCAATCCCGTAAAGCAGCAGTGTATGAGCCTCCCCGAGAACCACGACGGCCATGGAAGTACCATGAACATCCAGGCTTCGGTCGTCACACAGCCGCTCGTCTCCTACCAAGGCATGATGGAGTCCGGTGGCGGTGGTGGTGGTGATTACGGAACCATTATGGAACCAGTCCACTTACCGATCTTCTCCCAGTTGAACATCAAGAAGGAAGTGATCATTCCCAAATCTCCAAAGATCTGCCAGAAGATTGCAACCACCATGATGGACATCAACTACCCATCTGGTCCGCTGACTCCTGACTCTGTCGCATCGGAGAGTCTGGACAGCAGCACCTCGCAACTATGCGTTGATGTCAACGACTCCGCTGTCGTTCCCAACTCCATGCTCACACCCGATTCATCACCCGTATCATCTCCAGTCCACAGCAACAACAACAACCACAACAGTCCCTATATAAGTGATGCAGACAACAACAACCTGTCAATCTACGACCTCCCCAGCCAAGAGAAAACCCAGAAGCAGATGGCCTACATCGACCTGGACAACCTTCTGAACTCCTCTCCCCTACAGGATATGTCGGCGGCGCTCATCACCCCGCTGAAGCAGCACTCCAGCCCGCAGTCGCGGATCGCCGAGATCGCCGCTGCCCTGAAGGAGGGCGAACTCCACCACAACGTCCTGCGGCTGCCGGGCGCCCAGCCCGTCGTCCCAGCACCCAGCATCCCGGTGTCGGTCGAGGCGCTGGCCGAGCGCTCACAGCTCGACGAAAGCTCGCCGCTGGGCGTGGGCGAGAACTCGGCGTGTCTGGCACACTCCATGACGAAGGCGCTGCTCGACTGGACGCGCATGCTCGGAGGCGACATCACCATGGCGGACATCACGGAGAGCTTCTTGCTGCCAGAGTCCGACGATCTGATGGCGTGTCTGAACTTGCCGCTGGCCACAGAACAAGACGATCTCGTCGTCTCGCCGCTGTCTGGTGATATCGAGTTCCAGCAACTGGAGGATTTCAGCATTAAATCACCAAGTCATGGTGAGTGCCGCTTCTTAGCTATTACTACCTCTCTGTCGCGCGGCAAGCGAAAGACATCAATTTCCATACTATGTGTTGAGATAAATATATACTAATATTATTATTACTAGTCTAAAAGTGGGTGGATGGGTGTGTGGAATATTTTGTTGTTTTATCTCAAATTCAACTTTGTTCCGCTTTACTAAAACCTTATAATAGATATAACAATAAAACAAAACAAAACAAAAAAAAACACCCGAATATGGTTAGACATAATTAATAACTTCAAAATTAATTCAGGCTGAAATCAATAAG
Source organism: Branchipolynoe longqiensis (assembly GCA_030323885.1). NCBI lineage: Eukaryota > Metazoa > Annelida > Polychaeta > Phyllodocida > Polynoidae > Branchipolynoe > Branchipolynoe longqiensis. The sequence continues at coordinate 36,161,309 of CM059186.1, forward strand.
AGTAATCAGCTTGTGTACTGTGGGGCGTTGGTTCTGTGCAAATAACCCCGTTGCTGTTGGCTGCATTTCACTGACCATACCGTTCCCGTTGTGTTTTGCAGGTGAGATCGACCAGTTGTCGACTGCTGTTTTCGACTCAACCTTGTAAGTCGGGCGTCCGACTTACACAAAAATCCAAAAATGTATGGCATATTGTCATTTATAATGGAGCAAACTGTACCGTGTGGTATATCACTCAACAATATCTCTCTATATGTATTATAGGGGTTGATGGAGCTGTAGACTGAATGCCTGTATATTTTAGATTTTTTCTTTAAAAAAAATTTTTTATTGTAAAAGAAATCCTCTTTATTTTCTCCCCCCCCCCCCCCCTTTTTTGATGTTCTTGTCCTGTTTGGTAGATTTTGCTGGACATTGTTGCCTCTCGGGTTGAACACACACGTGGGAATCCATAAACGTAGGTTGGGGGTTGGAAGGGACGGGGCAGTTTGGACAGTGGCGTTTGCGCATGTGCAGTAAGCAGCGCTGGCACTTCCGCTGGGTGGAAGTGGAGGCGTCTTCTGTCAGCAGCCCAGATATTTGGGCCACGAACTCTACTATGTGCTGGACTCGTGGTGCGTGACGACTCAAAGACTTATTGGGCCTCTTTGCTGTGCTAAGAACCCACACCACCACAACAACACAGGAAGAAGTCAATCTTAATGGTTAAAGAACAAACATGTTGTAAGAAAAGAGAATGGGGAAACAACTACATGATGTGGTTCCTTTTATATTTCACCAATCAATATTAGATATAGTTAGACGGTGTCATTTTCGAGGATCTACAGTAGTTATCCTGTTAGTACAAAAATCCAAGAACATAAGATCATCATCATCATGTACTCGCCAGAACAGAGTTTTCTTCCGGAAGACTATGAATATTGTTTTGTTTGTGTGTTGTGGTAAATAGATATCCAAGAGATTATTATTTTGATAAACCCACGTATTTAACAATAATCTATTACGCTGGTTGTCAGCCGGTTGAGTAACCAGTACCTGCCGTCTTATGTAATCGCCAACAACATGGCGGATATTGTAAAGCAATACGCATGCGCATGGTTTGCATATTGGAAGGTTTTGAGCCGGTCTCAACGAAAATTATATATATATATATATATAACGAAAATTATATATATATATCAATTGCTGAGCCCTTACTTAAGCGTAGACACGTGTAGCGAGCCAGATCTGGCTTGACGCTTATCACGTGACCGGTATTTGCAAGATTTGGCCGCCATCTTGCCAGCTGGCGCCACCATCTTGTATGCATTATTTGAGAAATGCAAACTCACTCCCTTTTTCGAAAGAAGTACAACTATGTTTGTCCTTCCATTTGTCTTAAATTGATCCCTTACTAACTATTTTTTTAAATTGTCAGGCATTATTTTTTTTCGTCTCACAGTCCCGACGCTACTGCATTTTGTTGTATTACAAATCTGGTAGCAGTGTTGCGAGGGCAGGTGGGTCTGGGTTTGTTTGACGGTGCTGTTCTGATGTGGAGTGAACAGACCTGAACGAACGTGTGATGTTGCAGAGTTGGCCCTCTAATGTGTGTGTGTGCGTGACAAGCGCATGCTGTGTGCGCATGCGCATGCGCACAGGCACACTGGGCAGTGTGGATGGCACAGTGACGGTGGTAGTTAACCACTGGTGCCTTGGTGCCTCCCCAAACAAGGCTGCTACGCGGGTTTTTCAATGTATCACCCTATGGGTCAAATTATATACCCTGATCAGTCATTAACACTGAGTGACCGAATATGTTACAAGTAATGTGTTGACGCATTATACAAATATTTAACCACCACACTAACCCCATACTCAATTATCTTTTGTCGTGTTCTTTCTTTCGCTGGCGAACATAGCAGAATGCCAAATTTGTTGCAGTAGATCTGCATATATAATATATATAATACATATATAATACATATATAATACATATATAATACATATATAATACATATATAATACATATATAATACATATATAATACATATATAATACATATATAATACATACATAGTAGATATATAATATATGATATGTATAATATATAGTATGTATAATATATAGTATGTATAATATATAGTATTATAATATATAGTATTATAATATATATTATAGTATGTATATTATATATTATAGTATTATATATATGTTAGATTCTTACCTCGGTCCTTATACTCCAGGTATAGTTGAATAGCTTATAAGTTATATGGCTTGTTTCATACTGTTCACTACTACTACTAGCAATAGAAGTAGATTGCCATCTGAAGCAGCCTACATTTATGATATAATCTATACTCTCTACATGATATGTTTTAATACCTATCGTAAAATAATTGGGCGTTATGTTAATGACCGACTGTTAGCCACTATCTTGAATAACCATCCTGCTAATGGCTAACAGTTGGCCAGTACAATAAAACCTCTCTAAATCGACCGACCATGGGACTTACTTTAAATGGTTCATTTAGGGAGGTGGTCAGTTTAGGGAATTTGTTAAAATCGTTAAAATGATATTGTATGGGTGATCGTTTGGAACTCAAATAAAGCGATGGATATAGGGGAGTGGTTGATCTGTTGAGGTGGTCGGTTAGAGAGGCTTTACTGTACCTTCATTTAAATAGCACCGTTACATATATGATATAGGTGTCACCGGAGACCAGCAGTCAGTTGACCCCGGTTAAAGGTTAGAATGCCCTTATGATAACGGCTCAGATAACACTAGATATACATGGACAAGGGCCATGGAAGGTCAATAATGGAAGGGCAATAATGCGAAGACAGAAGTGCTGGCTTCTTGTCACCAAGGTGAGCTTTTCTGGGCCAATGCGCCAATATATATATGTATGGAGGTTTGACACCTCCCGCAGAACTTGCTTTGAAGAGCTTGCACATATAATCAAAATTAGGCATATAGACTATGTCTATATGAGACTGTCTCAAAAGGTGCTAAGCAATATGGGACAAAACTTTGTCCATTGTAACGTTCAACATACTATCTACTTATGCATTTGCTCAGGATAAACTGATTTGTTTTTTACATGGTGTTTCATAATCCCAATAGAATACATATTGATTTGAAGCAAATGTCCTTGTGTTTTCAGTGTAACCGTTTCTGTGCTGTTTTGTGTCAATCGTTACAATGGACAAACAAATTAAGAGTTAGCACCTTTTGAGACAGGCTCATATATATATTTCATCAAGGTTATTCACATGTACTCATGCTCATGCAAATATAATCAGGGTATGCATGATCATGTAAATATAATCATGGTAAGCATGATAATGTAAATATAACCATGATTATGCATATATACTTATGATTATGTACATGTATGATGACTGTATATATATAATGATGGTTATGTATATAGTCATGGTTATATACATCATCATGGCTATGTATTATATAGTCATGAACATGTGTATATAATGATGGTCATGTATATAATTATGGTTATAGATACATAATCATGGTTAGGCATATATAATCATCGTTATGCATATATGATCATAGATATGCACATATATTTGAAGTTGAACTTCGGTTTATGGATCCCTATTCACGGTTTGTTGATGATGTGTGTGTTGTGCTGGACTGGACGAAGTAGTAGGCCCATATAAGTTAATATCATCGCTGGGTGAATAATGAATTAGCCATATTTGTTGCACACTTCATGATATCAGCATGCATGTATGTAGGCCATATACTATGTCAATTGATGATTAATGTAATAATATGCGCATATATATTATTTATGATGTATTAAATATATTTTACACATGATATATTGGATATATATTATATATATGATAATATATTGGATATATATTATATATATGATAATATATTGAATATATATTATATGTGATATATTGAACATATAATGTATATGTATGTATATATATATATATATGTATATGAATCTAAAATTCAGACTGAATGCTCATAAAATATCATATTCAGACTGAATAAATACCTTATCAGCAGGTATTGTGTGATAAGATAATACCAACACTACAGCTGGCCAGCATTGAAAACAAGCCTGAATACACAGGCTTATATGCTATGGACAGTATAAATAGAGCCTCAATAAAAAAAAAGAAATATAAAAAAAAAAATATATATATATATATATATATATATGTATATACATACACATGCTCATAAATAATCAGCTTATAAACCGAGTGTGTAACTGTACAACGCAGTATTTGTAGAATTACTTGTGTTTGTTGTGGGGAGCTGGCCTCCTCGGCTCTTTGTTGGCTTGTCCGTGGCGAGTGTCTACACACAGTAATGGCGGCACTGCACCCAGCGCGTCAACCCCCAGGTAGCGTAGACTTCACAGACTGTGTGTATATGTGCAAATATAGCACGGCGGCGCCCCACACTCACACCCAGAGCCGGTCTCTCGTGGTTCATATTTGTGAGTAGAAGCGGCTTGCATTTGTTTTACTGGATAAAATAAAAAATAAAATTTTTACAAAAACACATATGATGTCTGCCTTGATGTTAGTTTGTTTCCCACTAGACGCTGACACTCAAACACATTTGACTAAGTTGCATTGATTTTTTGGCCCTGCGCCAACAGTTCTACACTACATGACCTTTTTACTAAGGTAAAACAGAAAAACATTTTAGCTTTTTTGAGGGCAGCTGGACTGTACCACCTCATATAGTTTACTAAATAGATTCTATCAATTATTAATAAAACTTTTCTTTTTCTATGGGAATTTGTTTCCCTTGACCACAAATATATGATTGTGAGCTTTCTAATTTAATGAGTGTCTATTGGCACATAAGTGATTGTCTGCTTTTACATGTAAAAGCGATGGTTTGAACAAGAAACAAACATTTCTCGCTGTGAATATGGCCTATTCTGCCGACTCGGCATAAAGCAACCACCAATCAATCAATCAATCCCACTAGACGCATAGTTATATATATGAAGAGTTTAGGCCCAAAACCATGTAAAGGCCAATCCAAAAATGTAGCTTAAATAAAAGATTTTCCCCTGAAAATAATTTTAATTCTCACTAATTTCACTTTTCATATAAATTAGTTATGGAGCAATGAACAAAAAAATAGGAATATAAAAACCCCCCAACTTTTTGTAGGTTTCATTGCAATGTTTTTTTCTCCATTTTTGGGTTGGCATTTACCTAGTTTTGCGCCTAAACTCTTTATATATATATATATTTGTAATATAATTTATTATATGAATATAAATTGGCGGTGCCTACTTTATTATTATTATTTATTCCGCCACTGCTTGTATATTTCTTATTTAATATTGAGCGAATCGTGTAAGTGTGTATTTTTGCTGCGGAGCTGGGCGCAGCAGCAATCTGTCCCATTTCCGGTGCTTTGATATTGCCGCCATATTGTCACACGCGGTACAATTCATATATATATATATATATATATATATATTTTACCTCGGTACTGCCCCTCTGGCTACTCGCAGCCCAGGGAGAAGGAAGCACATCCAGATCCAGCAATTAGCAGCTAACAGCAGGAGGACATTTGTGAGCAGCTCCGGCAGTTTTTCTACATTAACTACAAAACCAACCAGGTTAGTATCTTTCAAAATCAATATGTTGGTTCAGTTCATGTTAGCATTCACGTATAAAGTTTTTTGAAATTTTTGATAAGTTATCACTGTTTTACAGCTTAATCGCCTGTCACACCTTACCAGATTGAGCAACACTGTTGGTGTTCGGTATCAAAATGCATCGAAATGTGTCGAAATGTTGTGCTTTCAACAGAAAAGGAACATACATTAACGAATAGCCACCAGATGATAAACAGACGAGAACCGGACAATACCCGGATGACACCGGATAACAACGGACAAGCAATGGTCAACCAACGGGCGAAAACCGAATGTCAAACGGACGGACCGGACACCAACCGGACACCAACCGGACTGATCACGGACGCGCCGAAAACATAAAAAACCAACAGACCGAATTCCCGCAGCACCATCAACAGACTCTGCAGGAAGCAAACCGGAGACGTAATGGATGGGTACCGGTGTTGCGGTTTCAGTTCTCCGCTAGTTTCAGTTCTCCGTATCGCTTCTGCGCATGCGTCAAAATCGAACAGCATTGTCAATGGTCGTGAGCAATCTTCATACAGAAAAAGTGAAATATCTCTAAAACCACACCACCTAGAAATAAATCGCTTGGTACACATATAGAAAACATGTTTACCAAAAAGATTATATTAAATTGATATGGTTAGGGTTCTGGATTTCTATTAATTTTTCATAATGTTTTGCACTGCGCATACCGGCAAGCTCAAGGCATTGTTAATGGTATTAAGCAATCTTCATAAAGAAAAAGTGAAATATCTCTAAAACCACACCACGTAGAAACAAGTCGTTTCGTACACATATATAAAACATGTTTACTGAAAAGATTATATTAAATTTATAAGGTTACTCACACTGACACTATAGTGACAGCATGAGTGCAGCGATTTGCGGCGATCGGCGACGGGTTGAATCTGGCTCGATGTTGACACATGCGCAGATGATGCTGTTCGATGTTGACGCATGCGCATGCAGAGAACTGAAACCGCGACACCGGACATGAAACGGACAAAACGGACTAAACAGTTTTAAACCGGGCACCAACCATACACGTCAGTCAGGTTATGTCCGGTACAAGTTTTGTGCATGTTCAAAACTTGCCACCATACACACTGGACACCACCGGAAAGAGAACGGAAACAACGGATGCCTACCGTATATAAACCGGACATTGACGTATTTCACCGGACAGTGTCCGGTTTCTATCCAGTTCCCCAATCCGGTGATGTGTGGCAGGGCCTTTAGGTTCGATCATATTACATATGATCGTTAGAACAATGCCTCCATTGTTCGGTTAAATTTGAACCTGCCCATTGCCAAATTGAGAGATATTTGGCAGGAGCCAGTTAAATCGCTAGGATTTATTCCTGGGTCTCGATTCCCCAATTGTTATTCTCGTTAAGGCGTACCTCCGAGTCCTATAGTATTTTCTTCAACTTGTTGGCGAAGAAAGCAACAGGTGGGAGAAGTTTGTAGGTACTTAGAGTGTGGGAGGCTACCACTACACTGGTCCCTACCCCTCGTTTGGATCGGTTGGTTTACCAAACCGTCATCCTGTGACAGTCTATTAGCCACATGCCTGCATTAAATACTGTTTTAGCGCCATAATACACACCTAGTATAATTATACTCTAATTATCAGTGTGATAGTCAGCCTAAGTAATGCCTAACCATTGATTTTGGTTTTTACTCACAGTCTATGAGCCATGGCTACGAAGCGGAGTAAGGCAGAGGCAACTCATGCGCTCAGTAAAGCTGAAGACCGCTCAGTGCCGGCACGGGTACAAAGATCGCCCTCACCAGAACCAAGAGATTCTGATGAGGTGGGGGGGGGGGGGGTATGATAACCGCCCTGGCCCAGCTGACCTGGATGAGCAAGTTGCACGACTTGTTCAACAGAAGATGGAGGAGATGCTTCCTTCTAGAGTGGCGGCCACAAAGAAAAAGAGATCCAAAGGCACACTGGATTCGGACAAGTCTGAGTGGGAGGACCTCTCAGAGGATCAAGCCTTGTCTGACGACGAGTCAGAGGAGGAAGTGGTTGTGTCTGCGCATAAACGCAAACACAAGAGGAAAGAGCACTCATCAGAAGGGGATGAGTACACGAGGGCATGAAAGAAGAAGCCGCTTGTGAAGAAGAGCAAGAAGAAGACTAAGAAAAGGAGGAAACACAAATCTTCTTCCTCTGACTCTTCGTCAGACTCGTCTTCAACGACGAGTCTGACGAAGAGTATAATAATATGATAGATCATATTCAGATATGATCTATCATATTATTATATGTCACATAATGCAGTGAAGTCATACGTCACAGTAATGTTATTAATAATAATACATATTGGCATGCACATGTAACCTCCCCACCTCCTCCTCCTGCGGGTGTTTGAGGGGTGGAATGAGCAGACGACAAAGAATCTGTTCTTTTCCGGTCCCCTCAAAATGACATACTTTCTTGAGATATTAATTGTACTTATATTATAACATGTCTGAAGTTACGCTATGTTGTTTTTGTCTTCTTAAAAAAAAACCTGCAGTAGTTTACGTTACCCATAATGGTATAGTTCGTTTTCCATAACGGTGTAACCAGGAACTGACTTACAGCTATTTATGCACTGGTAATAATAGTTCGCTGCTGGAACTTGGAACTTGGAAGACTAGAGTTTCTTAAGCTCGGAAAAGACAACTTTCAAATGAATAAAACAGTATTGCAACGGCAGCAACAAGTTTGGTTGGATGGTTGGTGGACCCGATATCCCACTCAGTCACATTATCATGACACGGAGCTAACCAGTCCAGGCACTATCCTATTATTACCGAGTGCCAGGATAGGAAGTGATAAGTATTAATTTTAAAGTCATTGGTTTAATTCGACCGGGGAACCGAACTCCTGATCTTCCGCACGCGAGGGCCACGCTCTGCGGATTAGGCCTCTCTGCGTGCGGCACCCGACGGGCTCGCGGAATGAGTTGACCGTCCGTCTCATCTTTTGGGAGATCGGAGGATCTGAACCCATGGGTTCGTGGGTTCGAACCCTGGTCGAGTAAAAAAAAAAGCCTTAAAAATTTATACTTGTTGCTTCCTAGCCTGGCGCTCGGCATTATTGGGATAGGGAAAGGACTGGTTGGCTCAGTGTCTGGATAATGTGACTGAGTGGGATATCAGATCATGGTGCTGGCAGCCTGGTCTCCCAGTGGAGCAGAACTATAAAGTCGCCATGAGTGCGCACTGTCACAAGTCAGTACCCGTCATGATATGACTTTGGATGATGCTCGGACGTAAAACAACAAACAAACCGCGCCTGGTGTGGCAACAGAATGCACGTCCCTGACTATTCATTGCTTATTGAGACTGGTAGCACTGGCTGTGTGTGCATGGTGTGTGTAGTATGTGTGTGGTGTGTATTGTGTGCAGCATATGTGTGGTGTGTGTTGTGTATATGTCTGGTGCATGGTGTGTTATGTGTGTAGTATATATGTTATGTTTGGTGTGTGTGTGGTGTGTGTACTGTGTTGTATTTGTGTGGAGCATGGTGTGTATAGTATGCAGTATATGTGTAGTACATGTGTGTTTGTGGTGTGTAGTATGTGTGGTGCATGGTGTGATGCACGATGTGTAGTGTGTGGTGTGCGCGTGGCATGTGTAGTGTGTGGTGCATGCTGTGTGTGTGGTGTGAGTGGTGTGTGCAGTGTGTAGTGTATGTGTGGTGCATGAGCATGGTGTGTGTAGTATTAGTAGTAGTATATGTGTGGTGCATGGTGTGCGCGTGGTGTGTGGTGTGCACGTAGAGTGTAGTATATGTGTGCTGCATGGTGTGTGGTGTGTGCATGTTGTGTGTAGTGTGTGGTATATGTGTGGTGTATAGTGCATAGTATAGGTGTGGTGTATGCATGGTGTGTAGTGTGTAGCATGTGTGTGGTATGTGTATGGTGTGTGTATTGTGATGTGTGTGGTGTGTGTGGTGTATGTAGTGTGTAGTATGATTGGTATGTCGTGTGTGTAATGTGTAACGTGTAGTATATGTGTAGTGTGTGGTGTTTGTAGTGTGTAGTAGATCTATATGTGTGGTATATGGTGTGTAATACCCCTATCACACTAAGACATAACAGGCCAGCGAGTGGGCAACGTAAAAATCACTTTTTTACGTCAAGATACTTAGAAATTCTCGGCGTTTCAGGGCCAAATTGGATGTCAGTGCAACATAATAGACGTAGGCGAAATGTTGGTCCATCGTGGATGTAACGTGTCTCAACGGGTTAGAACGTAAAAACAAAAGGCCCAACATAAGGCTAATGAGCCTCCAGCACGCACGGTGTCAGCCTAGCGAAACCCTAGTGACGGCTTAACGTAGGACTTGCATAATTACGCCCACCCTAGCGTAGCTATGTGTGACTCTGCCATAATTCGTAAAGTGAGTCGATGTCAGGCCCGCGAGTGAGCACCGTCAGTCTAACGACAGTCCAGCATGCTCAGTATAAGGACAGCGAGGCAAAACGTTCACACCATGTTCACAGCACATTCGCTTACGTTCGAAGAATGTTGGCGCACGCTACATACGTTACGCTCGCACCAGCCATTAGTCAACTATGTCGAAAACGCCAAATTTCACCTACGTCGGCTTACGCTACCGCGTTACATCATAGTCTGACAGGGCCATTGTATGTCGTATGTATGAGTGGTACGTGGCGGGGTAGGTCCGATGGTGAGTGTGGTATGTGTGCGGTGGGTTGAGGGCGGTGTGTGTGGGGCAGGTGGAGGGCGGAGTGTGGGGGGTTCCTCCCGGGTGTGTGACTGTGAGGGCCCGGAGGAGGTGACAGCTGACCCGCATCTTCCACACATGGCCTCCCCGGGCGGTCAGGAGGCTCGGTTCCAGATGCACTCTTTGTCGTCTGCTTCTTTATACACAAACTGGCGTTCCCCGCCTTTTTATGCCAACTCAACCCTTCCCCTACCCCGTCCTGATATTACCTTAGATGTTGCCAGGACGTAAAACTCCAACAACCAACTAACCTCTTCCTCTACCGCGCACATAACGCATTATGTGCGCACGCGTAGAGCATAGAAGCAATGAAGACAGCGCACAACAAAGAACCAAACATTAAAGATCTAATCATGTGATTTTAACATGAACATTCGCCATGTCTCAACGTAATATCTATGTTGTAGAAATAAAAATGGCACTGATGTATCGCTATTATAACCCTGTTGCAACTATGCATACAGCTAATGATTTTAGACTAAAGTCAAGATAGTGTCATTTGAAACCATCTAGCACAAATAATTCACTAGCAGACGATATATCTGTGGTTCTAACGCAGAATCTCTCAGTTGAAGAATAAAGGAGAATGGAAAAACGTTATCAAACCTGCCATCTCAATCTAATCAATTCTTTCTCGCTCTCCCTCTCTTCCTCTTTCTCCTTCTCGCCCACTGTCATTCTCTTCTTCTCCTCCTCTCTCCCTCTCTCCTTCTCTCCTCCTCCTCTCACCCTCTCAATCCCTCTCTTCCTCTCTTCCATCTCTCTCCTACTCCCCGCCCCTCTCCCCTCTCCCACATCCCTCTCTCTCCCTTATCCCCCTCTCTCCCTTATCCCCCCTCTCTCCCATTATCCCATTCTCACTCTCTCTGCCTTTCTTCCTCTCCCTCTTTGTCCCCTGTAGTAGTTTGCTTGTCATATGAACCACAATAAAAAGAAAATTACCACCCAATTTAAAACAAGGTTTTCAAGAATATATTCGAGATTATAGGCCTATGCCAGTATACCAAATTTGGTTCAATATATCTACTTAATTGTCTAAATAATATTGAATAACTGACATTATGCACATCGGATTTAAATCAGTATTTGACATCCTCCTGAGGTTGATACAACCCATATCCGATGTTCAAAAACTTGTGTCGGACCGATGTCGGAACAATATCGGAAGGACATCGCTCTGCTGGCAGAGCAACCAGGCGCAGTGGCCGAATCGGTAGAGCGCTATCTCGCCTGCGGAAGGTCGGGAGTTTGGCTGCTGGTCGAGTCAAATCAATGACTTATAAAATTGATACTTGTCGCTTCCTAGCCTGGCACTTGTCATTGATATAATAGGATAGGGCAAGGACTGGTTTGCTCAGTGTCAGGATATGACTGAGTGGGATATGGGGTCATGGTGCGGACGGCCTGATTTCCCAGTGGAGCAGCACTATAAAGGCATCATGAGTGTGCACTGTCACAAGTCGGTACCCATCCTGATATGACCTTAGATGTTGCCAGGATGCAAAACTCCAACAACCAACCAACGTGCTGAACACTGTATAATGTTGAACCGAGGTTTATATATATGGGCACGGATAGATATGTGTGAATGCAACATGTAGTCACTTGTTTGATCAACACCCCTACCCCAACATTGCTCTGTAAGTCAGATAAGGGAAGAACACCTAGGTAAGCCAGACTATATAGTCATTTCCGTGTGTAGAATGGCTCTGTAAGTCAGAATCCATGCTCGGTCTCTGAACAACCGTTACTGAGTCGAATACTGCAAAGAAACAGAAAACAGAAATAAACCAAGATGTTACTAATTGTTAGAGAGAAAACATCCAGAATTTCAGTTACCTCATGTTCTATGTATCAGAACTGAATATTTGTATTATTAGTTATTGCACAAGAGAAGACATATGTAGCTGGATTGAGTAGACACTCTGGCTGGCCCAAAAGACCTACCTGTTTATTCACAAAAGAAAATTAAAGCTAGAGTTCGGAATCAAATGCGCCCAATGCAGGGAATTACCATTGGACGCTGGAGAAAGCATGCCAAACCCCTACCTCAGAGCAGGCCGACTGCGCACCAGCCTGCTGTAACTGCCGCATCAAGGCCCGTGCACTGACATGAAAAGCACGGTTTCGAACCCTAACTGCGACAAGCAAACTAGTAAAACGGTTACATCCTAATAATATTTGTATAACCGCTTTATACTACACATTAGTGTGTATGAGACTTATGAGCGCAGTCAGTGCGTTGGTTGCATTCATCTCCCCAGGTGATATGCTCCAGGAACTGAATCTCTTAGAATTATATTTGTCATGGAAACGCGCCATTAACATGTTTAAATGAACGCTAACCAACTGTGCACTGCGGCGTTCTGCTTAATCACATTAGTGCTGTCACTAGGGAAGTGAAGTGAATTAGGTTGGTTGGTTGTTTGAGTTTAAAGCTGCATAGTCCGATGAAATATGAAATTTTCAAAACCAAACCAATTATCTAGATTTGATTTTACATATCTAACTTAGATACTGATGCACTTATTAAGCATTTGTTTCTGCGTAGAAGGCAATACTGAGTCAATTTAACAGAACCTGTTACTGCAGAAGTCTATGGTGTAAGAGTTTTGGCAAGCTTGCCAAAACTAATTTTCCATGTTTGCACTCAAAATATCTCAAAAGTTTACCATTTAAAATAAAAGTAACTTTGAACTAATGTAAAGTAGATACTAGTGATTGATCTAATATATTTAGCTCAGGAAAAATACAGAAATTCAAAACCATCGGACTATGCAACTTTAAGGTCATATCAGGACGGGTACTGACTTTTGACAGTGTGTACTCATGGTGGCCATATAATATAGTGCTGTCCCATTGGGAGACCAGGCCGCCGGCACCAAGATCTGACTCAATCACATTATCCTGACACTGAGCCAACCAGTCCTTGCCCAATCCTAATTCTGCCGAGTGTATGGCTAGGAAGCGACAATTATCAATTTAAAAGTCATTCACTCATTGGTTTGACTCGACCAGGGTTCGAACCCATGGGTTCGAATCCCACGATCTACCAAAACGGGAGACGGACGCTCAACTCATTCAGCCATCCCGTCTGGTCAAGAGAATTAGTTGTGCACAGAGTGCAGATGGCATGGCAATATAGTAAGCAGATGGGCAACACTTCCCTACACAGCCAACTAGCGACTCACCATTCTACACACAGAAATGACTACATAGTCTGGCTTACCTAGGTGTTCTTTCCTTATCTGACTTACAGAACAATGATGTTTATCAAACAAATGACTACATGTTGCATACAAACATATCTAACCGTACCCATATATATATGTCCAGTGAAACCTCGGTTTTCAAACAGCTCACTTTTCGAACAAATCGGTTCACAAACATATTTTTCTAACAAAAATTATATCGGTTTCTGAGTGCATTCTCGGTCTATGAACAACTGTTACTGAGTAGAATACTGCAAAGAAACAGAAAACAGAAATAAACCAAGATGTCAGAGAGAAATCATCCAGAATTTCAGGTACCTGATGTTCTTATGGAAGGGGACTCCACTTCCAAACAGTAACCCCTCTTTCTTCCTTTTTCATTATTGTTCATTGATTTTGTGCAAGATTTTATGCATATTCAACTTTCAAGGTAATAAAAACTAGCTTTCATTTGGGAGTCAGGAACGGATTAATCCATTTTCCATTTTCCATTGTTTCTGCTGTAAAAATTGGTTTTGGTTGATGAACAAATCAGTTTATGAACAACATTTAGGAACAAATTATGTTCGAAAACCGAGGAAAAAGTCCTCCGGTGCGACTGACACTGGTCTACATCCGGTGGAGGCGAAGAGGCCACAGGTGGCCCCACCGGTACAGTATTGGGTCTTACGAAGTATAACAATAATGATAATACTTCCCTTAGATATATTTATACTCGCATAAGTTGTTATACATCACACATATATATGTGGGTTGATGGTGCTGTGTGCTCAAGGAAGAGGAGGTGAATTTCTTTTTAAAACATGCCTGCTATGAATATGACGTCTTACCCCCACTCCCCACCCCCCACCAGCACCACCACACACATCTTCCCCTCAGTACAAGAGCACACCCCTGAACATGCACTCATTTTTTTGTATGCCCCTCCCAAGCCCCCCCCCCCCCCCCCCCACACACACATGCGCACACTGGGCGCGTCTCTGCGTTTAGGGTGTGTGTCGGTGCAGTGTGCTAACTGTGCGTTGCTAAGGTGACTTCCACTGCACGAGGTGCATTTGTAATTGGATAGTCAAGCACAATAGCTTTTCACCCTTCAACATAAAATAATTCTGGATTCCAATTTATTATTTTTAAATAGAAGACTTCAGAATTGTGTTACCCCTGTATGCTTCTCTTCTCTCTCTCCCTCAGTACCACTCTCTGTTCTCTCCCTCCCCCTGTCTCTCTCTCCTCTCTCTCCCTCAGTCTCACTCGCTCTTCTCTCTCTTTGTCTCTCTCTCTCCTCTCTGTCTCCCTCAGTCTCTCTCGCCTCTCTCTCCCTCAGTCTCTCTCCTCTCTCTCCCTCAGTCACACTCGCTCTTCTCTCTCTCTGTCTCTCTCTCCTCTCTGTCTCCCTCAGTCTCGCTCTCCTCTCTCTCCCTCAGTCTCACTCTCTTTCTCTCCTCTTTCTCCCCGCAGTCTCTCTCTCCTCTCTCTACTCTCTCTCCCCCAGTCTCACTCTCCCTCCTCTGACTCTCCCCCTCTGACTCTCTCCTCTCTCTCCCCCAGTCTCACCAACTCTCTCCCTCAGTCTCCATCTCTCTTCTCTCTCTCCCTCTCTCTCCTTTATGTTTACAACCAAATGCCTAAATTGTGCTAATAACGCAGTATATGAGGCGACATTGTTCTGCATGAAATGATAAAGCTGGATATCAGACTTGGCAATCCAATACCACCTGTCCCTATATCTGGGTATCTATAAAATACATTGCGTATCTATAGATTTTTTGTTTCAAAGCGGAAGTTCGAAAGCTAACATCTGTTAAGAAACAATTTATTACTCTGATATGGATGGAGTTTGAGTTGTTAAATTTTCCGAATCTAGTGGCACCACTTTGCATCTGTCAGTGTACACCCCTAATAGATCCTTAGGTATCAAACCCCATATCAGGCTCCTTGGTTACACGTCACAGACAATAATAGTCTGCCTGTTTTGTGACCATTGTAGACAGGCAGATAACTAAAAGAAATTGTTTAAAATGAGGTTAGCCTTGACAAGAATGTTTATTTCCCTTCTTTTTTGTTTGTTTGTTTTTGTGTTATTAAGTGTTAGTTCTTCGTGTATCAAACTTGACATTTTTTTTTTTTTTTTGGTCTGAAGACCAAAGTGCGGACAAAACTATATCTGCCAGTCACATGCTAATCTTACCAAATGGTTCCTATGTCAGACTGATCAACGGGGGTGGGGGGTGGGGGGGGGGGGAAGGGGAGGAGAGAGGGGAGGGGGGCCGGGGAGTGGGAGAGGGTGGGGTCTGGCTGAGGGGCTGGGGGAGGGGAGAGGCTGGGGGAGTGGGAGGGGGAGAGGGAGGGATTGAGGGGGAGGGGATGAGGAGGAGGTGAGGGGGAAGGGGTGGGCAGAGGGGGGGGGGGAGATGGGAGGGTGAGGGGGGGGACTTTCACACCCCACGTGTGATCGATCAGAAAGCTTCAATTTTCTCACTCCGTCTCACCCCCCCCCCCGACCAGGGCACACACTTATTTCCCCCTTTTTTTCTCTCTTATTCTTTTCAGAACTCCAGATGTAAGACAATATTCGTGGCATGTCCGACTGGCCGTGACAAGTGGAAGTTAGGGGGTCACGGGTGGAGTAGGGGGGTGACACTAACAGGGTGCGTTGGGGTGCCGTTTGGGGTGTTTTGGGGTGCGTTGGGGTGCGTTGGGGTGCGATGGTATGGTTGGGGTGCGTTGGGGTGTGTTGGGGTGCGTTGAGGGTGCTGTTGGGGGCGTTGGGGTTGCGTTGGCGGTGCGTTGGGGGTGCTTTGGGGTGCGTTGGGGGTGGCGTTGGGGTGCGTTGGGGTCGTAGGGTGGTTGGGTGCCGTTGGGTGCGTTGGGGTGCGTTGGGGTTGCGTTGGGTGAGTTGGGGTGCGTTGGGGTGCGTTGGGGTGCGTTGGGGTGCGTTGGGGTGCGTTGGGGTGCGGTGGGGGTGCGGGTTGGGGTGCGGTGGGGTGCAGTGGGGGGGGTGCGGTGTCCTGGGGTGCGGTAGGGTGCGGAGTGAGGTGCAGGTGGGGATGGGGTTGGACTGAGGTGGGGTGCGGTTGGGGGTGTGGGGTGTTATGATGGGGGTGAGTGTGAGATGGGCGGTTGGGGTGGGGGCCTGTGGTGTGGTGGGATTGGGGTGAGAGTCGGCATGAGGGTGGGGTGCGGTGGGGCTGTGGTTGTAGTGAGATGGGGGTGAGGGTGGGGTTGGTGGGATGGATGGTGAGGGTGGGGTGGGTGGAGGGGTGCGTTTGGGTCGGGGTGTGGAGTTGTGGGTGGGGTGGGGGTGAGGGTGGGGGTTAGTGGATGGGGGCTGAGGCGGGGCTGGCGGGATGGAGGTTGAGCGGTGGGTGTTGGGGTGGGTGGGGTTGCGGTTTTTGGTGGGGTGGGGTGAAGGTGGCGTGATGGTGGGGGTTTGTGGCATGTAGCGGGTGAGGGTGGGGGTAGAGGGTGGGTGTGGGTGAGTGTGAGGGTTAGTGGGATGGAGGTGAGGGTGAGGGTGAGGGTGAGGGTGAGGTGGGGTGAGGGTGGGGTGGGGGTGTGGTGTGGTGGGATTGGGGTGAGCGTGGGATGAGGGTGGGGTGCGGTGGGGCTGTGGTGTAGTGAGATGGTCGTGAGGGTGGGGTTTGCGTGGGATGTAGGTGAGGGTGGGGTGGGTGAGGGTGCGGTTTGGTCGGGTGTGGGTGTGGGTGGGGTGGTGAGGGTGGGGTTAGTGGATGGGGTGGGTGGGGGTGAGGGTGAGGTGGGGTGAGGGTGGGGTTGTGGGATGGAGGTGAGGGTGAGGGTGAGGGTGAGGGTGAGGTGGGGTGAGGGTGGGGTTAGTGGGATGGAGGTGAGGGTGAGGGTGAGGGTGAGGGTGAGGTGGGGTGAGGGTGGGGTTAGTGGCATGTAGGTGAGGGTGGGGGTGAGGGTGGGGTGAGGGTGGGGCTAGTGGGATGGAGGTGAGGGTGAGGGTGGGGTGGGTGAGGGCGGTGTGGGGTGATGGTGGGGTCAGTGGGATGGAGGTGAGGGTGGGGGTGAGGGTGGGGTGGGGTGAGGGTGGGGTTAGTGGGATGGATGTGTGGGTGTGGTGGGGTGTGGCGGGGTGAGGGTGGGGTGTGGTGGGGTGTGGTAGGGTCTAAGGTTCGAGTTGGTAGCAGGGTGGCGGTAAGGTAAGGATGAAGGTTGCAGGGTTGGAAGGCCACATTTACACCTGTTACAGCAATTAGTCGCGTTACATTCACGCATTCAGTTTTCTGCAAGTCTTCGTTCACTCCCTCAGCAGTTAATCCCATATATTTCCAGGGCTTCCCATGATTTTGTTGTTGTCTGGAGGACACGCCGAGGTGCCGTCACCATGGTGACGTCACGTGGATGCTCGCGCCACATTCCCGTTGCTTCGCGAGACATAGCAGACGAGTTTTATTTGACAGTGAGTCTATATAACTTGTGACAGTAATCACTCATGGCGACTTAAAAGTACTGCCCCACTGGGGGGACTATGTGGCGAGCACAATGACCTGATATCCCACTCATTCACATTATCCTGACACTGAGCCAACCAGTCCTTGCCCTATCCTAATAATGACAAGCGCTTGGCTAAGAAACGACTAGGATCAATTTTTAAGTCATTGGTTTGCCTCAACCAGGGTTCAAACCCGTGGATTCGAATTCCATGATCTACCAAAACGGTCAACTCATTCAGCCATCCCATCTGGTCATTTAAATGGGGAGCAGACGACATTTGGCTCAAGCAGACGACAAAATATTTCTTGTAGTTCGCCTTGGGCTGGGTGAAGCATCGGGACTGAAGCCTGTTTGTTAACACAAAAGCCTGTGCGTCTGTCTATGTGAGCCCTGGTTGGTGATAGGTTTTTAAATATGTATATATATATAGATATATATTTATTTATTTATAAGATCCAAAAGTGAGGATATCCACACCCACATCAATTACAGCTGGCTTCCTATTCGTAGATTAATATCCAGTTGTCGACGGGAACATGAGCACTCTTCTTCCTCATCCCTCATGCTGCCGGCTTTACACACAACTTTACACACATAACTTTAACTGGGATGAGATGAGAGTAAGACGACAACCATGCAACCTACATGAGCGAGAATACAGCCCTGTTACTATATAAAGCCACTATTCTTCCAATAATTGACTACAATGATTTAATATATGGACTGCTGACAAAACAACAAGAAAACAAATTACAGAGGATTCAAAACAGGGCACTTAGAACTGTCTACAGAGGGAAAACCCTGTCTGTAAAGGAAATGCATGCTAAAGCACAAGTCAGCTACCTTAGCCAAAGGAGGGACACACATCTCCTTAGTCTCATGTATAAAAGATCCAATGATGAACAATATGTTGACCATACAAACAGAGTAACCAGACAGAGCGATGCTACACTTCTAAAAACACCCATGCCACTAACAAACAAACTGACTAAAGCACCGATTTACAGAGGTGGCACATTGTGGAATAAACTTCCAGTGAGGACAAGACAGTCCACAAGTCTCCTTGAATTTAAAAACTGAATGAAAATACAACAGGCCTGTCAGACCCTGACACGGTTATAGGTATTCTAAAGGCCTTCCTTGCCCTGACCCTTGTACATACATATATATATAAATGTTCTCAAATGCACTACACAGCCCTGCACGCTGATCCCCTTCCCACCCCTACCCCACCCCTACTACACCTTCTTTCAAAACCTATTACCTAAAATTTTCCTTTAAATTGACATAAAACCTGTCTGATGTAAGTCCCCACTGCAATCTCAGACCTCGATCCCATCATTAGGCCACACAGAACGGAACACTCGTGATGGGATTTTTAAAAAATGGGCAGGTTTCCGCATTTGGTATTGGTGATTGAATCCACAGATTTGCATATTTACAATATAATATATATA
The DNA here is from genome assembly GCA_030323885.1 of Branchipolynoe longqiensis. NCBI lineage: Eukaryota > Metazoa > Annelida > Polychaeta > Phyllodocida > Polynoidae > Branchipolynoe > Branchipolynoe longqiensis. The sequence continues at coordinate 36,180,837 of CM059186.1, forward strand.
TATGTGTATTGGAGATATGTTATATCTTTTTTTTTAAAGAAGAGAGAAAACAAAGGAAGAAAGAAGTGTTTAAAGACAATTCTAGAGTCATCTTGTACATTTATTGATACATGCTCACCAAGTGCATAATAGATATGTTGAACTGGAATTGCATGCAGTTACTATTACGACAAATAGTCAATTTATATTATGCTTCTATTATCGAACAGGTTTTCCATGTGGTTATTATTGCAACTGATATTGTCATTTATGTACCAACAAATTGTAATGAACGGCCGGAAGACCAGTGCTCTGGCGCTGACAAAAGACATTATTCGCTGAATAAAATACATTTAGTAAAAAAAAAAAACAGTGTTTTTGGTTGTTGTTTTTTTTGGGGGGGGGGGGGGGTGAAAGTCTTCAGTCGTGTTTCCCCGTGCTCCCAGCTCTGCCAATTTGGATTTCCACCGCTGTGTATAACTTACAGCGTCATCAAAGGCCGGTTGCTCTCATACCATGTCTATGTGGTGTGGGAGGTTAAAAATCCCTTGGGTCAGTAAAAGTGTAGGCTCGGGCTTTCTATCGACCAGCAGTGGAATGAGGAAGACCAGTCTATGACTGAAATTTCCCCTGCATAAACAACTAATGGACCAAAAAAAATAAAAAATGTGACACAGAGTTGGGTTCCTGTGGGTAGTGGTGTGAGACATAAGGAGGGGGGGGGAGCAAGGGGGGGCAGGTCAGGGGGGGGCAGGTCGGGGGGGGGGCAGCACGAGGGGGGGGAGAGAATAAGGTCATCTAGGAACCCAACTCTGGTCATCTAAGAGGGCCGGGGGATGTTGGTTGGTTGGTTGTTGTTGTTTTACTTCCCAGGAAGATCCAAGGCCATACCAGGATGGGTACTGACTTGTGACAGTGCATACTCATGGTGACTTAATAGTGCTGCCTAACTGGGAGATCAGGCTGCTGGCACCATGACCTGATATCCCACACAGTCACATTATCCTGATAGTGTACTAACCAGCCCTTGTCCTATCCTAGTAATGCCAAGCACCAAGTAGCGAACCAGGCAACTGCTCAGTACTCACACTGTTTTGAGAGCCCACCAAACCCACATCCACACATACACACACCCATACCTACATGCACCCATACCCGCACACCCACATCGACACATACACACACCCACACACCCACACCTACACCCGCACACCCACATCCACACACCCACACCTACACGCACACGCACACCCACCCCTGCAAACCCACATCCACACATACACACATCCACACCTACATGCACAGCCACACCCACACCCGCACACCCACATCCACACATACACACCAACACCTACATGCACACCCACACCCACACACCCACATCCACACATACACAACCCAACTCACACCTACACCCGCACCCACCCACTGACACACCCACATCCACACATACACACCCACACCTACACACGCGCACCCACACCCACACACCCACATCCAGAGATACACAACCCAACTCACACCTACACCCGCACCCACCCACCCACCCACACTCACCCACCCACATCCACACCTACACACACCCACACCTACATGCACACCCACACCACACACCCACATCCACACATACACAACCCAACTCACACCTACACCCGCACCCATCCACACACCCACACCCGCACACCCACATCCACACATACACAACCCAACTCACACCTACATCCGAACACACACACACACATCCACACCTACACACACCCACACCTACATGCACACCCACAACGCACACCCACATCCACAACCCAACTAACAGCTACAGCCGCACACACCCACACACACACCCACATTCACACATACACCCACCCACAACTACATGCACACCCACACCCACACACCCACATCCACACATACACAACCCAACTCACACCTACACCGCACCCACCCACACCCACCCACACACACCCACATCCACACACCCACACCTACACGCACACGCACACGCACACCTACACCCGCACACCTACATACACAACCCAACTCACACCTACACCCGCACCCACCCACGCACACACACATACACACCTACACGCACAGGCACACGCACACCCACACCCGCACACCCACATCCATACACACACCAACACCTACAGACACATCCACACCTACACCCACATCCACACCTACACCCACACCCACACCTACACCCACATCTACACCCACACCTACACTCACCAACACCTAAACCCACCCACTCCAACCACACACACGTCCACACACCCACACCCACACCCACACCTACACTCACCAACACCTACACCCACCCACTCCAACCACACACACATCCACACACCCACACCCACACCCACACCTACCTACACCCACATCCCCACACCCACACCTACCTACACCCACACCCACACACCGACCTACACGCCCACACACCGACACCCAGACCCACACTCATCCCCACCCACACACACCCCAACCAACACCTTCACCCACCCACTCCCGCGCACACCCATCCACACCTCCACACACCCACACCACCACCCTCTCAACCAGCAGCTGTTTCTCCAATGCACCAAACAGGCTGTCTCTGTCACAAAAGTCTAAACTAAAATGGATCGGGAGGGAACTGCCAATCCCGTTCACGCTATCCATTACCCGCATACGACACTTGTCAGGTGGTGACGTCATAATATGGGTGATGCATCTGCTGCTGGTTTAATTCAGAATGCTGGTAATGCCCCTATATAATATATCATGTTTTATATGCTACAGTAAAACCTCTCTAAATTGACCGACCATAAATGGTCCATTTAGGGAGGTGGTCTGCTTAAGGAGTTTTTTTTAATATCGTTACAATGGTGATTGTATGAAACCCAAATAAAGTGATTGATATAGGGGAGTTGTCGATTTGTGGAGGTGGTCGGTTAGAGAGGTTTTACTGTATATGTTAGGTGATGGACATGGATTCTGTTTTGTCGTGTTGGGTGGTTGGTTGAGTGAATTTAACGTATCAGAAAGATAGAAGTAATCGTGACATGGGGAGGAGGGGGAAGTCTTTTTTTCCCAAGCTCTAAGCCACAGTCACACCTACCCGGACGAGCCCCGGATTTTGAGCCGGACCACCCCCGGACCAGTTGCCTGGACTGTCCCGGACAGCCCCGGATTAAATCGCTATTTTCATCGTTTTTTGCCTGGCGGTCACATGTACCCAGACTGTGCGATCAGGGGGTGGTCCGGGGTGGTCCAGGTAGTCCGGGGGTGAACCGGGGCCTGTCCGGGCTGTCCGGGGGTATTTTGCTACTACTACTACTACTACTACCATGCCGGATCGAGCCCGGATGCCCCAGACTGCCCCGGATGTTTTAAACCATCACGCCGGATGACACCGGATCATGTCAGATCACCACGGATGAGCCACGGACGAGCCATGGATCACCCCGGATCGCCACGGACCACCCTGGATGATGGTCCGGGGCTCGTCCGGCCTCTGATCTGGGTAGGTATGACTGGGGCTTAATATTTGGAACCATCACCTATTAACACACATATATACATATTTAATGAATTAAATATAATATATAATATGTTTAATTGTATATGTATATATACAGAAAATACATAGACATATATATTCTAGATACATAGCTGGTTCGTTGGTTGTTGGAGTTTTACAACCTGGCAACATCTAAGGTCATATCAGGAAGGGTACCGATTTGTGACAGTGCACACTCGTGGTGACTTTATAATGCTGCCCTACTGAGATACCAGGCCACCAAAACCATGACCTGATATCCCAATCAGTCACATAATCCTGACACTGAGCCAAGTAGTCCTTGTTCTATCCTAATAATGATGACTGCCTAGCTAGGAAGCGACAAGTATATATACATAGATACATAAATACATAGATACACATAAACCGATACACCTATAGACGTATACACCTATAGACATATACACCTATATACCCATACACCTGTACATATGTAGTGACAAGTATGTGTTTGTAGGGATTTGGTTTGACTCGGTCGGGAATTGAACCCACGAGCTTGTGAGAGTGAGTGTGAGAGTCAGAGTGAGAGTGTGAGAGTGAAAAGGTGAGAGAGAGTGTAGGAATGTGAGAGTGAATGTGAGTGTAAGTACGCGTGAATGTGAGTGCATGTGAGTGTGTGAGTGTGTGAGTGTGTGAGTGTGTGAGTGTGTCAGTGTGTGAATTGTGAGTGTGAGAGTGTGAGAGTGTGTGAGTGTGTGAGTGTGTGAGTGTGTGAGTGTGTGAGTGTGTGAGTGTATGAGTGTGTGAGTGTGTGAGTGTGTGAGTGTGTGAGTGTGTGTGTGAGTGTGAGAGTGTGTGAGTGTGTGAGTGTGTGAATTGTGAGTGTGAGAGTATGTGAGTGTGTGAGTGTGAGAGTGTGTGAGTGTGAGAGTGAGAGTGTGTGAGTGTGTGTGAGTGTGTGAGTGTGTGAGTGTGTGAGTGTGTGAGTATGTGAGTGTGAGAGTGTGTGAGTGTGTGAGTGTGTGAGTGTGTGAAGTGTGTGTGAGTGTGTGAGTGTGTGAGTGTGTGCATGTGTGAATGTGTGAGTGTGTGAGTGTGTGAGTGTGAGTGTGTGAGTGTGTGAGTGTGTGAGTGTGTGAGTGTGTTAGTTGTGTGAGTGTGTGAGTGTGTGAGTGTGTGAGGGTGAGTGTGTGAGTGTGTGAGTGTGTGAGTGTGTGAGTGTGTGAGTGTGAGTGTGTGAGTGTGTGAGTGTGTGAGTGTGTAGTGTGTGAGTGTGTGAGTGTGAATGTTTGTGAGTGTGTGAGTGTGAGTGTGTGTGAGTGTGAGTGTATGTGAGTGTGTGTGCATGTGTATGTGTGTGAGTGTGAGTATGTGCGTGTGTGTGAGAGTGTGTGAGTGTGTGTGAGTGTGTGAGTGTGTGAGTGTGTGAGTGTGAGTTTATGAGTGTGTGTGAGTGTGTGAGAGTGTGTGTGTGTGTGAGGTGTGTGTGTAATGAGTGTGTAGTGTGAGTGTGTCTGAGTGTGAGTTGTGTGAGTGTGAGTGTGTGTGAGTGTGTGAGTGTGTGAGTGTGTCAGTGTGTGAGTGTGTGAATGTGAGTGTGTGAGTGGTTGAGTGTGAGTGTGTGAGTGAGTGAGTGTGAGTGGGTGTGTCTGATGAGTGGCGTGTAAGTGTGTGAGTGTGTGATGTGAGTGTGTGTGAGTGTGAGTGTGAGTGAGTGTGTGTGGGTGTAAGTGTGTGAGTGGTTGTGAGTGTGTGTGAGAGTGTGTGAGGGTTTGTGAGTAGGTGTGAGTGTGTGAGTGTGAGTTTGTGTGAGTGTGTGAGTTGTGTGAGTGTGTGAGTGTGAGTGTGTGTGTGTGTGTGAGTGTGTGAGTTGTGTGTGTGTGAGGTGAGTGAGTGTGAGTGTGTGTGAGTGTGTGAGTGTGTGAGTGGGGGCTGTGTGAGTGGAGTGTGTGAGTGTGTGAGTGTGTGAGTGTGTGAGTGTGTGGTTGTGAGTGTGTGAGTGTGTGAGTGTGTGTGTGTCAGGTGTGTGAGTGTGAGAGTGTGTGAGTGTGTGAGTGTGAGTGTGTGAGTGTGTGAGTGTGAGAGTGTGTGAGTGTGTGAGTGTGTGAGTGTGAGAGTGTGTGAGTGTGTGAGTGTGTGAGTGTGTGAGTGTGTGAGTGTGTGAGTGTGTGAGTGTGTGAGTGTGTGAATCCCTCCGTTAACTCTTGTAGAAAGAGTACAACTGCCTACTGCACTATCTAAAGGGGCTGTCACATTACGACGCATCGCGCCAACGTACGCCGACATATGTGATTTTTGCCAGCTACGTCGGGATACATTAGCAATAGGTTGGTCATACGTTGGTCATACGCTATGTATACAGTATGCATATGTCCAACTTTGACCCCTGCACCGAAAAGTTTGATGCTTCTCGACGTAAAAAGGTGATTTTACGCGTTGGCCACACGTTTGTGAGATGTGTCGTAATGTGACAGGGCCTTTATCACCATTACATTAATTCCTTAATCATCATCATCATCATGAAACCATGTGGGTTATTGGGGCGCCATAAATGACTTTGCAACTGGTTTTCTCTATTTTACCTAGATAAAAGATTCACCCCGTACTGACAGTACAGGGCTGAACGACAACGTAGTCTAAATACGGGCGAAAATAGCTTTAGTATGGAACAGGAAGTAGAATGCCTGGCAGCAGTGTCAAATGGTTACTTATATCGGCACAAAGTTGGTGAACTGGGAGAGAATGCAAAATGCGGCCAGAGAACCCCGTCGATTTCACTTTTAAAGTGTATTAAACTGCATGTTTTATTGCATTTTTCAACTCAAAGGTAGCGGGGAAATATAAAAACATATATAAAGAATAAATATTGCTTCTAAAATTAAGACATTATTCACTCAATTAATTTCCCCAGCATGTCGAAATTCTTCGCCAGCTTTTCTAGTGGGTTCGTTTTCACCCCTGTACTGTAAGTATGGGGTGAATCTTTTATCTATATTTTACCCTGTTCTTCAATGCCCTCTAGGACTTGCGAAACTCGACATATGTCCATAGCCTTGTCTTCCCGCCTCTTCCTTTGTTGTCACCCTTTCAAGTCCCTTGCAAGATGGTCTTCGCTAGACCTGATGAAGGGCAAATAGGGCCATACCACAGCAGTCTGTCTCTTCATGACTGTTAGGTTTTACTAAGTCCAATTGCCTGCTGGATCTTGGACAAACTTCCTCGCTGGCAACATGGTTTCTGTATGAGTATTACATACTACGTAATATGGACACAACACCAAGGGCGTAATCGATTAATCAACTCGGGTCACCCAAGCCACTTTTTGGCGCATGCGCAAATCCTACAGACTCGGGTTGAATAAACGAATAGGCTCGGGGTGGACAAAACGTTGGCTTAATCTGAAACTTAATATTATTTTCCAATAACCGATAGAAATACAGCAAAATAGGATATAAAGTATTTTATGATCGTAGAAGCTGAAAATCTGTGTTATTTAAAAAAAAGTATTAAAACAACACGGAGGAGTTGTACCGGTACAGGTACCAGCACAGATGTGATGTCATCGCTCCTGGCAAACCCCAGCCAAGAGGTGGGTTACTGAGGTCGGATCTTTTTGCACACGGCACGTGTATTTCTCGACTCCACTCGCGGTGTTCGATTTGAAATTCTGACGACTCGGGTGACCCGAGTCGCCCGGGTCGTGTTAATTGATTACAGCCCAAGTGTTTAGGGATCGAAATCAGTGGTTGGTGGTCTGTACTCGGTGGTCGGTGGTCGGTGGTCCATGGTCAGTACTCGGTGGTCAGTGGTCGATACTCGGCGGTTGGTGGTCGGTGGTTGGTACTCGGTGTTCGACGGTCGGTGGTCGGTACTCGGTGGTCGATGGTCGGTGGTTGGTACTCGGTGATCAGTGGTCCGTGGTCAGTACTCAGTGGTCGATGGCTGGTGGTCGGTGGTCGGTGGTCGGAACTCGGTGGTCGATGGTCGGTGGTCGGTGGTCGATACTCAGTGGTTGGTGGTCGGTGGTTGGTACTCGGTGTTCAACGGTCGGTGGTCGGTGGTCGGTACTCGGTGGTCGATGGTTGGTGGTCGGTGCCCGTGGTCAGTACTCGGTGGTCGATGGTCGGTGGTCGATGGTCGGTGGTCGGTACTCAGTGGTCAATGGTCAGGACTCGGTGGACGGTGGATGGTGCTTTGGTCGTCCGTTGTCGCGGATCGGGGATAAGTGATCGGGAATAGTATTGTACGTTCAGGTATTCTTACAAACCCGTCGTAAGTTGTTAATACCGACTATGAGCCATCAATCAGTATGCACTGGGTACAAGACCAGGGCCCGTATGCATGAAGAATTATTTATCGCCCCTGGTGGTAAGGACCGAGTTTGGGGTAGCTATCGCCAGGGGTAAGAAATGGGTAACGGGGTATGCATGGAGCCAAAGCGCGGAGGCGTTAGCTACCCTAGTGGTGGCGATTTGTTTTGTGTACATTCGTCGATTTGACAATATTAATATCGTCGCCGTTGTAGCGGCGGTGTTAATATCGGTTCGAATTTAGGGTTAATTTAATTAAATTTCACGATATGAGTATGTAATTCTGTTAAATATGGTCGCATTGAATAGATTTGGGCATAAAACATTGCCGCTGGCGTTATGCCAGTTTGGATATCGACGTTGCGGCGGCGGCGATTTGTTTACGTTACATTCGTCGATTCGACACTATTTACTAATATCGCCGCCAATGCGGCGGTAGCCTTAATAACAGTTCGAATTTAGGGTTAAATTGATAACATTTCACTTATTGCGTATGTAATTCTGTTAAATATGATTGCATTCAATAGATTTGGCCCGAGTCGGTCCCTACCACCACCCTTATACCGGGTACGGAGTGGGGGTAGCTTACCCGACTTTTAACTCCCGGGGTTTCCATAACACTGGTCCATGCATACCGACTTTTCGCCGCTAACCCGGAAATCGCCTTTACCCACAGGTTTAGGGCGCTACCACCACCCCATGCATACGGCCCCAGGGTAGGATTAGATAAAACTAGATTAGTGCCAGCAATTCTACCCAATAATCCTCCCCCCCTTGTGGCTGCCGTATTTGGTGTTCAGTTTTCTGTTAATCACCTATTTGTTTCCAGTTTCTGATTCGATTACATTTCATGAAAAATAAAAAGTGGACACAAATAGGACACGAAAATAGGAAGGTTGGTGTGTGTGAGTTTTACATCCTGGCAACATCTAAGGTCATAATGGGTACCAACTTGTGATAGTACACACTCATGACGACTTTATAGTGCTGCCCCACTGGGAAATCAAGCGGCCAGCACCACTCAGTCACATTATCATGACACTGAGCCAACCAGTCCTTGCCTTATACTATAAATGCCGAGCGACAATCTAGGAAGTGACAAGTATCAATTTTGTAAGTCATTGATTTGACTCGACCGGGAATCGAACTCCCGACCGTCCACATGGAAGCCTGCGCTCTACCGATTTGGCTATCGCGTCCGGGAAGGAAAATTGTGCACCCCAGGTTTCAAATCTTCAAACCGTCCTGTGCAGTTGTGACTGACCCCGGCACCCACAGAGGGTCACGTGATCGACACAAAACGACCCGGACCTGGGTGAATTAGGAAACACTGCGTCTCACTGCTGCTCTTTGACTCACCAGATGGCGCACCGAGCAGCGCCCGTCTGTGTGTGAGTGTGTGTGTGTGGGCGAGTGGGTGAGTGGGTGCATGTGAGTGCATGAGGGTAGTATGTGTGAGTATATCATTGACTGAGTGTGTGAGTGTGTGAGTATGTTAGTGTGTGTGTGAGTGAGTGACTGTGAGTGTGTGTCATCATCATCATCATGCTGTCGGTCGCAATGCAACAAAGACTGCTTTCATTACTTGACTGTCGCTCTCCATTTAGCTCTCTGCTGTGAGAGTGCTGTCCATGAGTTGGTCTTAATGTCTCTCAGCTTCAGGTTTCTCTTGATGGTATCCTTGAACCGGAGACGAGGCCGCCCTCTCTTTCTGTAACCAGAATACAGTTGAGAGTAGAGGATCTGCTTTGGTAGCCTGTCTGATGATATCCTCATGAGGTGTCCAGTCCACCGGAGATTCTTTTTGATCAGGGGATCTTCCATAGAGGGCAGCCCTGTCCGTTCGAGTATTTTCTTATTTGTCACTTTTTCCTTCCAGGTTAGCCTCATGATCGAACACAGATGTCGCATCATGAAGGCATGCAGCTTTTTCAACTGTCATCTGTACACTGTCCAGGCCTCGGCTCCGTATAGTAGGATGGATAGCATGATTGCACGGTAGATCTTGCCTTTGACCCGCATGGACACATGGTAGTCAGCCGAAAGATGCGCTAGCCTTGGCCATCCTCCTCTGTATTTCATCATCAATGCATCCATCACTTGATATAGTGCTTCCGAGGTAGGTGAATTCCGGAACAGAGTTCAGCTTGTTTCCGTCAACCATGATATGAAGATTTTAGGCGCAAAACCATATAAACGCAATTACAAAAATGGAGATAAACATTGGAATCAAACCTTCAAAGATTTAATTTGTTTATATTCCTACTTTTTTGTTCATTTCTCATAGGGAAATTGGAATTAGTGAGAATTAACATTATTTTCTGGTAAAAATCTTTTATTTAAACTACATTTTTGGATTGGCGTCTGAACTCTTCATATCCTGGAGTTCTTGTAGAGTTGGGTTGGTACAGCTCCTCCGTCTTCTTGATGTTAATCTTCAGGCCAAACTTCTTTGATGCATCGGAGAAAGCGTCCACTATTTTCTGGATCTCTTCAGCAGAGTGGGCAACCAGTGCACTGTCATCTGCAAATAGCAGCTCTCTCACCAGTATCCGAGTAGTCTTGGTCTTCGCTCTGAAGTGTGCGACGTTGAATAGGTCAGCACTCTGTCTGGACTGTATGTAGATGCCATTCCCCATGCCTCGGAAAGCCTCATCGAGCATTGCTGATAGGAAGATAGAGAAGAGCATGGGGGCCAGAACACAACCTTGCTTGACCCCATTGGTAACCCCAAACGATTCCGAGACTTCCGCTCCAACACTAACATTCGCCATCATTCCCGTATGTAGAGCTTCGATCATAGTTGTGTACATTTCATGAAAGCTGCCTGCAAAAGTGTTGAAGTGCTGCTGGCTTTTGCAAGTTACCAGTGGCACTCTCTCAGGGAGCAAATAGAGGTCTTACACCAGCAAGAACATGTCCAGACAGGCGCAAAACTATTTGTCCCTGCATTGGCTGGTCGGGAGATGTTGGGAGTTCCATACATCAACCGCCCTTGATGCTGCCACAGTGATATGGTTTTCTGTTTAGGGTTTGCTCCCTTAGCCTTCGGTTCTGTCAAGAACCTGTACCACAAGGCAGTGGTTTACAACTCTGCAGGGCAGGTGCGTCAAACTCCCTGAGGTATTGCAATACCTGCAATACCTGCCAACTTTGATACTGGTGCAGTAATTAAGCATTTAATGCTACATAGAAGGGTGTATGTGTGTGAAAGTATGTTTGTATGAGTGTGTGAGTCTTTGAGTGTGTGTAAGTATGCTAGTATGAGTGTGTGAGTGACTGAGTGTATGAGTGTGTCAGAGTGTTAGTGTATGTATGTGTGTCAGTGTGTGACTGTGTTAGTGCGTGTAAGTATGTTAGAATGACTGTGTGTGTGACTGTGTGAAGGCATGTAAGTATGAGTGTGTTAGTGTGTGTGCATATGTGAGTGTGTCAGTGACTGAGTGTATGAGTATCACTGAGTGTATGAATGTAGTGGGTGTATGTGTGAGTGTGACTGTCAGTGTGTGTATGAATGTTTGTGTGAGTGCATGAGTGTGTGAGTGTGTGTGTGAGTGTGTGAGGGTGACCGTGAGTGTATGAAAACGTATATGTTAGTATGAGTGTGTGAGTGTGTTGGTGTGTAAGTGTGTGAGTATGACTGTGAGTGTATGTAAACATATGTTAGTGTGAGTGTGTGAGTGTGTCAGTATGTGAGTGTGTTAGTATGTGAGTGTGTGAGTGTGACTGTGAATATATGTACACGTATATGTTAGTATGAGTGTGTAAGTGTGTGAGTGTGTGAGTGTGAGTTCATGAGTGTGTGAGTGCATGAGTGTGTGAGTGTGTTAGTGTGTGAGTGTGTAAAGTATGTTAATATGAGTGTGTGAGTGCATGAGTGGGTGGGTGTGTTAGTGTGTGAGTGTGTGTAAGTATGTTAGTATATGTGTGTGAGTGCGTGAGTGTGTGAGTGTGTGAGTGCATAAGTATGTGAGTGCATGAGTGTGTAAGTGCCTGAGTGTGTGAGTGTGTGTAAGTATGTTAGTATGAGTGTGTGAGTGTGTGAGTGTGTGAGTGCATGAGTATGTGAGTGCAGGAGTGTGTAAGTGTGTGAGTGTTTTAGTGTGTAAGTATGTTAATATGAGTGTGTGAGTGTGTGAGTGTGTTAGTGTGTGAGTGTGTGTAACTGTAAGTATGTTAGTATGAGTCTGTGAGTGTGGGAGTGTGTTAGTGTCTGTAAATATGTTAGTATGAGTGTGTGTGTGAGTGTGTTGGTGAGTGTGCGGCCGCTGAGTGAGTGCAGCTTGATTACACATGACTCACGCGAAGACTGGAGGACTGAGCCAGTTAATGGTGGGAGACCCTGTCCCGGTGTAGGACGTTCAAAACACTACGCCGTTCAAAACACTACCATAGTGTTTTGAACCTACGTTCAAAACACTATGGTAGTGTTTTGAACTTAGGTTGAAAACACTACTGTTAAGTTCAAAACACTACCCCTACATACGTTCAAAACACTACCCAAGTTCAAAACACTATCATGACAAGCTGACCCTGCTGCATCATTTGAAGCACGTATTAGTATACGCTGATAGTGCTGCGGTGTGCGTGCTGTTGCGTATTAGTATATGCTGATCGTGCTGTGGTGAATGCACCAGATATTAGTATATACTGATGGTGCTGCGGCGTGTGCGCCACTAGTATACGCTGATAGCACCGCGGGGTGTGCGCCATGTATTAGTATACGCTGATAGTGCTGCAACTTTTAACAATGTACTAGTAGACATAGTGCTGCGGCATTCAACAAATTAGTAAACAGTGATCGTGCTGCGCAGTGGTTTAAATGGTAGAGCACGGGCATCGCATGTGGAAGGTCGGGAGTTCGGTTTGCTGTCGATTAAAACCAATGACTTTAAAATTGATATTTGTCGCTTTCCTAGCATGGCGTTTCGCATTAATTGGATAGTCAGTACCCATCCTGATATGACCTTCCATGTTGCTAGGATGTAAAACAATAACCACTAAAAACAACCCCTACTGCCAGCCGATGACTTCGTGGCTGGGGAGTAGATGAATCTTCCGGCTTATTATACTCGTACCTTGCTACATACTGCTCTGTAGCGTTTTGAACTTAAAGGTAGTGTTTTGAACTTGAGGATAGTGTTTTGAGCGTGGCCACAGTAGTGTTTTGAACCTACCTTCAGCCAGGTTGAAAACACTACCATAGTGTTTTGAACCCAGGTTGAAAACACTACCCTAGTGTTTTTGTGGAGTAGTGTTTTGAACTTACTACACCGGTACTAACCCTCAACTGCATAATTCCTACCGAGAGTACACTTCTTTATTTGGTTTTGAACCAATCATGGGCGGCACATGGATTGAGGGTGGCAGATTTGTCAGATCTTAAAGTCCGATGATTGTGAGTTTCTGTTATTTCCTGAGATAAAGATATTAGGTTGATCATTGTCGATGTTGCTGGGTAATCGAACAAGGCGGAGTCGGATAACTATTCACCGGCCAATGGTGCCATCTGTATTGAAACCATAACACTAACTATATATTGACCCTTACTCGCCTAGCAGGTCTTTTGTAACTACGCCGAGTAACCATGGGTGAGAACTAGCAAATTTGCATATGTAAATTAGATACGACGTCAGAGGCGAAATCTACTATGCAGTTACGAAAACTGGACGTAGTCGTGACGTTTCGGGCTCTGGCCAGCCGCTATATAACTGGAACTCTGCCATTTTGATTTGGCGGTGGACGGTGACGGACCTCGCTATTCTGCCATCCCGCCACCCTACAATAAGAAACTAGAACGATAGAGTTAAGGCATCTCGGGGCCTTCTCTCGGTATACTCAAGCATGTACGACTGTCATTTTCTGTTCATTAAAAAATCCAAATATATACCATTTATCCGTGTTCGCGTTGTTCAATTATAATCTACCTTACCCCTGTCACACTACGATGTAACGAGCCAACGTGAGTCTAACGTGGTCATTTTTCGTCATTACGTTGGGTTACGTCATGATGACGTCAGAATGACGTTAGAATGACGTCGAGCTATGTCACATTATGTCGTGTTACAGAGTTACGTCAAGGTTTTGGACATGTTCAAAACTTTCGACGTAGGTCGAACGTAAGGGTTTACTTTCGCCGTACGTTCTGTTCACATTCAGTGAACGTCAATGACGTTAAACGGACGTTATTTCAATGCTGCTCACTACGTTCAACTACGTTCCACTACGTTGACCCACATTAAACCAAGTGCAAATGCCTACGAGGCTTAATGGGAACGTCAGGAGAACGTCACGAAAACGTCAGGAGAACGTCAGGAGAACGTCAGGAGAATGTGCATTCAACATCTCATGACATAGCTAACGACACGTAATGTTCTTCTGGCGATGGAATAACGTTCATAACGTTCCGTGAGCGTAGTGACTTTGTCCTCTCTCAGTGATTGACGGTATCACTATGCTTTACCAACGTTACGCTCTCGTCCACTACGCTGCATCCACATTCAACTTGTGCCCAAATTTGCATACTATGCCGAAAAGTTCAACGTTCTTCACGTTCTCCCTACGTTGACGTCGTTACGTCGTAGTGTGACAGGGCCTTTAGATTGAAGTAACTTTTATTTTAAATGGCTAACTTTTGAGATATTTGAAGTGCAAATGTGCGAAATTAATTTTGGCAAGCTTGCCAAAACTCTAATACCATAGGCTTATGCAGTAACATGCTCTATTAAATTGACTCAGTGTTCCCTTCTATGTGAAGATAAATGTTGAATAAGTGCACCAGTATGTAAGTTAGATATGCAGAATCAAATCTAGATAATTGTTTTCGTTTTGAAAATTTGACGTTTTGATCGGACCATGCAGCTTTAATACATAGCAAAATAATTCCAATCTCCTGATTTCCCACTTTTAATTTATAATCTCCTGTCAAAGATTCATTTTACTTTTTTTAACTTTTTTTTTTTATTGTACCCATATTTTTCATCAAAATGCACCAGAATGCACCATTTTGTATCTTCCTTTAAAAAAAAACATTTTCCAGGGGATGCACCCCGCCACCCCTTGGGATGGGAAATCCACCCTCCTGCACCATCCGCACCTTCGGCCATGCTATTTCTCCCTATTTACAATTAGTGTATTATGGAGATCTCCCCACTCACACTCTTCTGATTGCCACCTCTGGAGTGGTTGTCGGTTAAATATTCATCGTATTTAAACCAAATGAATTGCTTGCTATTATTGTGGGTTTTTTTTGCCCTAGTTTATCTAAACCGGATATGATCGCTATTTGGGTAGAATCCTCGCTTCTAGAGATGGGGGTTTGCGGGATCAATCCCCGGCCGAGTCAAACCAAATACAAGGCGCTTCCTACCCTGGTGATCGGCATTACTAGGACAGGCCAATGGTTGGCTTGCTCAATGTCAGAATAATATGACTGAATAAGGTAAGGGCCATGGTGCCGGCAGCCCGGTTTCTCAGTAAATGAGCATTATAAAATCGCCGTATATGTGTACGGTTACAAATCGATCCAATTTTGGTATCTCCTTAGAAGTGGTTAGGGCATAAATCCCCAAATAAGGTAAACTGTATATAGGACGGGGTCTAAAGCCACATTTCTGCTATTCGCGGGTAAATTAGAGGGCAAATGAATGTGAGACAAATAAGTGTTCACACTGCCTGTCTACCATTCGCTATATAAAAAAAACAAAAAAACATGGCCGTCATTCATCCCTACTCTGCGTAGGGATGGAACTTTGATCTATAACCTACCCAGCTGAAATGCCAATATGTACAACTAGGAGTGAGTAGCATCAAGGAGCCTAGATGGTTAAGCCCCAGTCACAGATAGCCGGACGAGCCCCGGATTCTGAGCCGGACCACCCACGGACCAACGGGCCGGACTGTCCCAAACCGCCACGGATAAAATCACTGTTTTCATCGATTTTTGCCGCGTCCCCGGAAGGGCCCTGGACGCGCCCGGACTGGGCCAGACCGGCCCCTGACTAACCCGGATGAGGCCGGACCACCCCCCGGACTGCCCCGGACCACCCCTGGACTATCCCGGATCACCCCCGGACAGTCCGGGAGTGGTCCGTGGCTAGGCCGGGGGTAGTCCTGGATAGTCCGGGGATGGTCCGGGTCAAACCGTGGCTCAAAATGACCCCGGACAGCCCCGGTCCACCGCGGACCACCCCCGAATTACCCAGACCACCCCTGGACCACCCCCGGACTACCCCCGGACCACCTCCGGACCAACCCGGATAATGCCGGATTGAGCCCGGATCGCAAAATCCCCCGGACCACCCCGGATGTTTTAAACATTTTAAAACATCTGGGGCTGAGCCCGGACGGCGCCGGACGAGCCACGGATCAGGCCGGATCAAGAGGGGTCGCCATGGACGACCCAGGGACGAGCCACGGATCGCCCCGGATCGCCCCAGACCACCTGGGATGGCGGTCCGGGGCTCATCTGGCCCCTGATCCGGGTATGTGTGACTGGGGCTTGAAGATAATGATTAGATCACTAGTTCCCGAATGGCAGAAGTGTGGGTTTGAGTACCACTCGAGGTGATGTGCTTCCCTTCATTAAAAAAAATTAATACCACCCCCCCACGACATTGATTGGCTGGTTGTTGGAGTTTTACGTCCTGGCAACATCTAAGGTCATATCACGACAGGGACCGAGTTGTGACAGTGCACACTCATGGTGACTTTATAATGCAGCACCATGACCTGATATTCCATTCAGTCACATTATCCTGACACTAGCCAACCATCCCTTGCTCTATCCTAATAATGCTAAGCGCCTGGCTATGAAGTGACAAGTGTCAATTATTAAGTCATTGGTTTCACTCGACCAGGGTTCGAACCCGTCAGTTAGAATCCCACGATCTACCAAACCGGGAGACGGACGCTCAACTCATTCACCCATCCAGTCTGATGCCTCGACATTGATGCTACTACCAAGATTCTACATAAGCTATACACTGCGTACTGTGGAGCCATCCCTGTGTGTGTACTGTAAATGTGTTACCTGAATATTTGTAGCTGCAACTCCTGAGACTTATAATAGGGTAACACTAGAATATTCCTAGCAAACTGATATCTAACTCCAACTGACCAGACCCTACATTAAGACTTTACATTACAATTTTACCAAATTAATACAGAAGATAATTTCTGCTGACATTCTAAATACCATGAAATACTCATATCGATCCGATTAATATTGATGTTGTCATATGACACTACTGCTGCCATATTGCTGTGGAAGTTGTGGGTAACAGAATTCCATTGTGTTATTTGCTGCAAATTGTATATACAACAGTTATTGTATACCTTACTCGATATACTTTTTTTGTGTAAATAATCCCGAATTGAAAAATAGCTGAACGGTCAGTGCATCGGCGATGACAAGAGAACTTATTCAGCAGAATAAACATATTTATCTCCCCGCAAAAAACCACCACAAAAAACGCATTTCAATTGGGGAACTGAATGTAGCTTACTATGTATATTTTATCTAAGTATACTACTGTATATTATATATATTATATATTTTTTATACATTACATATATTATATATATTATATATCATATATATTATATCTATTATATATATTATATATTATATATATTATATATTATATATATTATATATATCATATATATTATATATATTATATATATTACATATATTATATATATTATATATATTTTATATATTATATATATTATATATATTATACATATTATACAAAAACATATTATACATATTATATATATATTATATATTATATATATTATGTACTTAATAGCTTCCTATATTACACACATATCCAGCATTTCATACATTTATAATTTATTCAGCGTGTTTGCTCTCCCTATTAATAGGTGTTATTTTCTTTTGTGTTTGTTCAATAAGAAAATAAGGCTTTTAACCGAAAAAAGGGAGTGTATTTATAGAACTATGACTAAACAGTTGCGTATGGGCTGTGAACGAGGAAGTATACGCATGCTTATACAAAACTGTAAACAATATTTCTAGGGCGATCTGGGCCCATATGTATGAGCCAATTTTTAACCGTACCAGGGTTAAAGGCGGGTCCCGGGTTAGCTAACCCCGGGGTTCCAAATGTGTCACGGGGGATGTATGAGTCCAAAGCGCGTGCGGGTTAGCTAACGTTTCAGTTATTTATAGATTTGGGAAATCCCTTTGCATTTGTAGCCATATATTAGGCTCAAATATATTAAATGCTATCATATTTAACAGAATTACATACGCAATAAGTGAAATTTTATCAATTTAACCCTAAATTTGAAGCGTTATTAAGGCTACCGCCTCATTGGTGGCGATATTAATATTTATATTTTCGAATCGACGAACGTAAAGTAAACAAATCGCCGGCGCTGCCGCATCGACGTCGCTTTCCATACTGGCAGCGGCGGTGGTTTGTTTACTGTACGTTTGTCGATTCGAAAATATAACTATTAATATCGCCGCCAATGTGGCGGTAGCCTTAATAACGCTTCGAATTTAGGGTTAATTGGAATAAATTTAACTTATTGCGTATCTAATTCTGTTAAATATGGTCGCATTGAATAGATTTGGCCCGAGTCGGTCCCTAACCCCACCGTTAACCCTCGTTTCGCTTGGGGTTAGTGCAGGCGACTTTGAACTCCCCGAGTTAGTTTAACCCTGACACATACATACGCAGTTTTCGCCGCTACCCCGGGAAATCCGCACGACGCTGGGTTACGACCGCCCGCACGACGCTGGGTTACGACCGCTAACCCGGGCTCATACATATGGGCCTTGGTCTATAGCACACCACATCCAATCTACATTCCCCCCCCCCCTGGTTTTTATACTAGAAATAACCTTCGTGGTCAGATACAGTTATATAAACCAGTATTCACTGAGAATCGGTATGTGTTGCACAATGTAGGTCAATTCTACGATTTTAAATATGTGGAGTGATGCATTCTGGTTACTGTGTTATATAGACTGTTCATTATTACAGTCATGTAGCAGTCACACTACGACGACAAGGGGGTGACGACAGCCCAGCGACTTGGATTTTGTGAAAACCCGACGACATATGCAAATTCGGGCCAAGTTGGACGACAATCGGACGACAATCGGACGACAGCCCGACGACATCGGGACGACAGACGGGACGACAGCGGGACGACAGTGTCTGTGTGTGTGTGTCTGTGCAGTTTCCATGAGAAATATGAAGAATGGGACGGTGCAAACATGTAGGTTTATGCAGCGGACCTGTTAGGAAGCAGTCTCCATATGATATATGAAGAAATGGGACGGTACAAACATGTGTGTTAGACTATGCGGCGGACCTGTTAGGAAGCAGTCTTCATGAGAAATATGAAGAATGGGACGGTGCAAACATGGCTCAGTTTAGCTTGCTTTATCGCACACACAGAGAGTGTGAGTGTGATAGTGAGTGTGAGTGTGATAGTGAGTGTGATAGTGAGTGTGATAGTGAGTGTGTGTGATAGTGAGTGTGAGTGTGATAGTGAGTGTGAGTGTGATAGTGAGTGTGATAGTGAGTGTGATAGTGAGTGTGATAGTGAGTGTGATAGTGAGTGTGATTGTGAGTGTGATAGTGAGTGTGAGTGTGATAGTGAGTGTGATAGGATAGTGAATGTGATAGTGAGTGTGATAGTGAGTGTGAGTGTATAGTGAGTGTGATAGTGATGTGATAGTGAGTGTGATAGTGAGTGTGAGGTGATAGTGAGTGAGTGTGATAGTGAGTGTGATAGTGAGTGTGAGTGTGAGTGTGATAGTGAGTGTGAGTGTGATAGTGAGTGTGATAGTGAGTGTGAGTATGAGTGTGATAGTGAGTGTGATAGTGAGTGTGAGTGTGATAGTGAGTGTGAGTGTGAGGTGTGAGTGTGATAGTGAGTGTGAGTGTGAGTGTGATAGTGAGTGTGAGTGTGATAGTGAAGTGTGATAGTGAGTGTGAGTATGAGTGTGATAGTGAGTGTGATAGTGAGTGTGAGTGTGATAGTGAGTGTGATAGTGAGTGTGATAGTGAGTGTGAGTGTGATAGTGATGTGATAGTGAGTGTGATAGTGAGTGTGAGTGTGAGTGTGAGTGTGAGTGTGATAGTGAGTGTGATAGTGAGTGTGAGTGTGATAGTGAGTGTGATAGTGAGTGTAATAGTGAGTGTGAGTGTGATAGTGATAGTGAGTGTGATAGTGAGTGTGATAGTGAGTGTGATAGTGAGTGTGAGTGTGATAGTGAGTGTGATAGTGAGTGTGAGTGGGATAGTGAGTGTGATACTGAGTGTGATAGTGAGTGTGATAGTGAGTGTGATAGTGAGTGTGATAGTGAGTGTGAGTGTGATAGTGAGTGTGAGTGCGTGTGGTTTATCGCACACACAGAGACACAACAGAGACACACACACAGATACACACACACAGACACACAGAGACACACACACAGAGACACAGAGATACACACACAGACACACACACAGTAATAGAGACACAAAGACACAGAGACACAGACACACACAGAGACACAGAGACACAACACAGAGACACACACAGACACACACACACAGACAGAGACACATACAGAGACACACACAGACACACACAGAGACAAAGAGACACACACAGAGACACACACACAGACACAGATACACACACAGACACAGTGTCTGTGTGTGTGTGTCTGTGCAGTTTCCATGAGAAATATGAAGAATGGGACGGTGCAAACATGTAGGTTTATGCGGCGGACCTGTTAGGAAGCAGTTTCCATGAGAAATATGAAGAATGGGACGGTGCAAACATGTAGGTTTATGCGGCGGACCTGTTAGGAAGCAGTCTTCATGAGAAATATGATTGTTTGTTGTTATTTTACGTCCTAGCAACATCTAAGGTCATATCAGGAGAAATATGAAGAATGGGACAGTGCAAACATGTAGGTTTATGCGGCGGACCTGTTAGGAAGCAGTCTTCATGAGAAATATGAAGAATGGGACGGTGCAAACATGTAGGTTTATGCGGCGGACCTGTTAGGAAGCAGTCTTCATGAGAAATATGAAGAATGGGACTGAGAGAGAAGCGACGACAGCTTAACGACAAAGACGACACCTTAACGACAAAGACAACACCGTAGCCACACTCTACCGACACCGTAGCGACACCATATCGACAGGCGAGCGACATCTCCTGTTGTCGCCTGTCGTCGAAGTTTTTCAACATGTCCAAAACGCCGACGACAATCCGGCGACAGGCGAGAAAATGGAGGTGTCGCGGAGGTGTCGCGGCGACAATCAGGCGACAATCAGGCGACACCCGACGACACTCGACGACAGACCGGAAGTCGCTGTCGCTGGGCTGTCGTCGAGGCTTGTCATCGTAGTGTGACAGCCACATTACATAATAATAAGTGTTAACATGCTGCACAGTTGCTCTTGACTGTGTAGTTGCTATTACTGGTGGCGCCACCTTCAGGAAACATCAAAACTAGTCGAAGGGCATATAAGCCCTGTATATGTAGCTTTACCTGGGAAAACTAAGCCCGACTTAGATTGCATTCAGATGCCCTAAACAAAGTTAAAGCTGCATAGTTCAACGAAGGCACATTTTCTAAACCAAAATATTCAGCTAGATTTGATCCTACATATTCAAGTTAGATCCGGGGACATTTATTAAGCAGTTCTTGTTTTGTAGAAGACAGAAAGGAATGTTATGTAAATTTAATAGTTCCAACCTCTCACTGCTTAAGCCAATGATGTAGACCATTTTGTCAGTGGTGGTAGTGGTGTGTGGTTGTGGTGTGTGGTGGTGGTGAGTGGTGGTTGTGCTGGTGATTTGGTGGTGGTGGTGGTGGTGGTGATGGTGTTAGTCGTATCGGTGGTAGTGATGGTGATGCTAGTGGTGGTGGTGGTAATCTGTTTGTGGTGGTAGTAGTGGTGTGATGTTAGTGGTGGTAATAGTGGTACTGGTGTTACTGGTAGTGGCGATGGTGGTGGTGGTAGTAGCGATGGTGGTGGTGGTTGTGGTGGTGGTGATGTGGTGGTGGAGATGGTAGTGGTTGTGGTGGTGGTAATGATGGTGATGGTGTTTGGTGGTGGGGTGGCTGTGGTGGTGGTGGATGTGGTGGTGGTGATGTGGTGGTGGTGATGGGGTGGTGGTGGTGAGGTGGTGGTGGTAGTGGTTGTGGTGGTGGCAGTACTGGTAGTGGTGATGGTAGTGTGTGGTGGTAGTGGTAGTGGTGGTGGTGGATGTGGTGGTGGTGGTGATGTGGTGGTTGTGGTAGTGGATGTGGTGATGTGGTGGTGTTGGTGGGTGGTGGTGATGGTGGTAGTGGTGGTGGATGTGGTGGTGGTGGTGGTAGTGGAGGTGATGGTGGTGGTGGATGTGGTGGTGGTGATGTGGTGGTGGTGGAAGTGGTGGTGGTGGGTGGTGGTGGTGATATGGTGGTGGTGGTGGATGTGGTGGTGGTGATGTGGTAGTGGTGGATGTGGTGGTGGTGGTGGGTGGTGGTGTCGTGGCGGGCAGTGGCGGTACTGGTGCTGGTGTTGGTGCTGGTGCTAGTGGTGTGGTGGTAATGATGGTGGTGGTTGATGTGGTGGTGGTGGTGGTAGTGGTGGTGGTGGGTGGTGGTGGTGGTGATGTGGTGGTGGTGGTGGTAGTGGATGTGCTGGTGGTGATGTGCTAGTGGTGGTGGTGGATGTGCTGGTGGTGATGTGCTAGTGGTGGTAGTGGTGGTGGTGTGTGGTGTTGGGTGGTGGTGTAGTGGCGGGTGGTGGCGGTACTGGTGCTGGTGTTGGTGCTGGTGATAGTGGTGTGGTGGTAATGATCGTGGTTGTGGGGTTGTTCCTAGGTTAATGATGATGGTTGTGTTGGTGATTCTGGTGGTATTAATGGTGGTGGTGTGGTGGCACTATTAGTGATGGTGGTGGTATGTTTGTGGTGCTGGTGGTGGTATGTTTGTGGTGCTGGTGGTAGTGATGATGGTAGTGGTGTGTTAGCGGTGATAGTGGTAGTGCAGGTGGTGGCGGTGTTGTTAGTTGTAGTGGTGGTGTTAGTGGTGGTGGTGGAGGTGCTGCTACTGGTGGTTCTGGTGGTGTTACTGTCAGTGGTGAATAATTATGAATGTCCCCGAACGCCTGTTTCTTGTTAAAACCGCCTCGTTTTGGCAGACGGCGTGGGACGCAGTATTGCGTCCCGAGCACTAAACTCACACTTCCGGTCCTGTCTTCCATAGCTGAGCAACATTACACGGACTGCTGGGTAAACAGACCGCGGCGGATGTGGGCTCTTCCTGGGATATTAATGAATGGTGTGTGTGGAGGGGGGGGGGGAGGCGAATGATGAAATGCCACACACATTCTTGACTTGACACCACTACCAACTAACCACTAATTTTCACTAACAACTAACAGGTAACCCCACCCACTGCCTAACTAATCCCATCCTCACTTCACTTCTTTTTTTTCTCTTTCTTTTTTTATTGAGGCTGTTTTTATACTGTCCATAGCATGTACGCCCGGGTACCCAGGCTTGTTTTCAATGCTGGCCAGCGGTAGTGTTGGTGTTGTCTTATCAAACAATAGCTGCTGATAAGTTATAAGATTGTCTGCATTTCAGTAGCAGATAGATAGTCTGTTGGTATGTTTATTAGCCTATGTTAGTTTTTTGGGGCCCTCTTGGCATTGTATTTTTGTTCTATTCTTATTACTATGTTAGTTGTTTTCTTAAGGTTCTATGTTAGTGTTTTGGGGTTTTCTTGGGAAGAGTTTTCTGTTTTTTTCTACTTAATTCTATACTAGCCTATTTTATTTACATGTCCATAGGCCTGTACGTAATAGGTGGTTGAGTTATGTTTGTTTGAATTTGATTTGATTTATATTATTGTTGGATATGTTATCTGGCTTTTATATTTCCAGTTCTCCTGCCCTGGGCTGTCCAGTTGGTGGGCCGTGACATATCACCTGCCCATCTTGTGGTGCAGTTCAGTTGGGGTTCCCAGTTTTTATTTTGCACAGATATTTTTTGTACGTTTTTAGGTCAGGGATTTGTCTTTCTTTCACCATTTGCGCATTCCATGCCTTGGCAGCCATTTCTAGTGTGCTCCTTTCATGGGCTTTGATCTGGCTTCTGGTCTGCCTTAGCAGTGGTGCCTTGCTTGCTCTGGTGTCCCTTAGTGGTTGGGTTAGACACTTAATGTCTTGGCTATATCCATATGGTAATGTTTTTAGGTGGATTATCCTTCTATTTTCTAGTAGCTTTACTTTAGTTCTTTTGTGTAGGTCATAAGTGGGGTGTAGTTTGTCTACTTTCAGGCTGATTTTCAGGGCCCTATTTTGTAGTATCTGCAATTTTTTAAGTAGCTCTTTTTTAGCACCCATGTAGATTACATCCCCATAGTCAAAGTAGGGGAGTATCATGCCTTTGAAGATTTTTATTGACATATCTTGTGTCATATAGTTTCTTAGTTTAGCAAATAGCCATAGTTTGTGATTTACTTTTTGTATGATTTTTGTTACACACAGATTGTAGTTTAGCTGGCTATCTAGTTCTAGGCCTAGGTATTTGTAGTGATTTACACTTTCCAGTGTTTGGTTTCCTAGTGTGCATTGTAGGTTTCTTCCTGTGATTGCTGTATGTGAGAAGAGTACTGTTTTAGATTTATTTGCATTGATGGTTATTTTATTGGATTCACACCAACCGTCCAGCTTTAGCAGGAGGTTGTTCAGTTTGGTTGCTACCTCCTCTACTGTGCTTCCTTCTGCATATATGACAGTGTCATCCGCATATAGCTGGAGACATTCTGTCTCCAGCCATTTTTCTAGGTCGTTTATGTATAGTATAAATAGTAGTGGTCCCAGGACTGATCCTTGGGGTACACCACAGGTGACAATTTGTTGGTCTGAGAGTGTACCATTTACTTTAGTTTTTTGCTGCCTGTTGTTTAGGTAGCATTTTATCCAGTTTATTGATTTGGATTTAATGCCCATGTTGTTTAATTTTGCTGAAGTCGATGAAGGCTGCTCCAACTAATTTCTTTTGGTTCAATGATGCCAGCACATCACTTGTTAGGTTTGCTATTGTTTTTGATGTGGAGTGTAGTTTTCTGAAACCTCCTTGCCTCTTGTTTAGTATATTGCTTTTTTCCAGGTGCTCATTGATGTGACTGTGGAATATTTTTTCAATTAGCTTGCCTGGTGTTTGCAAGATTGATACTGGTCTGTAGTTCCCCATGTTTTGTTTGTCACCACATTTGTAGATGGGGGTGATGGTTGCATCTTCCATGCTGTGATGAAGTGTCCCTGCTCAAATGATATGTTGAACAGGTCGACCATGGTATCTGGGATGGCTTGGAGTGCCTCTTTTAGTATTTTTGTGGGGATTCCATCTATTCCACTTGGTTTGTTTTCATCTATGTCATTTATTAGTTGTGTTAGTTCTTTTAGGTCAGTTTTGCAGGTGGGGATTTCATCCTGGATACTTTCTGACTTGTTTTCCCAGATTCTTGTGAATTTCTTTGATAATCTTTGTCCTACCGTGGCAAAGTGGGTATTTAGTTTGTTTGCTTCATCACTATCTGTGTGCGTATTTCCATCCTTATCTTGGAAGCTTATGCATTCTTCTATCATATTTTGGGGGAATAGTAAGCTTACATTTTTCCAGAACTTATTTGCATTGCTTCCCCAGTCCTTGTCTTGTTTTATTATATATTTCTTTTTTGCTGCCCTTACTGTTTTGAGGGAGTTGTTTCTGGCAGTATTATAGGCCCTTTTATCCTCTGGGTCTTTAGTATGTTTCACTTTGTCACGTAGCTTTCGTTTTGTTGCGATATGCGTTAACAGTTCCCTGTCTTCCTCTGGCCTTGGCCGGACTTACTGTGCATACGGGTGAATCGATAGGGACTGAAGTTTGGATCCTAGTCGAGTCAAACCAATGGCTTATAAAGTAGGTACCTGTTGCTGCTCGGCGCTTGGTGTTATGAGGTCAGGACAGGGACTGGGCGCACAGTGTTAGGATAATGTGACTGTGTGGGACATCAGGTCATGGTGCCAGTGGCCTGATTTCCCAGTGGGGCAGCACTATAAAGTCATCATGAGTGCGTGCTGTCACAAATCGGTGCACGTCCTGGTATTGCCTAGGGTCTTACTGTGACGTAATACTACACCAATCACCCAGCCTCCCCTGGCCCTCGCCGAGGACTTTGGTTGGGCTCTTAGACTGCCTTTTTCCTTCTTCCGCCCCCCTCCCCCCACAAATTTCTCGGACAACTACCAATCAGAAGCCAACTCCCGACCACGTGGGACCGCTTTCAGCAGTGCCCATTCAGTGCTGCAGTTTCGCAGCCTTCAGCACGCCAATGCGACTGAAAACTCTCCAAAAACTCCCAAAAAACAAAAAACACACACATTGACACTACGTGTTGGTTCAAGCTGCATACACTGATGAAAGCAAAACATTTTCTAAACCAAAACGCTTATCCTGAAAATCTGATCCTGTGTATCCAACATAGATCCTGGTGCACTCATTCATTAAAGCCCCAGTCAGACCTCACCGGATTGAGGAACCGGATAGAAAATGGACACTGTCCGGTGAAATATGGCAATGTATGGTTTATATACGTTTGGCATCCAGCTTGTCTGTTATCTGTCTGGTGGTGTCTGGCGGTGTCCGGTACAAGTTTTGAACATGCACAAAACTTGTACCAGACACCACCAGACTGAAGTGTACGGTTGGTGTTCGTTTTATGTCCGTTTAGTCCGTTTTGTCCGTTTCATGTCTGTACTCATCTGGTAGGTGTCCGGTTTGTATCCTGAAGAGTCCGTTGACGGTGCTGAGGGAATTTGGTGCGTCAGTTTTTGGCGCGTCCGGGAAGAGTCCGGTAGGTGTCCGGTAGGTGTCTGGTTGGTGTCCGTTTGGTGTCCGGTTGGTGTTCGTTTGGTGTCCGGTCCGTCCGTTTGACACTTGTTTTCTGTCCGGTTCTCATCTGGTTCTTGTTCGTTTAGCGTCCATTTCATCTGGTGGCCATTGCAACAGTTCGACACCGGACACCACCGGACTAGACAATTCTTTGTCCGGTACTCAGTACGGTAAGGTCTGACTGGGCCTTTATGATCAAACATTCGTTGGAGTTTGGCGCTCCTGTGCTATGCTGCTATTTTTTAAACTGTGTAAGCAAAGTCTTATTTATGTCCAGAATTTTGGTGGTCACACCAAAACTAATGCTTTATGTTTTTACTTCAATTATCTCCAAAGCTCATCCTTTTTTCCCTTTTTCTCTTCTTCAAAACATTAGTCCTTTTTCTTAAAATGGTACATTGGCTGGTCTGCGACAAATTAATTATAACTAACTAATTGGCACAAACGGACGGACAGAATAACAAACATTTTGTTGTACATTGAGTATGGGAAATTTCAATCGCAGACAATCGTCCCCATTCCACTGCTCCTTACCCTATCCTAATAATGTCAAATGCCAGGCGATGTAGCGAAAAGTATAAATTGTTAAGTCATTAGTTTGAGTCGTGTGTGGTTCGAAAATGAGGATCGAATACCATGACCTACCAAAATGGGAAACAGACGCTCAACCCATCCCTTTAAAATACTTTACTTTAAGTTAAGGTAAAGTACATATAGATTGAAATAACCAACTAAACACATTTATAGAGAAAATATATGGCAGAAATTCAAAACCATTGGATTATGTAATTTTACCTGAACAAACTAGCCAAAACTTACATTGCATCACCTGTGTAGTAAGAGGAATAATGCATTTCCAGGTGCACGGCATTGCTAGGATAGGGAAAGTGCTGTATGGCTCAGTGATAGGATAATGTGACCGAGTGGGAAATTGAGTCATGATACCCCATTGGGATATCACTATAAAACCACCATGAGTGCGTGCACTGTCATGAACTGGTACCTGCCTTAATATGACCTTAGATGTTGCTAGGGCTAAAAACCTAATCACCCACTCAGAGAGAAGGTGGACTTGCTGGACTTGAGAACAGGTAATGATGACCATTTAATTTAAAGTCGCATAGATTGATGGTTTAGAGTTACAGCCATATTTTGAGATAAATGATCCAGTTTGATCATTATAATCTACCATTTGATAGTTTGAAGTAACTTCTATCAGTATTATAAATAGCCATCTTTGGAAACATTTGAGGTGACACGACGCTAAATGAATTTTGGTGTGCGCGTTGAAATACTGGACACCACAAGCTTCAACAATAACAGGTTCTATTAAATTGCATAAGCATATTCAGCGCTGAAAGGAGAGGGACAACTAGCCACGTTTGAACCCGTTTGAGCCCGTTTGAACTTGCAGGAAATAGACTTTCCTCTTCTTGTCTTTGCGAGAACTCAGTGAAGTAGAATTTGCTGATACGTGCAGTTCAAAACTTAGATTTTATTCAAAATTAAAAGAAATTAAAGAACAATTTGGCCTAAACATGGATGCACAAATGAAATATTAATAGTTTATTCCACGGAAACGATGGCCACCATCTTGACCTGATTTCCGATTGAGGGTAAATAAACGCATGTGGGATTGTTACAAGCGTTATTTTGTGTATGCCTGAACCAACATTTACCTTTGTACGCTTCTAAAAAAGATTATTAAAGACTTTTGCACAGATTAAAGCGTTTGAAGTATATTTGAAATTTATCTACATCAATTTCTGTTTAAATCACACAATATCAGTAATTACAGAATGGGAAACTCATCCTGCAAGGGTATGCCCGATATGGGACAGTGGTCACCCGTTTTTCCTCCTTTCCTCGCTGTCAACCCTTCTCTTAAATGGACCTAGAATATCACCTGTTACTATATAAGTACTGCCATCATTTGGTAAATCAAAGCTGCCTAGTCCGATGAAAGCATACCATTTTCAGACCGAAAACACTGACCTAGATTTGATTCCACCTATCTAACTTAGATACCGATGCACGTATTAGGCATTTGTTGCCACATAGAAGAGAATCCAATTCAAGACCATTGTATTACACAACTTTAGCCAAGGATATTACCTCCGATGTACACAATACGTGAATGAATTACTGCAGCAGTCTAAAGCCGTGTTCACACGGACAAAATGTGAGGCAAATCAGACAAATCGAATCAGGTGAGGCGAATTAGCCGTCCGTTCACACGAGCACTGCTTGGGCCGGAAGTCGATATCTGCGCATGAGCAAGTCCAGACTAACCAGCGCCATTTTGGGTTCGACGACGCCGGCACCAGAGAGTGTGGGTTCAACCTAGATATGTAATGACTGAATCGTATTGGTTTGGAACGGTCAAAACTTCTGCTGGGCAGTGAAACCCTAAAAATAAATCATGAAAAAAATATCTGTGCACTTCTAGCAGGTTCATAGACCAAATTATATAATATGCACTTTTGATCGACCGGAAAGTCAACAAACTGAGGTGTCGACTGCGCATGCGTGTGAGGTGCTTAATCCGCCTCAGTGCGTTCACATGGGCAAAATAAATCGAATCACAGAAATCGCCTCACGTAAACTACCTCGCTTAGGTGGTTTACATTATCCGAATCACGTGAATCGAATCAGCCCTAATCCGCCTCAGACGTGCGTTCACACGAGAAATGTGAGGCGAACTATACAAGTCGCTTTCTACGAATCGATTTACATTGCCCGTGTGAACACAGCTTATGGTGTCAGAGTTCTGCCGTGCTTGCCAGAAGTAATTTGGCATGTTTGCACTTCAAATATCGCAAAAGTTAGCTATTTAAAATAAAAGTTACTTCAAATGGAAATATAAGATAGATTATAACAGTCTATATCATATATGTATCTTAGAAAATGACCAAAACCCAAGACCATCGAACTTTTAAGAATCACTGAATCAAGTTGACAAATTATGTGTTATTTAATTATAAAACTGCTTATATATCCAACAATAGGGACGTTAACATTGTGTAAAACGGCATCACATTCAGTATTTGATAACAACAAATGTATTCAGTTGTACTGTGAGTTTCGCTTCCTGTTTATTGGCTGGGGTGATCAGCGTGGGCGTGGATCAGATCTACCAGATCTACCACAGCTTGACCTATATACGGGTGTGTACTGTACTGTGTTTGTTGTTCATCCTGAACACTTCACATTGAAAATTAACAATAGAGGGAGTGCATGTGACGTCATTACTTAGCAATCAGCGGTCAGCGGGCTGCCATCTTGGATTACAAGCGCCCTCCCTAGCCATGTTGTGAATGCATGCAGATGCAGTAAAACAGAGTTTTCTTGTGTTATGGGAGGTAATGGGCAGTTTACATCCAATGCGTTTACTTACAGCATTTTAGCAATAACTTCTGAGGCCAAACTGCTCAAAACTGTGGCAAATAAACCAACAAATCAGTAAATAGGCACAGTGTAGGCAGTGGCAAGCCTTCTGTATGTCATCCAATATGGCCACCGAAAGTTGTCTTGTGACGTCATTACACCCCCTCTATGCTTCTGTAGTAGTCCATACATGAGGTCCACCACCATGCGGTGGTTGTAGGAACTACACCGTCTACTGTCGCAGTTCTTCTGCATCAGGTGGCAGTTCACTAGTCTGGGACCTGGGCCGCATTCAGGGTCCGTCTCTGAGGCACCGCGGATACGTCTCGGTGATGCTTTTTGGCCTATTCGCGTTCAGGGTGCGTCTCGGTGACGCCTCCCTTTTCAGACTGGAGATGAAAAGTGCCTCGAAAATGGCCACCGTATTCAGTAGTTTCAGCCAATAACAACGCAGCTTTTCCATTGCAAATGGCCGCCCCCATAGGGGGCGGCCATTTTCGAGACAACAAACTGCCTTTACGGTTCAGACCAGCGTGATGTCACAGCCATCTCCGAGGCGCCTCCGAGACAGACCCTGAATGTGGTCCAGGTTCCTGTGGATATAATCGATTAATCAACTCGGGTCACCCAAGCCACTTTTTGCCGCATGCGCACATCCTACAGACTCAGGTCGAATAATCGAATATGCTTCTCCATGCTTGGGGTGGCCAAAATTGTGTCTTAATCCAAAACCTTTTTTTTTTTTTAATAAAAGATATAACTTGACAGCAAAATAGGATTTAAAGTATTTTATGATCGCATGGTTTAGTTATATTTCCATTTCATTAATCTGTGTTATTACAAAAAAAACACCATGTAGGACTGGTACTGGTAGCTGTTATCCTGCAGGATGGTACCAGCACAAATGTGACATCATCGTTCCTAGCCAACCCCAGGCAAGAGGTGGGGTTACTGGGGGCGGGCCTTTTTGCACATGGCATGTGTTTTTGTCAACTCCACTCGCGATGTTCGATTTGAAATTCTAGCAACTCGGGTGACCCGAGTCACCCAGGTCGTGTTAATCGATTACGCCCTGTGTGGACCCCCCCCCCCCCCCCCCCCGTACTGTGTCTCGCTAGCGGCTCCCCTTACCGTGAGAGGTTACGTGTGACCTGGCGGGTCAGAGGGGTAGGCTTTTAAAAAAATTTAGCCTAAAGTAGAATGTTTGCTTGCAGAACTTCACTGCAATCCCAACCGGAAGGAAATATAATAGGTCTAGAAGAACCGTGCCAAATTTGGTTTTGGGAAGGCATGTGTTTATGGGTTCAAAGTGAGCTTAAAGTATGGGGCTAACAGTGAAGGATGGGGCATGGCGGGAAACGCACCCGACTTCCGGCATGTAAACAAACCTAGACGCCGCTTCGGTCGTCAGGCGGCTCACGACCACATTTGGGAAGGGTAGCGACATACAGGATAAAAGCACCAAAGTTTGTCCATGTGCTCTCCATCACCATAGCTTTCCATTTTTGCTATGCCATCTTGGAAAAGCCAAGATGGCCCGCAAATGCCATCTTGCTGAAGTGGCTCTCATCAAAATTGAAAAGTTTTGGTGATGAGAAAGAAACGGACATTAATGGTGCTTTTATCCGGCATGTGCCGATCATCTTGGCAAGCTGCTTGACTACAGTAATTCAACAGACACATGTTGCTCAGTTGATGCTAGTATAACATGATACAGAGCCGCAGGCAACTCCTCAGTCAAAACAAATCATGGTATTCAACTTCAAAGTCACACACTAAGCAAGCATATGTAGTGACTGGATTGGGTTTTACATCCTAGCAACATATCGGGTCATATCAGGACGGCTACTAACTTGTGACAGCACAGCCTTATACTTGAATATATTTTTTTTAAGATGGTTTATTTACCGTGTTCATAACATCTCAGCTAACAAAAAAACGTCACACTGACGGCAGTATAACGTTATTGAATGCTACAATAATGTTATAAAAAACGTCATATAAACGTTATTTTGTATGGAGTAAATAACGTTATATAATGTTATTTTATAACATTATCATTTAATGTTTTTTAACGTCAATAGGACGACTTTTTTTTATAACATTTGAGAACTCTTTTAACTCTTTGAGTGAGTTGATTAAGATTTTGTAGAGATCATATAATGTAGTAGAGCGTCTGGGCAAGGTATGGCCAACATATGGCTAACATGCCTCCCAGCGAAAAACGTTTGCAATATGCTTACGGTACGCTCGCAGAATGCCGGTGAACATTATAACTTATATACATAATTCGATCGCCAGAAGTATGCCTTATACATTACATACGTCAAGACATGGTGGAGAAATGCAAAACGTACGTTATACATACGTTAGACATACGTTATCCATACGTTGTCAATACGTTGTCAATACACGGACTCTACGTTTCCGTTGGCTTTCCGTCTGACTGAGTTAGGTCAATGTAATGCTACCTATGAACAACATTTGTCTAATGTACGTCTAACATACATCGACGTATGGCTAACGTATACATAACATACACCCGACATAAAAGCCACATATTGTTGAACATCGAAAGGTTTGTGCATGCACAAAACTTTTGTGACCCCTTAACGAGTGATGCTGTATAATGACGAACATCAACGTACATCGACGAATACCGCCGTATGCATAACAACACGTAACGTTCGAGTAATGCATATGGACATACACCGACATATTGGCACAAAATTACATACGTCGGTGCATGCTTGCACGATGTGTCGATGTGTGACAGGGCTATAAGACCGAACCTGAAGCTTCAAAATCAAGTTTGGAAAATGCACAATGTTGTGTGACTGGGATGATCTCCTGATGATTGCCCGAGGAGACTCAAGCTACCAACAATGTTATATCATAGTCTCAGGGGAAATATTATAGAAACTTATAAGATTCTTACTGGAGTCTATGAGAATGATATTTCGATCAGTTTGTTCAACGTCAAACTAAACAGCAACTTAGAAGCATATTAATCATGGCACAACATACAGAAATATGTAGCGCTTATATTGATTTTAAACAAATTAATTCCCAGCCATGCTTTATTCACTGAATAATTAGTGTACAATATTTGTGTGGCATCCAGACACCACTGGTTACATCTGTGATGGAAATTTGTAATGTTATTTCTGAAGACATCAAATAATTCTTTTTTAAATTTAAGCATGCATACATGTTAATAAATACTTCCTTTTTTATTTGGGAACTGTTTTGTTTGATATATCAATGCAATACAAGATGTTAGTAAAGATTCAACCATATCCCATATGTCATGTTACAAATGGCTGACTGTAAAATGGGACCAAAGTTGCACACAGTTTATTTTATGTCCCTTTTTTCTTAATTCAAATCTGAATATCAATATGAAAAGTATAAGGAAAAAAATAAGTAGGAAGTTTTTTTATTGATGTTTTAAAATCCCATCCCATGCTGATCAATTTTCAGGAGAGTGACCCCTATCCGTTTGGTCTCTTGTACTCTGCCGAGAAAGGGGGAGGGGGGGGGGGTCTCCCTTTGCTTTTCCGAGTTGGCGGCATCCCTATCCTGGTAGGGGGGGGGGCTTGGTTATGGCTGTTCTCAGTGGAGGTTGTGAACAGTAGCGAGCACCGAGGCAGAGTGAGCGCATAGAGAACTGAGAGAAGCGAGGAAGACAGAAATAGCAGTGAACCAGAGACAGACATTGCCTCGCTCGCAAATTAGTCATGTTAGCCTCGGGCCAACATGCATAGTGATATATAATAATAATATATAATAACATATCATAATATATAGTAATATATAGATAACATACAAATATATAATAATATACAATTAACAAATAATAATGTATATATAATCAAATAGAAAACACTCTAATTGAAAAAGATGGCGGAGTTTCCTAATAGATTAAAGCTGAAGATTGAAGCTCATTTGAAGTGGCTCCATCCCCTCACGACGACCATTATGACACCTGGTAGTAATACAAGTATGTAGCATTGTGTGCTTATCTTTTATTTCACATGTACAGAGTTACTTTGCTCTTCGTTATGGGACTTTGCTCAAGTGACTTCATGTGGTATCAGTCAGCCGAGCAGAATGTCCCCGCCTCTCTGTCCTCGTTTCAACGTGACACATGTGCAATAAAGCGGTATATGTGCGAGTTGTTGTGGCTACGTGTCTTAAGGCACATGAACACAGACCTCCAGATGTGTTGCAGATGTAGATTATAGCTACCGGGCTAACCCTGTCGTTGAACCCCTCGCTGCTAAGCCAACACAACACGTACACAGCCGTCACAGCCCAGACACGTGACGTTATCAACCTTACATCCGTCTTAGCCCACCACCAAAAAGTAAAGCTTGTTTTATTTAAAGTTGCATAGTCCGATGGTTTTGAATTTCTGTATTTTTTCTGAGATAAATATATTAGATCGATCACTAGTATCTACTTTACATTAGTTCAAAGTTACTTTTATTTTAAATGGTAAACTTTTGAGATATTTTGAGTGCAAACATGGAAAATTAGTTTTGGCAAGCTTGCCAAAACTCTGAAACCATAGACTTCTGCAGTAACAGGTTCTGTTAAATTGACTCAGTATTGCCTTCTACGCAGAAACAAATGCTTAATAAGTGCATCAGTATCTAAGTTAGATATGTAAAATCAAATCTAGATAATTGGTTTGGTTTTGAAAATTTGATATTTCATCGGACTATGCAGCTTTAACTACACCGCTAGAGCACATTGATTTTATCATCGGATATTGGACATCAAATATACAGTCATTCTGACATATTTCTTTGGAGGAAACCCGCTGCCTCCACATAGGCTACTCTTTCCGATAAGCAGCAAGAGGTCTTTTTTATGCACTTTCGCGCAGACAGGACAGCGCATACCACAGTCTTTGATAAACCAGTTGTGGACCACTGGTTGGAACGGAAAATAGCCCAAAGTGCAAATGGATCCACTGAGCAGGATCGATCCGATGACCGACAGCTTCACAGGTGGACACTCTACCACCTGATTACGTTCCGATATACCACACACCAAGCACGACTCCAGACACCTGACACACACATGACCTGCATGTTGTCTCATGTATACATGACATACACCACCACCACCACACACCACACACCACACACACCACACTCCACCACCACACTTTACAAACACACGGTCACTACACACTACACACCACCCAACACTACCACCCATACCAGAACTATGCACACCACACTGTACATACACACTGTCACCACACACTACATACCACACACACAACCACCACATTGTACATACACACTGTCACCACACACCACACACCACACACACCACCACCACACTGTACATACACACTGTCACTACACACTACACACTACACACCATCCAACACTACCACCCATACCAGAACTATGCACACCACACTGTACATACACACTGTCACACACACCACACACCACACACCACCACCACATTGTACATACACACTGTCACCACACACTACACACTACACACCACCCAACACTACCACCCATACCAGAACTATGCACACCACCACACTGTACATACACACTGTCAACACACACCACACACTACACACCATCCAACACTACCACCCATACCAGAACTATGCACACCACACTGTACATGCACACTGTCAACACACACCACACACCACACACACCACCACCACATTGTACATACACACTGTCACCACACACTACACACTACACACCACCCAACACTACCACCCATACCAGAACTATGCACACCACACTGTACATACACACTGTCACCACACACCACACACACCACCACACTGTACATACACACTGTCACCACACACTACATACCACACACACAACCACCACATTGTACATACACACTGTCACCACACACCACACACCACACACACCACCACCACACTGTACATACACACTGTCACCACACACTACACACTACACACCATCCAACACTACCACCCATACCAGAACTATGCACACCACACTGTACATACACACTGTCAACACACACCACACACCACACACACCACCACCACACTGTACATACACACTGTCACCACACACTACACACACACCACCCAACATACCACAACCAGAACTATGCACACCACACTGTACACACACACACACCACCACCACATGACATACACACTGTCACCACACACACACTACACACCACCAACACTACCACCCATACCAGACTATGCACACCACATGTACATACACACTGTCACACACACCACACACCCACACACCACCACCACATGTACATACACACTGTCACCACACACTACACACTACACACCACCCAACACTACCACCCATACCAGAACTATGCACACCACACTGTACATACACACTGTCACCACACACCACACACACCACCACATTGTACATACACACTGTCACGACACACTACACACTACACACCAGTATAAATCTTCAACAACAACAACCATCCAACACTACCACCCATACCAGAACTATGCACACCACACTGTACATACACACTGTCAACACACCAAACACCACACACACCACCACCACATTGTACATACACACTGTCACCACACACTACACACTACACCACACACTACACACTACACACCATCCAACACTACCACCCATACCAGAACTACGCACACCACCACACAGTACACACCACATGCCAAACACAAACTAATAATGTTACACTACACACAACACTACACGCAGTGAACACATGCTATCACCATACACTATTCACATCACCTACACCCACACCCACGCCCACACTCACGACACCCACGCCCACACCCAACACCCACACCCACCCATGACACCCACACCCACACCCAACACCCACACCCACCCACGACACCCACACCCACACCCACACCCAATATCCACATCCACACCCACACCCACCCACAACACCCACGACACCCACATTCACGACACCCACCCCCACCCCACACCCAACAACCACACACATCCACAACACCCACACCCACACCACCCACACACCACACCCACCCACGACACCCACACCAACACCCACACCCACACCCACATCCACACCCACACCCACCCACGACACCCACACCCACACCCTCACCCACACCCACACCCTCACCCACACCCACAGTCACACCACCCACACACTACCACAATCACAACGTAGGCTTTCCTGAACCGCATGTCCGCGGTGAGTAAGGGCGCAGGGGGTTGCGATTTAGTCTAGACACCACAGTAGTTAGTATTGGAAAACCCCCACCCCCATCCCATCCCATACCGCCCACATACACACTCTTCTCTCTCACTTCTTCTTTCTCCTCGTCCTCTTTCGCCATCCATTACCAAACAGGATGGCCGAATGATTTGAGCATCCGTCCCCGGCTTTGGTAGATTGTGGGATTAGAACCTATGGGTTCGAACCCTGGTCGAGTCAAACCAATGACTTAAAAATGTATACCTTTCGCTTCCTAGCCAGGCGTTCAGCATTATTATGATAGGGCAAGGACTGGTCGGCTCTATGTCCGGATAATGTATCAATCAATCAATAGTTCCATCCTCTAGTCGAGGGTTGGATGCAATGGTTCTCCACTTGTCCCGATGTTGTGCTGTTCTGATAGATGTAACTGAGTGGGATATCAGGCCATGGGTGCTGGCAGCCTGGTCTCCCAGTGGGACAGCACTATAAAGTCACCATAAGTGTGCACTGTCACAAGTTGATACCCGTCCTGATATAAACTTAGATGTTGCTAGGACGTAAAACTCTGACAACCAACCAACCATTCTCCATCCAGCAGGACACTTACCACCGCCCCCGTCCCTACTCAATGTCTCCCAAAGACCCAAAAAAAGGAAAGGCGAGAGTAAACTGCACCCTCTGTCTCTCACACTGACACAGCCCACCCACTCACACATCTCATCACAACACATCCACCTCAGCCCCCTTCAGTGCACACAGCACCCTTCCCTGACCATCTACATTCCCTCCCAGCTACCACAACCCAACTACAGTACAACCCCGTATTACCCATGTTACAAATAACGGCCGTAATCGATTAACACGACCCGAGCGACTCAGGTCACCCGAGTCGTCAGAATTTCAAATCGAACACCGCGAGTAGAGTCGACAAATACACGTGCCGTGTGCAAAACAACCCGACCCCAGTAACCCACCTCTTGATTGGGGTTTGCAAGGAGTGATGACGTCACATTTGCGCTGATACCGTCCTGTAGGATAACAGCCACCGGTACCAGTCATACATTTTTTTTTTGGCAATAACATAGATTAATGAAATGGAAATATCACTAAACTATACCATCATAAAAATATTTAAATCATATTTTGCTGTAATTATATCGGCTATTAAAAAACAAAAAAAAGGGCCACCATTTTTTTCACCCCGAGCGTGGAGAAGCATATTCGATTATTCGACCCGAGTCTGCAGGATGTGCGCATGCGCCAAGAAGTGCCTCGACTGACTAGAGTCGATTAATCGATTAGGCCCTTCATGTTCAATTTTTTGTTCGCTGAGTAGCCAACTCTTGTCCACAGGTATACTAGTAGTGTCATGGAAAGGATAGTTGAGGTTGCCATCTTGCCAGAATAACAGGAACTAATATGGTTTTTCGGCCGGCCGAGATCACGCTAGGTGGCGCTCATGTACAATCAGTCCATACAAGTCATTGGTTTGGCATGTCAGGCACTGCAAACAGAGGAAGAAAGGGAAGGAGGGAAGGAGTGGGTGGAGGGAGACAAACAGGGTTGGTGGAGGGAGACAAACAGACAGGAAAGACTGAGAGAGGGAGGCAGGGAGGGAGGAAAATAAACAGACATGCAGGCAAGCAGACAGACATGCAGGCAAGCAGACATACATACACGCAAGCAGACATACAGGCATGCAAGCAGACATACAGGCATGCAAGCAGACATACAGTAATGCAAGCAGACATACAGGCATGCAAGCAGACATACAGGCATGCAAGCAGACATACAGGCATGCAAGCAGACATACAGGCATGCAAGCAGACATACAGGCATGCAAGCAGACATACAGGCATGCAAGCAGACATACAGGCATGCAAGCAGACATACAGGCATGCAAGCAGACATACAGGCATGCAAGCAGACATACAGGCATGCAAGCAGACATACAGGCATGCAAGCAGACATACAGTAATGCAAGCAGACATACAGGCATGCAAGCAGACATACAGTAATGCAAGCAGACATACAGGCATGCAAGCAGACATACAGGCATGCAAGCAGACATACAGGCATGCAAGCAGACATATATACATACAGACAGGCACTTAAAGTTGTATAGTCCAATGCATGTTGAATTTCTGTACATTTTTTGTTATAGATAAATATATTATTATTAGGTTGATCGTTAAAATCGACCTTACTTTAGTTTGAAGTAACTTTTATTTTAAATGGCAAACTTTGGAAATATTTGAAGTGCAAATTTATGTGCAAAATTAATTTTGGCAAGCCTCGGTGTAAAATCGATGTTCAATGAATCAGGATGGAGGCTAGATCAAAGATTCACCCCTACACAGAGAACTGAGATGGGATGAACGGCAACATATTCTAAATGTGGGCGAAAATTGCTTATAGAGTATGGAACAGAAAGTGGAATTCCTGGTTCCTGTATCTAATGGCTACTTATATCGGCACAGCGTTGGTGAAATGGCAGAGAAAGCAAAAAAAAGACAAGATGGCAACCATAGAATGCCGTCAAGTTGACTTAATAAGTCCATTAAGCTACATGTTTTATTATATTTTTCAACTCAAAAGTAACGGGTAAATACAAAGATGTATATGAAGAATATATGTTGCTTCTTAAATTAAGAATTTATGTGCTGATTTAATTTACCCAGCCTTTCACCACTTTTTCAAATGGGTTGTTTTTTCACCCCTACTACAGGTACGGTGGCGGGGAGCGGGGGTTGAATATTTGTATCTAGATAGAGGCGAGCGTGAACATCAACATCAACACTGGGCCGATGTGTGGTGATGGCCTCGTTCTGACATCCAGTCGGTGCCGACTGCGGTCGGTGTGGCCGCTCGTTACCCACACACCTGTGTACAGGTGGCGACACACGGCGGGTGACAGACGGGAACCAGCGGACCGTGGCGATCTTAAACTTCCCGATGACCTCGGTACCACCCGGAGCATGGTAGCGACGTCTGCACCATCCCCCACCTCCCCACCCCAGGTACCCTCCCCCCCATCCCCCATTACCCCACGCCGCACCCTGTCCCCATCTCCACCGCCACCCATCCGCCTCCTGGTGACGGTTTCACGCACTGATTCCCCTCCCCGCCGGAACCGCGTTCTCGATCTAGACAGTCCAAGTGTGTAGACTACATCACGATTCCGACTGCGCATGCGCTAAAAACGGGGCCCGGTGTAGTAAGTTCAAAACACTACCCCACAAAAACACTACGGTAGTGTTTTCAACCTAGGTTCAAAACACTACCGTAGTGTTTTCAACCTGGTTGACGGTAAGTTCAAAACACTACTGTGGCCACGCTCAAAACACTATCCTTAAGTTCAAAACACTACCTTTAAGTTCAAAACACTACTCTATTTTCTTAGGGTGGAGCAGTATGTAGTATTTGTTTTGTTATTGTTTTACGTCCCAGCAACATCTAAGGTCATATCAGGACGGGTACCGACTTGTGACAGCGAGCACTCATGGCGACTTTATAGTGCTGTCCCACTGGGAAACCAGGCCGCCGGCACCATGACCTGGTATCCCACTCAGTCACATTATCCTGACACTGAGCACACCAGTCCTTGCCCTATCCTAATAATGCCGAGCGCCTGGCTAGGAAGCGACAAGTATCAATTTTAAAGTCATTGGTTTGACTCGACCGGGACTCGAACCCACGACCCCACGATCTACCAGCACGGGAGACGGACGCTCTAACTCATTCGGCCATCCCGTCTGGTGCAGTATGTAGTAATGTTGGTCAGTAGGGTTGCTGGATGTTGTTTCATGTCCTAGCATCATCTAAGGTCATATCAGGACAGGTACCGACTTGTGACAGTGCGCACTCATGGCGACTTTATAGTGCTGTCCCACTGGGAAACGAGGCCGCTGGCACCATGACCTGGTATCCCACTCAGTCACATTATCCTGACACTGAGCACACCAGTCCTTGCCCTATCCTAATAATGCCGAGCGCCTGGCTAGGAAGCGACAAGTATCAATTTTAAAGTCATTGGTTTGACTCGACCGGGACTCGAACCCACGACCCCACGATCTACCAGCACGGGAGACGGACGCTCTAACCCACTCGGCCACCCCGTCTGGGTCAATGAGAGAGGACAACGTAATTACGCTTCAAACGCCGCAGCAGTGTCAGCTTGTCATGATAGTGTTTTGAACTTGGGTAGTGTTTTGAACGTACGTAGGGGTAGTGTTTTGAACTTAACAGTAGTGTTTTGAACCTAAGTTCAAAACACTACGGTAGTGTTTTGAACGTAGGTTCAAAACACTACCGTAGTGTTTTGAACGGCGTAGTGTTTTGAACGTCCTACACCGGGAGCAAAGCAAAGGGGTCATTGAGTTTGCCGATACGCGTAGGGCAAAACTGGTATTTTATTCAAAATAAATAGAAATACATAACAATTTGGCACAAACATGGATGAAAGGATGCAATATAATAATATAATGAATATGTTTAAGATACAACTCTCCATAATTAAGCATTTTGAGCTAAGAAACATACAATTTCAGACACTTTACAGGCTGATGTTTACATCACCATTGATTAGTCAGAAGTAATTCTTGTTCTAAATATTAAAATGTCAAATGTGTCAACAAAAACTTATTTCAAAGAAATATATAACCAATATATTAACCCTTACAATCTGATTAACCCTACTCATTTTCTATTTCTACATATGTCCTTAACCATAGAATATAAATAAAAACATGAATAAAATAAATAAAACTGACTCTGGCTATGGCTCTAACACTAGTCTGAGTGTCTAGATTTGTCTAAATCTAAATGCACATGTCATAAGATGTGCTGATTATATTGGTGTAAATGCAATGCTGGATAAAAGATTAATATCTTAATTTATTATATATATTTTTTTAGTTGGTATTCTATAGCCCTGTTCACACGGGC
The DNA here is from genome assembly GCA_030323885.1 of Branchipolynoe longqiensis. NCBI lineage: Eukaryota > Metazoa > Annelida > Polychaeta > Phyllodocida > Polynoidae > Branchipolynoe > Branchipolynoe longqiensis. The sequence continues at coordinate 36,223,119 of CM059186.1, forward strand.
AATGTATATCGATTCCTAGAAAGCGACTTGCCTAGTTCGCCTCACATTTCTCGTGTGAACGGGCGTCTGATGCGGATTAGGGCTGATTCGACTCACGTGATGCGGATCCTGTAAACCACCTAAGCGAGGTAGTCTACGTGAATCGATTCCTCTGATGCGGATAATTTTGCCCGTGTGGACGCACTGAGGCGGATTAAGCAGCTCACACGCATGCGCAGTCGACAACTCAGTTTGTTGACTTTCCGGTCGATCAAAAGCGCATATTATATAATTTAATTAATGAAACCGCTATCTATGCACAGATATTTTTTTCATTATTTATTTTTAGGGTTTCACTGCCCAGCAGAAGTTTTGACCGTTCCAAACCAATACGATTCAGTCATTACATATCTAGGTCGAACCCACACTCTCTAGTGCCAGCATCGTCGAACCCAAAATGGCGCTGGTTAGTCTGTACTTGCTCCTGCGCAGATATCCACTTCCGCATCACGCAGTGCCGTTCACACGGGCCGCTAATTCGCCTCACCTGATTCGATTTGTCTACTTCGCCTCACATTTTTCCCGTGTGAACAGGGCTTATGTTTCAAACAAGAGCTGAGATGAGCTGAAACTAGCACATCTCATAGCTGCACCCAGTGTATTGCCATGTGCTTCTCGCTGCTTTGTTTTGCTCTGACGCATCCCACAATGCACCGCGCCGCTGGAACCATGATGTAGTCTATAGCTGTATTCACACGGGCGAGTTAAAACACCTCACGCAAAACTACTTGCGTAGTTCGACTCAGATTTGCCGTGTGAATGCACGGCTGAGGCGTTTTAGGGCTGAATCGATTCATATAAATCGTTTAATGTAAAATACTTACCAAGGTGGTCTACAGGAACCGATCTACGCTGAAACATTTTATTTATGACATCACACGCATGCGCAGTCGAGGGAAACGTGACAGTCGAGACCTGAGTGTGTTGACTTTCCGGTAAATTTGCTTTATGAACCTGCTAGAGGTGCACATATATTTTTTTCATCATTTATTTTTAGGGTTTCACTGCCCAGCAGAAGTTTTGACTGTTCCAAACCAATACGATTCAGTCCATACATATCTAGGTCGAACCCACACTCTCTCGACCGACGTCAACGAACCCAAACTGGCGCTGGTTAGCCTGGACTTGCTCATGCGCAGATATCCACTTCCGCCTTAAACCGATTCAAAGCACTGCCCGTGTGAATGCGACACACTTTGAAACTCAGCCCGTGTGAATGCGCGCATAGATCGCTTAATATAAATCGCCTTCTGTAGATCGCTTTAGATTTTGCCCATGTGAATACAGCTTATTTCATTATTGTGGGAATGTGTTGTGTGTGTGAGTAAGTGTGTGTGTGAGTAAGTGTGTGTAAGTAAGTGTTGTGTGAGTAAGTGTGTGTGTGGGTAAGGGTGTGTGTGGGTAAGGGTGTGTGTGAGTGAGTGTGTGAGTGAGTGTGTGTGTGAGTAAGTGTATGTGAGCATGTGTGTGTTTGTGTGTGTAAATCGATGATTCAGTATTTCCAGTCTTGCACAACTTGGTGTGTACTAATAGTAATACTATGCTTCTTTACCCATAGACACTGCATACCAACTGATTCCCCCTCACACACAAAAACACCCACCCTCTCCACACATACACCCAAGATATTGATTTAATTTGGAAACTGACATTGAAATCTTCAAGGAAAATCCCAAGCCGCACATGTAGGGTTACTGGATGCAGACGTGAATAATTAAAGTCATTATTATCATCATTATTATTATAATCATTATTATTTGGCCCTGTGCAAACAATTCTACACTACAGACAGTATGCATGACCTTTTTTACTAAAGTAAAACAAGAAAACATTTTAGCCTTTTTGAGGGCAGCTGGACTATACCACCTCATATAGTTTACTAAATAAATTCTATCAATTATTAATAAAACTTTTCTTTTTCTATGGGAATTTGTTTCCCTTGACCACAAATATATGATTGTGAGCTTTCTAATTTAATGAGTGTCTATTGGCACATAATGGATTGTCTGCTTTTACATGTAAAGGCGATGGTTCAAACAAAAAACAAACATTTCTCGCCGTGAATATCGCCTATGCTGCCGACACGGCATAAAGCAACCACCAATCAATCAATCAGTCAATCATTATTATTTAGATGTACAGTAAAACCTCTCTAACCGACCACCTCCACAGATCAACCACTCCCCTATATCGATCGCTTTATTGGGTCTAAGATGATCGCTCATACAATACCATTGTAACAATAAAAGAAACTCCCTAAACCGACCATCTCCCTAAATGGGGCATTTAAAGCCGGACCCATGGTCGGTCGATTTACAGAGGTGTTACTGTATATGAATATATGTGTATGTAAATATACTTATATCCATATGTGAGAGCAAAATTGCCTTGGGTCTGTAAAAGTGTAGACTCGGACTTTCTATCGACAAACTGTCTAATGGTGAAAACAAGTCTATTCAGACTTATCCATGATAGGCAGTATATATCTTCAAGAAAAAAAAAAAATGCTACAAGGAATTACAATAGGAATCGCGAAAAGCAAGCATTCCAGCTAGTAATATGTTGGGGATGGTAGAGGCCAGATGCACCCGCAATAGACTACATCACCATTCCAGCTGCGTGGTGCATCGTGGGATGCGTAGAAGAAAAACAATCCCGCAAGAAGCACATGGCACATGCTTAATACACTGGGTCAGGTATGAAATGTGCTAGTTTCAGCTCATCTCAGCTCTTGTTTGAAACATAGAATACCAACTAAAAAAATATATATAATAAATTAAGATGTTAATTTTTTTATCCAGCATTGCATTTACATCAATATAATCGGCACATCTTATGCCATGTGCATTTAGATTTTGACAAATCTGGGCACTCAGACTAGTGTTAGAGCCATAGCCAGAGTCAGTTTTACTTATTTTATTAATGTTTTTATTTATATCCTATGGTTAATGACATATGTAGAATTAGAAAATGAGTAGGGTTAATCAGATATTGGTTATATATTTCTCTGAAACAAGTGTATGTTGCCACATTTGGCATTTTAATATTTAGAACAAGAATTAATAATGGTGATGTGGATATCACTGATTGTTTTGTGTGGAATTGTATGTTTCTTAGCTCAAAATGTTTAACTATGGCTAGTTTGTTCTTAGTTATATTCATTATATCATTATATTGCATGTGTGCATACATGTTTAGGCCTAATTGTTGTGTATTTCTATTCATTTTGAATAAAATCAAAGTTTTGCCCTATGCTTATCGGCAAACTCAATGACCAGACGCATTTGCTTTGCTGCCAAGGCCGTTTTCAGCGCATGCGCAGTCGGAACGGTGATCTCGTCTATTGGGTAGCATTTATTTCTGATATGATCTCCAAGTTTTCAATAAAACATTTCTAGAAATGCAATGCAAATTCTACAGTTATGTAAGTTTTGCTATTCCCATTGCATTCATACTGTAACATTCCCATTGTGTGAAGAATTAAAATCTCTTTAGGGATGATAGGGTTAACCTGGAAACGACCTATTTCACTTGATTATCAAATCCCTGTACGCATTACGACCAATGCAGAAAAAAATACCAAGTACACTGAATTTGACCAAAAAGCATCCAAAAATCCCCAAAGACCTGGTACACATGCACAAACTATTTTGCATTCCACATGTCTCTAAGTAAGGTTAGTCAATTTTCATAAATGTTACTTTGAACTAAATTAGAGTAGATTATCAATGTCAACACAAAGTTGTGTGTATGTTTATTTACTTTTTTAATATATGAGCAGATTTCAAAACCTATGGATTATGTAACTTTAACAGTGAGAAAAGCCAAGTGAAACAAACATAGTTATCTCCGTCTATGCTCAGAGAGCGAGATAAGACCACCTAGCAATGTCATGTTATGTTTACACAGCTGTGCAGTGTTTGTTTGTGATTGTTTTACATCCTAGCAACATCTGAGGTCATATCAGGACGGGTACCTATTCGTGACAGAGCGCACTCATGGTGATTTATAGTGCTGCCCCATTGGGAGACCAGGCCTCCAGCACCATGACCTGATATCCCACTCAGTCACATTATCCTGACACTGAGCCAACCAGTCCTTGTCCTATCCTAATAATGCAGAGTTCCTGGCTAGGAACCAACAAGTATCAATTTTTAAGTCATCGATTTGACTCGACTAGGGTTTGAACTGACAAACCCATGGGTTCGGATCCCCCTATCTCCCAAAACAAGAGACAGACGCTCAACTCATTTGGTCATCCTACCTGGTGTCTCTGAGTGAATATAAGATGAACTGTAATGCATAACACAAACAGTATCCAGACTATATTCCGTATTTCCTGGATTAATAGTGAGGACTTTTTTTAATTATTAACAATGCTATTACGCTAGAGGCGACGTATATTTATTCATTATCTTCGTTTGCTGCGCTGATGGATTCCTTTTAACTGCATTTAATTTTATTGCTAAATATTAACACTAACAAGGAATGGTATACTCCGTACCATATCTATTCCAATATTATAGAAGAGCTCTTTTCCTAAATGCAATAAGTGGCAATCTAAAGAAAGTAAGACCGTGTCTTGGAAAAAAGCTCTTCATGTATGTGATGTATAAGCATTATGCGAGTATAAAGGCGTGGAAGGGAATTATTATTATTAGTAGTATTATTCTTCTTCTATTCATTACCTGCCAACCATTGTCCTCGATGTATTCACCTCCTATATCTACTTGCTGCTACTGGTGGCGCCACCTTCGGCCTCCACCTGTACTACGGGATCTCCCATTGTCATTCAAGCCCTGGAATTTTTCTTTTATTATTACGGCTAGGGCAAATATTCCCTATGCCAGAGAATACATTAATCTCAACCCACTTTCTATTGTCTTGTTCAATTTGTTCTATAGCCAGACTTTATATATATATATATACATATATACATATATACATATATACATATATACATGAAGAGCTCTTTTCCAAGAAACGGTTATATATATATACATATAACCGTTTCTTGGAAAAGAGCTCTTCATGTATATATGTATATATGTATATATGTATATATATATAACCGTTTCTTGGAAAAGAGCTCTTCATATAGATATATACATGAAGAGCTCTTTTCCAAGACACGGTCTTATATATGTATATATATATATATGCTGTATAAGCCATTATACGAGTATAATAAGCCGGAAGATTCATCTACTCCCCCAGCCACTAAGCCATCGGCTGGTCACCTACTCATTAGGTCATCTACTGGTTCCTCATGACCTGAGCATGTGGCGCCACCTGCTCGCCCACGCCTCAGAGCCCTGCATTCACTCACTGTACCGCTATAAATTCCTCGGTACATAAAAGAACATAGGAGAGAGAGTAAGTTTGGTTTGTATTTAATAACTGGTTCAGGGATTACACAGCTGGGTAGTGTTTGTTTGTTGTTTTACATCCTAGCAACATCTAAGGTCATATCAGGACGGGTACCGATATGTGACAAAGCGCACTCATGGTGACTGAGTGGGAAATGGGTCCTGGTCTCCTCAATGCGCAAGAGGAAATATAGGATGTACATGTTACCCTTGTATTTATACTCGTATAATGTATAATACATCACATATATATAATATAAAGAGCTCTTTATGTATATAAATGTATATATACATGAAGATCTCTTTATATATATATGAAGAGCTCTTTTCCAAACTTGGCATTGGCATTGCAAATTCATTTCTTTTAATGGGGCTTCTTGCATTTTGGAAAATAGCTTTATATATATATATATATATATATATATATGATAGGGCAAGGACTGGTTAGCTAAGTATCAGGATAATGTGACTGAGTGAGATATCGGGTCAAGGTGCCGACGGCCTGATTTCCCATTGGAGCAACACTATAAATATATATATATATAATAATAGCTATGCATAGCAAACAAAAAAAGTAGATATATATATATATATCGTAAAAAACAGTAGATATGGATATAAGAGAGAATATATATATATATATATAACCTTTAATAAGATATAGATTAGCTCCATCCCCCTAAAGGCACACCCACTCGTCACTGTTTCCCCGCCTCTGTTCTCCTTCTTATTTATAGCTTCCAGACAGAAATCGCTTCTTTCTTTTTTTAAATCCCAAAAGTAACTAAACTGACATAGCCCGCGGGATCCTATCTTAACGGTTGCCATAGTTATATAGTGTGAGACAGTCCATGATGGGATCTTATTCACATAGACCTTGTCTTCTTTCCACATTGTTCTTTTTTCTTTGCTTCTTTGTTCAGACGATGATCTTTGAGTCGATGTTTTTTCATCGGCCAGTAGTCTATTCGGCATTCCATTCCTGTTTCCTGTCTACTATATAGCACTTCATCCATGCTCCCAATACCCCCGTCCCTCTCCTTCTTCCCCATCCTCCCCCCCCCCTCTCCTTCTTCCCCATTCTCCCCATTCCCCTTCTGTCTGCTATATTTTCTCAGGCTTCCCATGCAGAAGGTAGGGAGTTCGATCCCCAGTCGTGTCAAACCAATGACTTACAAAATTGGCACTTGTCGCTTCCTAGCCAGGCGCTCGGCATTAATAGGATAGGGCAAGGACTGGGTAGCTAAGTATCAGGATAATGTGACTGAGTGGGATATCGGGTCAAGTTGCCAGCGGCCTGATTTCCCAGTGGGGCAACACTATAAAGTCACCATGAGTGCAGACTTGCAAAAGTCAGTACTCATATTTCTATGTTAGATGTTACCCAGATGTAAAGCTCCAACAACCAATCCCCCCCCCCCCGACCCCCCATCATAATCCCTCTCATCCACAATAGACGACATCACTGTTCCAGCGGCACGGTGCATTGTGGGATGCATCAGAGCAAAACAAACCAGTGAGAAGCACATGGCACATGCTAATACACTGGGTGCAGCTATGAAATGTTCTAGTTTCAGCTCATCTCATCTCTTGTTTGAAACATAGAATACCAACTAAAGAAATATATATAATAACTTAAGATATTAATCTTTTATCCAGCATTGCATTTACATCAATATAATCAGCACATCTTATGAAATGTGCATTTAGATTTAGACAAATCTGGGCACTCAGACTAGTGTTAGAACCATAGCCAGAGTCAGTTTTACTTATTTTTATTAATGTTTTTATTTATATCCTATGGTTAATGACATATGTAGAAGTAGAAAATGAATAGGGTTAATCAGATATTAGTTATATATTTCTCTGATACAAGTGTATGTTGACACATTTGGCATTTTAATATTTAGAACAAGAATTAATAATTGTGATGCTGATATCACTGATTGTTTTGTGTGGAATTGTATGTTTCTTAGCTCAAAATGATTAACTATGGCTAGTTTTGTCTTAGCTATATTCATCAGATCATTATATTGCATGTGTGCATACATGTTTATGCCAAATTGTTATGTATTTCTATTTATTTTGAATAAAATGCCAGTTTTGCCCTATGCATATCGGCAAACTCAATGGACGTACTCCCTTGCTTTCCTCCCGGCGGCGTTTTCAGCACATGCGCAGTTGGAACTGTGATGGAGTCTATTCTCTACACCATTCATTTTCTCATTGTGCCTCCTACCCTGTTCACAGTTCTATCTTTCTCTGCATCCTCTCTCCTCCTTTCTCTCTCTTCTTTTCCCTTTCCCTCTTCCTATCACGCTTCCTCATTGTCTGTCTCGTTCTGTCCCATTTTTGTTCTCTCTTCTCTTTTCAGTGCTCTCCTTTTCATTGTCTCTCTCTGGGGAATTCTCTTCATCACCGTGTTCTCTTTTCCTATTCCTCCTCCATTTTGTGTCATTCCCCATCATTCTCTTCCTCTGCTTATTCTCGAAGGCTTAATCTCAATTCACCAATCTAATCTCAGTAGTATTATCTCAGTTCACCTGTCACACCTCATTGGTCTAATCTCAATTTACCAGACTATTTTTAATTCACCAGTCTAATCTCAGTAGCATTATCTCAGTTCACCAGTCTAATATCAGTGTATTTATCTCAATTCATCAATCTAATCTCAGTGGTATTATCTCAATTTACCCGTCTAATCTGTTGTATTATCTCAATTCATCAGTCTAATCTCAGTGGTATTATCTCAGTTCACCAGTTTAGTCCTAGTGGTATTATCTCAACTCACCAGTTTAATCTCAGTGGCATTATCTATGTTCACGAGCGTAATCCTAGTGGTATTATCTCAATTCACCAGTATAATCTCAGTGGTATTATCTTAATTTACCAGTCTAATCTGTTGTATTATCTCAATTCACCAGTGTAATCCTCGTGGTATTATCTCAACTCACCAGTCTAATCCCAGTGGTATTATCTCAGTTCACCAGTCTCAATGGTATTATCTCAGCTCATCAATCTAATCACAGTGATATTCACCAGTCTAATGTCAGTGGTATTATCTCAATTCACCAGTCTAACCAGTCTAATCTCAGTGGTATTATTTCAGTTTACCAGTCTAATCTCAGTGTTATTATCTCAATTCACCAGTCTAATCGCACTGGTCTAATCTCAATACTTTCCCTGACCATGTGCTAACCAGTCCTTGCCCTATCCTATTAATACCGAGCGCCAGAATAAGAGTAGCGACAAATATCAATTATATAAGTCATTGGTTTGAGTCGGCTGGGATTCGAACTCCCGGAATTCCACACGGGAAGCCTGCTGCACTCTACCAATTCGGCCACGGCGTCCGGTAAATTTTGGATGGCTCATATGACGTCACAGGGATCGGTTAGCGGCTACACATAATGGATCGTATATGCCTTTGTTTGTTTGTTTCTGTAACGACCCCTAGTACAAAAAGTAAACAGCTACTATTGGGGGTCATACAGTGGTTAAACATATCCCAGTAAACGGATTGTATATGACAACACCAACAACAAAAAGACTTTTTTTATTAAATGTAAATCTGTGTTCACACGGGCAATGTAAATCGATTCGTAGAAATCGACTTGCCTAGTTCGACGCACATTTCACGTGTGAACGGGTGTTTGAGTCAAATTAGGGCTGAATCGATTTCTGTGATCCCAATACTGTAAACCACTTGTGGAGGTCGATTACGTGAGTCGATTTCTGTGAATCGATTTATTTTGCCCATGTGAACGCAACCGACTTACTTGAGGTGGATTAAGGACATGACAGTCAAGATCTGAGTTTGTTGACTTTCCGGTAAATTTGCTTTATGAAACCGCTAGCTGTGCACAGATATTTTTTTCATCATTTATTTTTAGGGTTTCACTGCCCAGCAGAAGTTTTGACCGTTCCAAAACAATACGATTCAGTCGAAACAGATCTAGGTCGAACCCACACTCTCTCGTGCCGACGTCGACTAACCGAAACTGGCGCTGGTTAGTCTGGACTTGCTCATGCGCAGATATCCACTTCCGCCTTAAACCGACTCAAAGCACTGCCCGTGTGAACGCGAAACACTTTCAAACTAAATCGATTCACATGATTCGCCTTTTGTCTAAATCGCTTTACATTTTGCCCGTGTGAACACGGCTATAGTTATAGTTGTATTGTCATTTCCTTGAAGGACTCTTCCCAAGTGCCCACAATTCTAAAGCGTGAATACCCACCAGTGCCGCACCCACTGTACGCAGCATAACCCCCGCCCCACACACACACCACCACCACCACCAACACCACCACCACCACCAACACCACACCACCAACAACACCACCACTACCAACACCACCCACACCACCACCAACAACAACACCACCACCAACAACATCACCAACAACAACACCAACAAAACCAACAATAACACCACCACAACAACAACAACACCACCACCAGCAACAACACCGCCACCAACAACAACACCACCACCAACAACACCATCAACAACAACACCACCAACACCAACAACACCACCAACAACATCACCACCAACAACAACACCAACAACAACACCACAACCAACAACACCACCAACACCATCGCCAACACCACCAACACCACCGAGACACACCAACACAACCACAACCAACACCACAACCAACACCACCACCAACAACCACCAACACCAACACTACAACCACAACCAGCACCACCACCACCAACACCACCACCACCACCACTACCAACAACAACAACACCAACACCACCACTACAACCACAACCACCACCACCACCACAAGCAACACCAACACCAACACCAACACCACCAACACCGCCACTAACACCACCAACACCAGGGGAGGGGGGAAAGAAGGGGAAGAAGGGGGTAAGGGTCCCCGTTTCTCACTCATCTAGTCCTGATATGACCTTAAATGTTGCTAGGACGTAAAACAGCAACAAACAAACAAAACATCTTAATCGACGAAGTACATGTAAAATGCCACTCTTAGTCTTGAGCGCAATTTGAAGTTGGCCATGTTTTAAAATATATACAGTAAAACCTTTCTAAATCGACCGACCTTGGTACCGACTTTAAGTGGTCCATTTAGGGAGGTGGTCGGTTTTGGGAGTTAAAGTATGGTTACAATGGTATTGTTGGGACCCAAATAAAGCGATCGATATAGGGGAGTGTTCGATCTGTGGATGTGGTCGTTTAGAGAGGTTTTACTGTATATATTATTGTTTGGAGATTGTGTGTTGTTTGTAAACGGGGCCCATGGTGCGATGTGAAATGGGGACACCCGGCCAGTTCTATTTATATCCGGTATGCGGCAGGTAAGTTCAGGTCGGTTCGGCATTGACGTCACAGGGCACTCTAAGCGCTCCCTTCTTTCATTGGTCCCACTTCGGTACCACACCCATGGCCGCCACGCCACGGCGGGAACGAAGGGCCTGAGGGCACATAAATCAAACTTGTTGTCATTATTATTATTTTTGTTCACTGCCATACAAACCTGACTGAACTCACAAATGGAAGACACTAGATGCGATGGCCAAATCGGAAAGAGCGTTGGTTTTCCGTGCAGAGCGTCGAAGATTCTAAATCTCGGCCTGGTCAAACCAATGACTTGCAAAATTGATACTTGTCGCTACATAGCTAAGCACCTGACATTAATAGGATAGGGAAAGGACTGGTTAGCTCAGTATCAGGATGATATGACTGATTGAGATATCAGATCATACCCATACTACATAGTTGCAAAAGGTCGAAGATTCTAAGTCCCGGCCTGAATCAAACCAATAACTTGCCAAATTGATACTTGTCGCTACATAGATTAGCGCCTGGCATTAATAGGATAGGGAAAGGACTGGTTAGCTCAGTATCAGGATGATATGACTGAGTGAGATACCCATACTACATAGTTGCAGAATGTCGAAGATTCTAAATCCCAGCCTAAATCAAACCAATGAATTGCAAAATTTATACTTGTCGCTACATAGCTTAGCATCTGGCATTAATAGGGTAGGGAAAGGACTGGTTAGCTCAGTATCAGGATGATATGACTGAGTGAGGTATCAGATCATACCCATACTACATAGTTTAGCGCCTGGCATTAATAGGATAGGGAAAGGTCTGTTAGGTCAGTATCAGGATGATATGACTGAGTTAGATATCAGGTCATGGTGACAGCGACCTGGTCTCCCAGTGGGACAGCGCTATGAAGTCGCCATGAGTGCATACTGTTACAAGAAAGTATCCATCCTGACATGACCTTAGTTGTAGCTAGGACATAAAACCCAAACAATCACAAAAGAAAGACCTTTGTCCATATGTGTTCAAACACGAACACACATAAACTCCTCACCTAGAAATGTCTTTTGAAATTCTTGTAGTCATATTATCTGCCACGGGGTTTTTGTAATGGAAGAATATATTTTCGACATATTTACAGATAAATATCACTTTGTTGTTGTTAATAACCCAAAGGCCAAAACAAATCCATCTGTAGAGCTATTCCCAATCACTGCCTATATCACCTCGAAGAAACCACTCTTCAAGTACCGTCGAGCGTCCAATCGACTAGTTCGCCATTCCAGCAGCGCTGTGCATTGTGGGATGTTTGGCAGCAGAACAAACCCACAAGAAGCACATGGCTCATGCTACGCCACTGACTGCTGCTATGAAATATGCTAGTTTCAGTTCATTTCAGCTCTTATTTGAAATGTAGAATACCAAAAATATATATATATATAATAAATTAAGATGCTAATCTTTTACCTGGCATTGCATTTACTTCAATCTAATCAGCATGTCCTATACCATCTGCATCTAGATCTAGAGAAATCTGGTCCCCCAGACTAGTGTTAGAATTATAGCCAGAGTCAGTTTTACTTATTTTATTCATGTTTTTATTTATATCCTATGGTTAATAACATCTGTAGAGCTATGAAATAGGTAGGGTTAATCAGACATTGGCTATATATTTATTTGAAACAAGTTTCTGTTGACACATTTGAAATTTTAATATTTAGAACAAAAATTTAAAATGGTGATTAAACATCAGCCTGTAAAGTGACTGATTGTTTTGTGGGGAATTGTATGTTTCTTAGCTCAAAATGTGTAACTATGGCTAGTTTTGTTTTAAATATATTCATTATATCATTATTTTGCATGTGTCCATCCATGTTTATGTCAAATTGTTATGTATTTAAACAAATTAATTTTGAATCAAATCTAATTTTTTGCCCTAAGCGTATGGGCAAACTCAATGGCCAGATACCTTTGTTTTGCTCTCGACGCCGTTTTCAGCGCATGCGCAGTCGGAATGACCATCTCGTCTATTGTACCTGAGCAGAAAAGATTTCAAATTGACAACAACAGGTATCTGCTTCCAAATTATTACTATAGCGACTCCAAAGTTAGCGCAGGCGCAACTCCCCCCCCCCCGCCCCCTCCACCACCACCACCACCTTCACGCCCTCCTCTCCACTTCACCCCCACTCAACCTCTTTCCATCCCACCCTTCCCCTCCACCCCCACGTCCACCCCTCCCCACTCCCTTCCCTCATCCCAACTCCTTCCGTACCACCCTCCCCCCTCCCCCAAACCACAACGCACACCCTTTCAATCCCCTCATACCCCAACCCCCAACCTCTGTCCTTGTTCTTTTCCCCCCCCCCCCTTCCCCACCTCCCACACCTTCTTCCCACCCCCTACCCCACTCAGCCGGGCAATTTGTTATTGGCATTCTTCCAACCAATCCCTTTTATTACCACAATAGCCGTGTTCACACGGGCAATGTAAATCGATTCGTAGAAATCGACTTGTATAGTTTGGGTTACATTTCGCGTGTGAACGGGCATCTGAGTCAGATTAGGGCTGAATCGATTCCTGTGATGCGGATTCTGTAAACCACTTGTCGAGGTAGTTTACGTGAATCGATTTCTGTGAACTGATTTATTTTGCCCGTGTGGACACACTGAGGCGGATTAAGGACGTCACACGCATGCGCAGTCGAGACCTTAGTTTGTTGACTTTCCGGTCGATCAAAAGCGCATATTATATCATTTGGTCTATGAACCGGCTAGAGGTGCACAGATATTTTTTTCATCATTTATTTTTAGGGTTTCACTACCCAGCAGAAGTTTTGACCGTTCCAAAACAATACGATTCAATCAATACATATCTAGGTCGAACCCATACTCTCTTGTGGTGACGTCGACGAACCCAAACTGGCGCTGGTTAGTATGTACTTGCTCATGCACTGATATCGATTTCCGGCCGAAGTACTGCCTGTGTGAACGCGACACTAGTTCGGTTCATATTATCCGCCTTGTATAAAGCGGCGTAAACTTTTCCCGTGTGAACACGGCTTATGCATACATATGCACATGCACACACTCACGCTTAAGAACAGACAGATCCCCAAGTTGTTGCCAGTTTATGTTACCAGTTTAAACAGTTGCTAATACGCAGTGGTTACTAGTTTAGTAAAGTCCTGCTATTTACTGAAATTCCAAACCCCGATTCACCCCACAGCTCACAAGAGTACTGGATTCGCATACCAACTGGTCAATATATACAATATTATTTATTTAATATATATACATATATACTTGCTTACATATATGCAATTTTATTTATTTATTTAATACATATATTTGAATAAATATATTTGTTTTCAGACAACTGACCAGGGATATATATATTATATATATATTTGTTTGCAGACATGGGCTATATATATTATATATATATTTGTTTGCCGACAACTGACAAGGGCTATATATATATAAATTTGCAGATAACTGACCTAGGCTATATATATCATATATATATTGGTCATTCTTTAAAACTGGGCACGAATGTGTGACATGGAAACCAAAAGTGAAAACCTTCCAAATAATAGTAAAAAAAACACTTTCAAATAATAGCCTAATCCACTATCCTATGAAGGTTTGCATGTTGTGCAAATGTCAGAGTTGAAAAAAAGGGAATTTCACTTTTTGAATTAGATCTTATACAAATTGAGCAATACATTAATATCACTTGTGTAACATGAAAATTAAAGACGCATCCAGAACCTCATTTTAACATATACAACATAGTCAAACAAGATTTTTTATTCATTACTCTTAATCAGACATGGTTATGACTAAAAAGTTGAAAAATAAGTTTTAAAAGATGTTGGCTACATGCATAGTGTAAATTTTCACTTTTTAACATTAGCACAAAATCCTATAAGTAAACTTTTAATTTCTTTCTTATGATAGCTTAAAAAAATGTACTATTGCTAACATACTTAATACACAGAGGATACAATAATTATTTGACTTGCACTCAATAAAAGAAAGAACAAATTATCAGCATCGTAATGTGGAAACCAAATATGTGGTGCCCAGTTTTAAAGAATGTCCCATATATATGATATATACTATATATTATATATATACTATATATATTATATATATACGCTTGCAGACGAATGACCAGGCTTATTTCGTGTAATTATAACGACGTGTTATAAATAAATTCCTTATTTATTCCTGAGATTATATTGAAATCTAATCTGAGGCCTATATGGCCTAAATACCATAGGTGAAGCCTGAGAACCTATATGTACACAAAATTGTGTCAATAAATGGCGAGTTTGCCTTTTATTAAAAATGCCTCGTTAACATGAGGTTGTGTAAATAAATAACTACAAATGCCTTTCTCCTCAACCTTCAGCTTTTTTTTTGGTACTGCGCAAGTGCGTGCATAGTCATTTCAATGTTAGAAGGCTGTCCAAGATGGGGGCTGATGCTATAAGGATTCTTTACAGGAAGGGCCCCGGAACCAGGATATGTGGTACCCGCGGGTAGGCTACCTCCCTACCTGCCAAAAGGGGACCAGTGTAAGGAAGTGTTCTGACTCACCCCGTACCATCCCGTACCAGGCATTGCCAAGTTGATTTTTTGTTGTTGTTGGTCCATTAGTTGTTTAAGCAGGGGAAATTTCAATCGTGGACGATTGGTCTTCCTCATTCCACTGCTCCTTGCCCTATCCTAATAATGCAGAGTGCCTGGCTAGGAAGCGACAAGTATCAATTGGTTTGACTCGACCATGGTTCGAACCCACGACCCCACGATGTACCAAACACGGGAGACGGACGCTCTAACTCATTCGGCCATCCCGTCTGGTTGACTTGCCAAGTTAAAGCTATATAGTCCGATGAAGCATCAAATTTTCAAAATCAAAGCAATGATCTAGAATTGGTTCCACATATCTAACGTAGATACTGATGGCTCATTAAGCATTTGTTGCCACATAGAAGGGTATAAATACTGAGGCAGTTTAATAGAGCATATTACTGCTAAAGCATATGGTGTCAGAGTTTTGGCGTGCATGCCAAAATTAATTTTACATGTTAGCACTTCAAATAGCTCAATACTTAGCCATTTTAAAACAAAGTTACTTTAAAATAAAGTAAGGTAGATAGATTATGACGATCAATTTAATATATTTATCTCAGAAAGATGACAGAAACTCAAAACCATCGGACTCTGCAACCTTAACAAAGCTTTGCCGTATTCTTCGTTGTAGGCTGAATTCGGACAGGAAAGCCGGAGAGTGATATCAGTTTGGGAAATGGAGGTTTTATTCACATAACACTCTTATACAATCTTAGTCAATTTTAGGGTAGTTCTATGTCATAGTTAGTTAATTCATTGAGGCAACCTCCTACATCTCAGCAGAGGGCAGCGCAGGTCACGGGTTCGAAGCCACCGATGGGGAGCCCTGAGCCGAGCCAGACACAAAGCCAGGACTCGGGGGGCGACCGAGGTTACCCCGGGAGGTAATTGGAGTGAATGTGTCCAACTCCCAGCCTTGAGGCCATTATGCCCGGTACACACCTACCGTATACGATTCGCGCACTAAAACTGGATGGCCGACGCAACGCGTCACGACTCGGTCCATCCCGTTTGCGACTTAAAACTGACGACAGGGGGTGCTCACATATACCAATCGGGTGTGCGCACATATACCGTCCGTTTCGCGACTGCGTTCCACGAACCTGGTGTATTTAGCGCGAACTACACTCGCATCAGCGCCTCCTAGCAGTTGTTGATCGGCCGTCGGTCAGCAACGCTAGATGGCGCCAAGTTGTTTTTTATCGCTGCGACTGGCGTCGGGGCCGCGAACCACGTTGAGCCGTTTAAACT
This sequence comes from Branchipolynoe longqiensis, assembly GCA_030323885.1. NCBI lineage: Eukaryota > Metazoa > Annelida > Polychaeta > Phyllodocida > Polynoidae > Branchipolynoe > Branchipolynoe longqiensis. The sequence goes on from CM059186.1 coordinate 36,239,742, forward strand.
GAGCAGCAACATGGCGCCGCGTTCAACTGCTCAAAAGAGAGCCGTGGCTATTGGGCTTGCTTTGCTTGTCATACGCCGTCGCCGACGACGTCGGAAGATTGCTCGAAATGTGTGGGTTCGGCCACACATCGCTCAAAGATCGGAGTTAGGAGCATTCAATGCCCTGATGGCTGGTCTACGCAGGGACGAGCCACAGGCCTTCACCAACTTCAGCCGTATGCCGTCGGATCAGTTCGACGAGTTGTTGCGCCTGGTAGAGGATCGTATCACGCGCCAAAACACCCGATATCGAGCGTCGATCTCGGCTGCGGAGAGGTTGGCCGTCACGCTGCGATTCATGGCAACTGGTAAGGACTTAACTTTATTTTCAACATATTTGTCTCCTTGTCGGATTCACGATATCGTTGCTCTGAGCTCACATTTAAATATATTCAAATTGAAATAAACCGAAATATGTAACCAAATAATTTAGTCCTTGTCATAGTTTTTAGGTGAATCCTTCCTGAGTCTGAGCTACCAGTTTTAAATCACGACAACTAGAAATTTAAATAAACCGATATATCTAACCAAATAATTTAATTGTGTTTGTAGGTGAATCCTTCCGGAGTCTCAGCTACCTGTTTCGTGTGGGGGCAACCACCATCGGCCAAATTGTCCCCGAGACCTGTGACGCCATCTACCAGTCGCTGAAGAACGATTATTTCAAGGTAAGATTGTTTTATATGTTTTTTTTATTGAATTTCACACAACTTTAATAGAATACCGTAACAAGTATAGAATACAGTAACAACAACTCTGCCACAGCAGAATCAGAATCAATCTTTAGCACTGTGCGTACACACAGTGTGAGTAAAATATAATGGAACCGACTAAAACTAACGTTCTTAGTATGAGTACACACAGTGTGATTAAAAAAATGGATCCGACTAAAACTTAAGCTAGATGTTTGTCTTAAAGTTGAATAATGGAACCGACCAAAACAACTTAACCAACTAATTTAATTGTCATACTCAGAATAATGATCAGATTGCAACATGTTTACGAATGAAAATGACCCAGTAACGGGCCTCTGAGCTACATCTTTAAACGTGAATAATGGAACCGACTAAAAAACGTTAACCAACTAATTTAAATGTAATACTCGGAATATTGATCAGATTCCAACATTTTTACGAAAGAAAAGGACCCAGTAACGGGCCTATGAGCTACATCTTTGTCTTACTTGAGTAGTGGAACCGACTAAAAAACGTTAACCGACTAATTTAATTTTCATACTCAGAATATTGATCCGATTCCAACATGTTTACGAACGAAAAGCCACCACCGGGCCTATGCGCACTGGGCCTATGCGCGTCGGTCCCCGATGGTCCGGGTCTGTTTCCACTGTCCGCCGGCGGGGTTCTGTTGCGCGCCGCGTTTCGCGCCGCGATGATCTTCATGTTCCCGCGGAAGCAAGCCTGATCAATGTCGTTTTGCACTACCATCAACACTTCTGGATCTGTGATCGTTCGTAGCCTATTGGTTACATGTTTGCCGAAAGTCGTGAGCGCATCGTCTGGAGGGGCATGTGTGTCTTCCAGGTTCTTAATAACCAGTTGCATAAGATCGTCATCTCCTCTGTCGCCCTCCCATCTCTTGCGCTTTTTTTGGTTCACCCAATCTTGGGTGGACATTGGGGTGCTGGTGTTGGTGCGGAAGGATCCTACCTCTGGGGGATCGTCGCCGACGTTACTCAGATTTTGAGATGACACACTCGGGGTATCGGCGAGGCCGCTTGTTTACGAAAGCGTGTATACTGGGTTCGGAGATTCGTCATCCGTTTCTGGATGGACGACGCTGTAAAAACAAATTATACCCGTCTTGTATTGTATTGTATAATATTTTTCGGCATGTTGACATACAATGCTAGCCGTTTCACGATTATAACAATTTTGTGGGTCATTTAGCTGATTATTTATGGCCATTATGGCCGTTCCGCGATTACGTTTCGCGATTAGTTACAGGTAATTTGCAGTAGCCTTTTTTGTAAACTTGTCAACGACACAAAAACTGGCCTTTTCGTGAATAAGACAAATAAAGAAAGAACATTTTTTCTCTACCGATGTGTTACTGTTACCCCGCTAACTTTGATTTGAAAACCAATAACTTAATGTAATTTTCATGTGAGAGCGACAACCTAAGCAGAAGCCATTTTCAACCACCGGCGCATTTCACAACAATGACGACAAACAAAAATTACAATATTATTGGGAAAAACGGGCGTACCTGACTGTCCAATTTCTGCGGAGATCGCCGCCAACGCACCAACTTTCTTGACCCGGTTGGAATAGTCTTGGCAGGACACATCAAACAGACACGGCATGGTTTGCCACATCTCTACCATTGCTACCTCCGCCTCGTTCGTCCAGTCCGCCATTTTGCATCGTTTTTGTATGGACACGGTCACATGACCCTTCGCGGCCCGGCGATTGGCTGATGCGTTAAAACCCCGACGCGATCGATCACCGACTAGCACACACCTACCGTATACGATACGACTGACCGCTCACATATACCGATTCTCGAACGGGCCGATTCGTTTTTCGAATCGGTTGCGATTCGAGTTGTAAGCCCTAAAACTTAGTTTTATACGCGAATCGCAAGCGTCTAGTGTGCGCGGGGGTCGCACACCTAACGACTAAAACTCAGTTTTATGCGCGAAACGGGCAGTTTTAGATCGTATACGGGAGGTGTGTACTAGGCATAAGTGCCCCGAGGCCCATGTCATGGGCTGCGCATGCCCAAACCGCCCCCCTGCAGGCGTCCCTCGAAGTGTGCGGTATAGCATCCAGGGGTCAGCACCGGCTTTCCCGCCGAATTAACCACAATTTGAAATTATGTGCCAATTCTACGTGTGTCCTAGTGTAGCAACCTGAACGAAGGATTGACAGATATTGGAGGAATCAAGATATTGTATTTAATTATAAACCGGCTCTGAACTCACGTCACTCAGACCTGTCTTAAAATGACATATCTTCAGTTTCATCAAACAACGATTTGGAGATAGGCTTATAAGTCTAACTAACTCCATTCAGTGAAGATCTAAGTAAATCTAAGTTAAGGCCCTGTCACACTATGCCGTATAGCCTCAGCGTTTGCCGACGTATGTGATTTTGCGCCAACACGTTGGTGTACACTGAGATACATTATGGGTATGTTTGGCATAAGTAGTGTTTGTTAAAGGTGCTGTCACATTATGATGCTTCGCGCCAACGTACGTTGACGTATGTGATTTTTTGCCCTACGTCGGGATACATCAGTATGCGTTATGCACGCGTTAGGCACGCATTGGTATACATCAATGTACGTCAACGTTCATCGAGATACGGCATCGCACATCAGGGGGTCGGCAAAGTTTTGTGCATGCACAAAACTTTTGACGCACGACAACGTGTGGATTTTACGTCCACCGTATGTTATGTAAGCGCTAGGCATCCGTCGATGTACGTGAGATGTACGTTAGTCAAACGTTGTTCACTATGTTGCACTAAGTTGACCTACTTTAAAGGCAGTGGGAATGTACCGTCCGCATACTGACAACGTATGGATAACGTATGCCTAACATATGTCTAACATATGTTTAGCGTTTCTCCATGTATGTAATGTATGACGCATAGTTCTGCCGATCGAATAACGTATATAACGTTCACCGGCATTCTGTGAACGTACCGTGAGCGTAATTCGAGCATTTGGTCATATGTTTGCCATACACTGTGTATACGGTATGTATACGTCCAACTTTTCCCTCCGCACCGAAAAGTTTGACGTATGTCGATGTAAAAAAGTGATTTTCCTCATTGGCGGCGCGCTGGTGAGATATGTCATAATGTGACAAGGCCATAAGAGCACGCTGGTAAACGCTGTCGCACAGCATCGCATGCCATGGTGCCGAAATCTTCATTAACCTGTTCAAAATTGTCTACATATAACTGCGTATGTTTTATACGTTAGGCATATGCTATATATACATTCACTCTATGTCGATATACATCAGATGTTTGTTAGACATATGGTGAAGTATGTTAGTCGTAAGTCCAGCAGGTGAGAATGTATAGCCCACGCATTGACAACATATGAATAACTTACTTCTAATGTATGTCTAACCTATGTATGACATTTCTCCAACCTGTCTTGATGTATTTAGACTTATAAGACATACTTCCGGTGATGGAATAACTTATTCAAAGACCCTGACACACTATGCCATATAGCCTCAGCATATGCCGACGTATGTGATTTTGCGCCAACACGTTGGTGCATGCTGAGATACGTTATGGGTACGTTTGGCAAAAGTAGTGTTTGTTAAGAGTGTGCTGGTAAATGCTGTCATATGGCGTCGCACGCCAAGGCGCTGAAAATTTGAAATTTATTTCATATGTTGGGCATCGCCTGATGCAATACACCGTAGTGTGACAGGACCATTAGTAAACAAGCAAAACGCCTGTCTAGAAAAATAAATGTTGATGGAAAAAAGGGAGAGAAAACTCAAGTAACAGCAACATTCATTAGTTTATGCAACGATGAATAGTTAGTTATTCGGAGAGAACATTTCCGTACACAGCATTCCCGCCCATCCATTCACTTATGTGCACCAAAGACCCTATAATACTAAGACGGCTCACTCCCTATCTCTCCCATGGTAATGTAAATTTCGCAGTGCCACCTTGTGGTTGGTTTGATCAGCCAGGCTGCTGGTTGGTGTTTCAGATGTAAACACATACAGTTATATTATACATGAGATAGGTAAGTATGAATACACATCAATATGTAATTGCTATGAACAAATACCCATCATCATCAGCATCATCATCAGCATCGCCATCATCACACATCTTTCACATTCATATATACATTTATACATATAATATAGCACCTGTTTAACCAAGAGAACAGCCAGCGCACCAAGTGGTGGGTTTGATCATTTTGATTACACAGTACAGGCTGAGTGAGCCATCTTAGTATTATAAGGTCTTTGTGTCCACCCACCCTCACTTCCGACACATTCATTGCAGGGTGTGGTCATACAGTTTGCTTGTTTAAAAAAAAAAGATTATTGTTTTAATGGAAGCTGCCAGAGAGAACTGAGTAGGGTCTATCTACTTTCCAACAAGGTAGGCCTACTAGCCGACATAAATCTTCAGAACTATTTTATTCTCTCCTTTTCTCTTTTGTTTCTCTTTTTCTAATTAAAGTTGCATAGTCCGATGGTTTTGAGTTTCTCTAATTTTCTGAGATAAACATATTAGGTTGTTCATTATAATCTACCTTACTTTAGTTTGAAGTAACTTTTATTTTAAATCTCTAACTTTTGAGATATTCAAAATGGAAACATGCTAAATTAATTTTGGCAAGCTTGCCAAAACTTTATCACCATAGGCTTCTGCAGTAACAGGTTCTATTAATTGACTCAGTATCCCCTTATGTGTAGCGACAAATGTTTAATAAGTGCACCAGCATCTAAGTTAGATATGTAGAATCAAATCTAGATAATTGTTTTGGTTTTGAAAATTGTATGTTTTCATCAGACTATGCAGCTTTAGCCAAAACGATATTAACAGACCTGGATATCAAATTCAAGTGCTACCCCTCCATTTGTATATCTGTCTCTCTCTCTCCCCTCTCCCCCTTCTCCTCACGTTCCCTCTCCGTCTCTCCCTCTTTTCCCTCCTTCTCCCTCGCCCAATCCACCCATCTCCTCCCTTCTCCCTCCCTTCCCACACACTCCTTCTCTTTGTTATACATGTGCTCACTTTCAGACTCTCTATGGCTATCCCCCACTCTCCCCCTGTATCCTTTTCCTCCATCCCCCGTCTCTGTTTGTCTCACCCCTTCCATCTGTCTCTCCTTCCATCTGTCTCAAACACTCAAGTAATAATGTGTGTAGAGACTGAATGAACTGTGTGGTGCATAGGCCCCTGAGCTGAATGCCCCACTCACCAAGCCTGTTTGAGTGTTTCTAGGGAGTGGTAGGCCCATCCTTGTTAGATTGCGGTTTAGGTTATACACCACACCCCAACATTTCACACCTGTGGCCATTGGTGGTCATGTTAGAAAGTGTGTGAGATTTGTTTTGTGTGTTGTTTTATGTCCTAGCAGCATCTAAGGTTATATCTGGACCAGTACCGACTTGTAACAGTGAGCACTCATGGTAACTTCATAGTGCTGCCCCACTTTGAGACCAGGGCACCAGCACCATGACCTGATATCCCACTCAGTCACATTATGCTGACACTGAGCTAACCAGTCCTTGCCCTATCCTAATAATGCTGAGAACCTGGCTAGGAAGCGACAAGTATCAATGTTGTTAGTCATTGGTTTGACTCGACCGCGAATCAAACTCCCGATCTTCCACACGGGGAGCCTGCGCTCTACCGAATCGGCCACCGCGTCCGGTAAGAGAGTATGTGAGAAAAAGGTGCTGATTATCATAGATCTACAATACGGGAACCTACAAGGTTGGCTACCTTCAATGTGAATTAGCACGTCCAATTTATATTTTTGTATAGGTCCATAGCGAATTTGCATCTTTAAACTGAGTACCCGACCCTTTCTCATTCCCTCCACCTTCACACTCTCCTAGGGGACTAGTTGACAAATTGGTTGTGTTTGGACTGAAGAGGCCATGGGAGGCAGCTTTTTGTTCACTCCACCACTCACAGATTACTATTTCCCCTGAGACCCATCACCCAGGTTTAAATGATCAGAGTAACATAATATATTAAAGGAGAAACAAGTTTGCACAAAATGTTGGATGTGCATCTGCAATGTGAATACTACTACTAATAACAATAATAATAATTATACTAATAATACTGACTGTGTATCATCGGGCAAGAAGCGAACGAGCGAAGGCCCGATATTGGGGAGATGAAATGTGATGAGGGCATATGAGTCATGTGAACGATTTAACAAACGAGTAATC
>CM059186.1:36247201-36347478 GCA_030323885.1 Branchipolynoe longqiensis
CCTTCCTTGATCGACAAATGTTGTTTGAGTTTGGAGTTTTACGTCCTGGCCACATCCAAGGTCATATTAGGACGGGTACTGACTTGTGTTGTGACAGTGTGCGGTTTATAGTGCTGCCCACTGACTGGAAGACTAGGGTGCTAACACCATGACCCAATTTCCCCCTCAGTCACATTATCCTGACACTGTGCTAACCAGTCCTTGTCCTATCCTAGTAATGCGGAGCACCAGTTCCAGGTTTCAATTGTGTAAGTCATAGGTTTGACTCGACTGGAGTCCAAACTCCTGACCTTCTGCATGGGAAGCCTGCGCTCTGCCGATATGGCCACCGCGTATGGTTTCACCGAAAGTAACAAACGATGGAAATCTGAATCAACAACCAGCCATGCATTGGACTAGATAGGCCTTCCCGCCCCTCTCGTATCCCATAAAGCTAAGATTCCTTATACGGGATATGCGTCATGCGAATACGAATGTGAATGAATGCGAATGTGGCAAAAAATCGAAAAGCATGTAATTGAATAGTGGTGCTTCCATACGTCCGAATGCGAATACAAACGCGAATGCGAATGCGGCAAATGGATCGACCCATGGACCGATCGGTGCGAATGCGAATGTGAATACTGCTGCGTTTGCCATAGAAAACAATACTAACTTTGATCTTCCTTCACAAATTTGGAGGAAAAACCCCAAAAATGTTATGGGTAACTTTTTTGGTGTGTTTATTTGTTTAACCATCCCCCAGCACAAAAAGTAAACATCGGCTATTGGGGGTTGGCATATATCTATGCCGCATATACCACATTCACATTTGCATGCCGCATGCCGCATACCGCATATAAGAAATCTTAGCTTTAGGCTCAGCTCAATTGCAATTTTCAAAATCCACTCCCGTTATCTTTTCATCGAAACAGATTTGGTCAAGCTGCCCAAAGTCCGATGTTATCCACTGAAATTATTTAAAGTTGCATAGTCCGATGGTTTTGAGTTTCTCTCATTTTCTGAGATAAATTACATTAGATTGATCATCATAATCTACATTACTTTAGTTCGAAGTAACTTTGCTCAACGATGACTAACTTGCAAGATATTTGAAGTGCCGTGCTAGGAAGCGACAAGTATCAATTTTGTAAGTTATTGGTTTGATTCGACCGGGAATTGAACTCCCGACCTTCCGTTTGGGAGGCCTGCGCTCTACCGATTTGGCCACTGTGCTCGGTACTCTTGGATAGGTAGAGGTTTTGAGGGGAATGAGTTGGGTGTGTGGTGTGAGGTGGTCTCTCGGATTGGTTGGTTGTTGGAGTTTACATCCTGACAACATCTAAGGTCATATCAGGAAGAGTACTGACTTGTGACAGTGCACACTCATGGTGAATTTATAGAGCTGCCCCACTGCCAGACCAGGCTGAGTCACACAGTCCCACTCAGTCACATAATCCTGACACTGACTGAGCCAATCACTCCTTGCCCTATCGTAATAATGCCGAGCGCCTGGCTAGGAACGGACAAGTATCAATTTTTAAGTCATCAGTTTGACTCGATCGTGTTTTCAAATCCCACGATCTACCAAAGCCGGAGATGGACACTCAACTCATTTGGATATCCTGTGTGGTCCGAATTATTGAATGAAATATACACAAGTCAATCAATCAATAGTTCCGTCCTCTAGTCGAGGGTTGGATGCAATGGTTCTCCACTTGTCCCGATGGTGTGCTGTTCTGATAGACTGTGAATAATTCAAGCCTGTCCACTGTGAAATATTTGTAAACCATGATGTTCTTGGTCTCCCTCTCCCTCTGCTGCCATTCACCTTCCCTTCCAACAATGTACGGTATATTGAACTCTGACAAATGATGTGGCCAAAATAAATAAGTTTCTTTGTCTGTATAGTGGCAAACAAGCTTTTCTTATTTTTAATTTTTCTGAGAACTTCTTTGTTGGTGATCTTCTTTGTCCATGATATTTTCATCATCCTTCGATAAGTCCACATGTCAAATGCTGCTAAACGTTTGTACATTTTCTTAGAGATTGTCCATGTCTCAGCCCCATACATTAGAGTAGACCACACATAACACTGAAGAATACACAAGTACAATCAGCGTTAATGGGGCTGGGAGGGGGGAGTGGAGCAGCTCTCCTGGGAGCTAGAGTGGGGGGGGGGGGGGGGGGGGGGGGTGGGTGGGGGTGTAGAGTAGTTCCCATGTTAGAAGGGTGTGTTAACAACTAGGACAGGAGGGGGTTTGGTGGGAGCCATAAATTGATGGAGCGGGGATTTTGATTAATTTAATCTCTTCTGGTTTGGTCACGTGTTTTACGCGCAGGCGCGGTACGACTGCTCCAGTAGGTCGCCATCTACCCTCCACTCCTCTGGCACCTGCATCACTCTCTACCACTACCGGGGCCACACCAGGTGGCGCTACTACTTCGCCCTGGAGATAATCGCCAAATATGGTAAGAACACTTTGACCTTTTGCTAAGCTTTTTTTTGTTTGGGTGAATTAGTTAATTAAAGCTGCATAGTCCGAGTTAGCATCCGATCTTTCAACCCAAAACACTCACCTAGAGTTTATTTTACATATCTAACTTAGATACTGATGCACGTATTAAGCATGTGTTGCTGCATAGAAGGGAATACTGAGTCAATTTAATAAACGTGTTACTGCATAAGCCTATAGTGTCAAAGTTTTGCCCTGCTTGCCAACATTAATTTTGCATGTTTGCGCTCCAAAGTCAGCCATTTTAAATCAAAGTTACCACAAACTAAACTAAGGTAGATTATAACAATCAATTTAATAATGTGATGCGGATAATGTGACTGATTGGGATATTGTCTCATGGTGCTGGTGGCCTAGTCTCCCAGTGAGGCAACACTATAAAGTCGCCATGAGTGTGCACTGTCACAAGTCAGTACCCGTCCTGATATGACCTTAGATGTTGCCAGGACGTAAAACTCGAACAACCAACTAACAACTAACATGGTGGTGGTATCAACTATGCTGAACCTTACTGATAAGGATTATATTCTAAATAGAATTTGTTTAATCACTTCGAAGTTATTGAGCCCTCAGGTCGTGGCGGCAACTGGAGCCAGTTAATTACTGACTAAAACGCAATGGAATCCAATGGAATCCAATGGAATCCATAGCATCCGTCTGGTAATTAAATTGTACCATAATTTAACATGACCTCTGCCCAGACATTTTACCAGCTTGGCCATCCGTGAAACTATCTGAAGAGTGGCATTCTTTTTGCATCATAACTGGGCAAATGCTGTGGTTTTGAAAATGCTATAGTTTCATCAAATTTGAAGAAAATCTACAAACACATAAAGGGGGTCATTCAAATATTACATGGTTCAAATATTACATGAGTGGGATGAAAACATTAATAAACTTAAAGAAATTGAACCATCTGTGGGAAAGCCACCACAGACTCATGCGGGAGGTCGGCGGGACCAAGTGGTCCTTAGCCGCTGCCGTATTGGCCACTCCTGGCTTACACATGCTTTTCTGCTCAAGGGGGAACCTCCCCCTGAATGTATTGGGTGTCAGTCCCCACTGACACTCAAACACATTTTACTAAGTTGCGTTGATTTTTTGGCCCTGAGCCAACGGTTCTAACCAGTGACAGTACATGAACTTTTTACTAAGGTAAAACAAGAAAACATTTTAGCCTTTTTGAGGGCAGCTGGACTGTACCTCATATAGTTTACTAAATAGATTCTATCAATTATTAATAAAACTTTTCTTTTTCTATGGGAATTTGTTTCCCTTGACCACAAATATATGATTGTGAGCTTTCTAATTTAATGAGTGTCTATTGGCACATAATTGATTGTCTGCTTTTATATGTAAAAGCGATGGTTTGAACAAAAAACAAACATTTCTCGCCGTGAATATGGCCTATGCTGCCGACACGGCGTAAAGCAACCACCAATCAATCAATCAATCAATCAAATATTACATAATCCTTGGCGTAATGTGGCATTATGGTCTAAGCATTATAGAGAGCAATAAGGGGGAGGGATCTAAGTCTTAACAAAATAATGTTGAGAAATATGTAAACAGCCTCTAAATTAATTGCATACAGAAAAACCTCCCTAACCGACCACCTCCACATATCGACCACTCCCCTATATCGATCGCTATATTTGGGTCCCAGATGTTCGCCCATACAATACCATTGTAATGATTTTCTTAAACCTATAAACCGACCACCTCCCTAAATGGACCATTTAAAGTCGGTCCCATGGTCGGTCGATTTAGAGAGGTTTCACTGTACAGTAAAACCTCTCTAACCGACCACCTCCACAGATCGACCACTCCCCTGTGTCGATCGCTTTATTTGGGTCCCAAATGTTCGCCCATACAATATCATTGTAATGATTTGTTAAAACCTATAAACCGACCACCTCCGTAAATGGACCATTTAAAGTCGGTCCCATAGTCGGTCGATTTAGAGAGGTTCCACTGTACAGTCAAACCTCTCTAACCGACCACCTCCACAGATCGACCACTCCTCTAGATCGATCGCTTTATTTGGGTCCCAAACGATCGACCATACAATACCATTGTAACAATTTTTTTTAAACTATAAACCGACCACCTCCCTAAATGGATCATTTTAAGTCGGTCCCATGGTCGATCGATTTAGAGAGGTTTTACTGTATTGACTTCCTACTTCCGCGTTCCTTCCTTCAGAGGTAATCGCCTTCCCTGCCGGTGGCATCGCCGCCATCATCATCGCTGTCATTGTCGTCATCATGATCATCGTCAAAGTCGTCTGCGTCATTTCCGGCTTTGAGAACCAGCTCCCGGCGGTTCCCGCCGAAACCGAAGACATCAAGCAGACGCTGCTGGTAGATGGCGCTGCGGCGTCCGCCTCACGCCGCAACTCTCGTGAGAAATGCGAGGCTCGAACCACGCCACCGAGTACACGCGGTGAGTCCGGGAACTAAAACATGTAAAGCAAGGAATGACCTAGACGGCGCATGCGCGAATGGCCTACTTAGAATCTGTGAAAATTAGGTCACGTTCGTATCCGGTTCCATCTACGTGAAGAGTATCACTAGCGACTCCAAGAACGGAACCGGAAGTGACGTTTCATATATATACACATGAAAGAGAAATGTGTGCGTAAGAGAAATGTGTGCGGATGTATATATATATATATATATATATATATATATGTATATATATATATATATATATATATGGGTCACTCTCCTGAAAACTGGCCAGAAGTGTCACATGGAGAGTTAAAATCTAATATTTGAATTTTTTTAAATTTGTGGTTGCAAATGAAGGCTGGAAATCTCCCCTTTACATCTATGTAAAATATAAATTGATGAGATAAAAATAAAGGTGCAGTCCATGTTTAAGCTATGTCTTATGGCAGTATAACATGTGTTGCTCAGACGTAACACATGTTTAGGACACTACACAGTCTGTTTAATAAAAATCTAAGCAGAATTAGATAATTTCATACTTAGAAGCATATTAATCATGGCATAATATACAGAAATATGTAATGCTTATATTGATTTTTTTTTTAAAGAATTAATTCCCAGCCATGCTTTATTCACTGAATAATTAGTCTAAATCTGTGATGGAAATTTGTAATGTTATTTCTGAAGACATCAAATAAAGAAAATTGTATTTAAGCATGCATACATGTTACTAAATACTTCCTTTTTGATTTGGGAACAGTTTTATTTGATATATCAATGCAATACAAGACGTTAGTAAGGATTCAACCATGTCCTATATGTCATGTTACAAATGGCTGACTGTAAAAATTGGGTTTTTTGGTTTAAAAAAAACACTTCATAACTAAAAAGACCAAAGTTGCACGCAGTTTATTTTATTTCCCTTATTTCTTACATCAAATCTGAACATGAATATGAAAAGTATAAGGAAAAAAATAAGTAGGAATTTCTTTTATTGATGTTTTAAAATCCCATCCCATGCTGACCAGTTTTCAGGAGAGTGACCCATATATGTATATATATATATATATATATATATATATATATATCTATATATTAATTACAAAGTCGATCACTTATTGTGTTGTCTCGCTGAGACAATAACCAATAACTCGCTCCAGTATTGTCCTTGTGTGTATCTGACAAATAAACAAAAGCAAACAATAACACTGCGCAAAGAGTCAACCGACTGCAGTATTCATTTCACAATTTAAAAACAAACGTCGTAGATTTTAGTGTTGAAATCCAATCATAGTGCTTCTGGCTTTTGGATTTGAATCATGAGACTGGCACTGTGTATGCATGGGACTCCATGGTAACTTAAAGCCGCATGGTCCCATAAAACATCACATTTTTTAAAGCAAAGCACTTATCTAGATTTGAAGCTATCAATCAATCAATAGTTCCGTCCTCTAGTCGAGGGTTGGATGCAATGGTTCTCCACTTGTCCCGATGGTGTGCTGTTCTGATAGACTGTGAATAATTCAAGCCTGTCCACTGTGAAATATTTGTAAACCATGATGTTCTTGGTCTCCCTCTCCCTCTGCTGCCATTCACCTTCCCTTCCAACAATGTACGGTATATTGAACTCTGACGAATGATGTGGCAAAAATAAATAAGTTTCTTTGTCTGTATAGTGGCAAACAAGCTTTTCTTATTTTTAGTTTTTCTGAGAACTTCTTTGTTGGTGATCTTCATTGTCCATGATATTTTCATCATCCTTCGATAAGTCCACATCTCAAATGCTGCAATACATCTGGTTTAGATACGTGTCCACTGATTCAGCAATTGGTGATGTAGGGCATACTATGTCAATTTAATCAAGCTTGTTACTGTTGAGGTTTATAGAGTCAGACTTTTGACAAGCACGCCTAAATAAATTTGGCATGTTGATACTTTAATATCTCCAAAATTAGTAATTTTTTATCAAAACTACTTCAAGCTAATAATATAAGGTAGATTATAATGACCAACCTGATATATTTATTGCTGAAAATGACAGAAACTCAAAACCATCGGATTATGTAGTTTTGACATGCATCATACTCCAAAATTAAGTAGGTAGCTTTAACATGCGTCACCCGTCCTGATTTGACCTTAGATGTTGCTAGGACGTAAAGCAACAAAAACAAGGATGCGTCATAGTCCAACATCTACTAACTTAAAAGAAAAGATAGTCCCTAAGAGTAGGGTGGGTTAAAAAAATATATATTTGTTTGGTGGTGTTTGCTTGCAATGTCTTCACAATTACCGACTCAAAACTTCGACTAACTAAAGTTACTTGGCGTTTCTTTTTATTGTAATGTATTTAAAGTTGCATAGTCCGATGATTTTGAGTTTCTGTAATTTTTCTGAGATTATCATATAAAATTTGATTGTTATGATCTACCTTACTTTAGTTTTAAGTAACTTTTATTTTAAATGGCTAACTTTCTAGATATTTGAAGCATAAACAGGTCAAATTAGTTTTGGCAAGCATGCCAAAACTCGGACACCATAGGCTTCTGCAGTAACAGGTTCTATTAATTTGATGCAGTATTCCCTTCTATGTCGCAACAAATGCTTAATAAGTGCATCAGTAGCTAAATTAGATATGTTGAATTAAATTTAGATAATTGTTTTGGCTTTGAAAATTTGATGCTTCATCGGACTATGCAGCCTTAAAAGAAAAGGTAAGCTAAGGTTGTTGCTATTCTTCCACATTTCTCCTCGTTACATTAGAACTGCCGCCAGGGGGCTGGGCAGGTGACACATTCCCGGATGGCCTCATTTCCCTTGCCTCCTCCCTTCCCCCTCTTCACTCTGCTCCCCTCCCCCACAAACACACACACACACACACGTATACCCACACCGGGCGCGATGGCCGAATCGGTAGAGCGCAGTCCTCCGCTGCGGGAGATTGGGAGTTCAATTCCCGGTCGAGTCAAACCAATGACTTACAAAATTAATACATGTCACTTCCATAGTTTGGTGCTTGGCATTAATTGGATAGGGCAAGGACTGGTTAGCTCAGTGTCAGGATAATGTGACTGAGTGGGATATCAGGTCATGGTGTGGGCAACCTGATTTCCCAATGGGGCAGCACTATAAAGTCACCATGGGTGCACACTGTCATAAGTCGGTACCCGTCCTGTTATGACCTTAGATGTTGTCATGATGTAAAACTCCAAACAACCAACCAATTCCTCGTTACATTAGAAATGCCGCCAGGGGGCCGGGCAAGTGACACATTCCCGGATGGCCACATTTCCCTTTCCCCGTCCCTCTCCTCTCCTCCCTTCCCCCCGCCCTCCCCTCCCCCCACACACACCTTACTGACAGTTGACCTTTCAGCCGTTCACGCATTTGCTCTGCGCAACCTTGCAGGCGGCACCGCCAGGGTGACTGAGGTAACCACGGCAACTGGCACTCGGCGCACCGTGATGCTCTCCTCTCTCCAGGGCCACACCCTGCTCCGCACCACCACATCGCCGCCGACGTCATCGCCGGGCCCGTCACGTGACACTCGGAGAGATCACGTGCGGGAGCGCGTCATCGACGTGGACGACAGTGGCGACACCTACAGCAGCAGACAGCGCACTACCCGTTTCACCGGGGTGCGCGCGCCGCGAATACTCAAACTCTAATTGGTCACGTGGTCAAACACAGAGGGTGAGGGCGGGACAAACACATGAATAAATTAACAGGGACCTTTGCAATCTTCCTTTTTGATACCTGGAAATGGTTGGTAACGCGCTCTAGTGGTGGCGCCTGGAACTAACTATCATTCTGGTGGCGGTGCCTCAAACTAACTAACTATCATTCTGGTGGTAGTGTCTGGAACTAACTCTCATTCTGGTGGCGGTGCCTGGAACTAACTATCATTCTGGTGGCAGTGCCTGGAACTAACTACTATTCTGTTGGTGGTGCCTGGAACTAACTATCATTCTGGTGGTAGTGTCTGGAACTAACTGTCATTCTGGTGGCGCTGCCTGGAACTAACTCTCATTCTGGTGGTGGTGCCTGGAACTAACTAGCATTCTGGTGGCGGTGCCTGGAACTAACTACTCTTCTGTTGGCGGTGCCTGGAACTAACTATCATTCTGGTGGTGGTGCCTGGAACTAACTCTCATTCTGGTGGCGGTGCCTGGAACTAACAACTCTTCTGTTGGCGGCGCTGGAACTAACTATCATTCTGGTGGTAGTGTCTGGAACTAACTATCATTCTGGTGGTAGTGTCTGGAACTAACTGTCATTCTGGTGGTAGTGTCTGGAACTAACTATCATTCTGGCGGCGGTGCCTGGAACTAACTATCATTCTGGTGGTGGTGCCTCGAACTAACTAACTATCATTCTGGTGATAGTGTCTGGAACTAACTAGACCTGTGGTGAGGGCGCATGGAACTACCTCCCATTCTGGTGGTGGTGCATGAAGTTAACTGTTAATGTGTTGGCGCTGTATAGATCTCAGTACCACTCTGGTGGTTGTTCCATGAACTAACTATTACTGTGATGACAGCGCCGGGAACTGACTAGCAGTTTGGTGTGGACCAGACAGGATGGCCGAATGAGTTGAGCATCCGTCTCCCATTTGAGTAGATTGTGGGATTCGAACCCTGGTCGAGTCAAACCAATGAATTAGAAATTGATACATATCACTTTCTTGCTCGGCATTATTAGGATAGGGCAAGGACCAGACCACCAGCACCATGACCTGATATCCCACTCAGTCACATTATCCTGACACTGAGCCAACCAGTACTTGTCCTTTCCTAATAATGCCAAGCACCTGACTAGGCAGAGACAATTATCAATTTTTAAGCCATTGTTTTGACTCGACCAGGGTTCAAACCAGTAAGTTTGAATCCCACGAACTACTAAAGCGGAAGACGGATGCTCAACTCATTCGGCCATCCCGTTGGGTTGGGCAATATGTACAGTAGTAGCACCTGTATTCAATGGATAACTCAGCATCCAGACCAATGTTGTCATGATATAGCAAGTGTCCTCTCATCGGAGACTTAGATGCGTCAAACAATTATTCGCAAATAGCACGGATTCGCATCTTGGACAATTATGAGATGGCTAATAGGCCACTAGATATGCTTGCCCAAAGTGGAGATTTACCGACAATGTTGAAATTATTGGTTTGAGTCGGTCGGGAATTGACCACCCACAATAAGTAAAGCTGCATAGTCCGATGTAGATAAAAGATCACCCCGTACTTCCAGCACAGGGGTGAAGACCAGCCTGTCGAAAAATCTGGCTAATGAAATGAGTCTTTATGAGAGCCTAATTTCACAATCTAAGAAGCAACATTTATTCTTTGTATATGTCTTCATGTTTACCCGCTACTTTTGAGTTGGAAAATATAATAAAACATATACTTTAATGCAATTTAAAAGTGAAATCAACAGCGTTCTCTGGCCGCCATCTTTTTGCATTCTCTCCCATTTCACCAACTCTGTGCTGATATAAGTAACCATTTGACACTGGTGCCAGGCATTGTACTTCTTGTTCCATACTAACGCTATTTTCGCTCGTATTTATATAAGGCTGGTCTTCACTCGTTTACTAAAAGTACCGGGTGAATCTTTTATCTAAGTCCGATGGGACCATGCACGAGTCCGGAATATAGCAGAGATTGTAGATATATACACAATCTCTGAATATAGTCAGAGACCATGAATATATATGTAATGACAGTTCAACACAATATTGGTCCAGGGATTAATGTGAAGTTTACCAGCATATATATAATTGAGGAACAATGTCTAGGATTCAAGAGAAAAGACAACATATTTTTCAGGGATGAAATGCAGACAAAATATTTAGTTCAGCACATTAGTTTTGTTGTCTATCTAGCAGTATTTCAATGAGCTGAATACATATTTTATGTCCTACCAGTTTAAAGCAGTACATTTCCATCGTCATACAAACCGTAGATAACAATAGCAATGTTCGTTGATCACTCAGTGTGGTCTTGTAAATATACATATAGTCATGTAAAATATGAGATTTGTAATTACTAACATGTAACGTTCTAATTTGTATTAACGGAAATAGAGACATACATATGTACTTTGCGAGAAAATGTAATATGTTTATATAGATTTGTAGTTTATACTGCCAGCAAATACAGATGACCTCAACTCCGAAAAAACAATGGTCCCCCAAGGATTTCGGATCACGTATTGTGGACCTGTACTAAATATCAAGAGCCCAAAACGGTAATTGCAATCGAGTTAATTCAACAAACACAACAAGTTCTAGTCAGCTACGAGTGTTATCTACCGTCTATTTGTACACCTATAAATCCTAAAGTAGTCTCCAATAATAGTCTGACATTGTGTGTCATGTATGTACACCTATAAATCCTAAAGTAGTCTCCAATAATAGTCTGACATTGTGTGTCATGTGTGTACACATATAAATCCTAAAGTAGTCTCCAATAATAGTCTGACATTGTGTGTCATGTGTGTACACATATAAATCCTAAGTAGTCTCCAATAATAGTCTGACATTGTGTGTCATGTGTGTACACCTATAATTCCTAAAGTAGTCTACAATAATAGTCTGAGATTGTGTATCATGTGTGCACACTTATAAATCCTAAAGTAGTTTCCAATAATAGTCTGACATTGTGTGTCATGTGTGTACACCTATAATTCCTAAAGTAGTCTACAATAATAGTCTGAGATTGTGTATCATGTTGTTTTGTGTTTTGTGTTGTGTTTGTGTGTACACATATAAATCCTAAGTGTTTTGTACACATATAAATCCTAAAGTAGTTTCCAATAATAGGCTGACATTGTGTGTCATGTGTGTACACATGTAAATCCTAAGTAGTCTCCAATAATAGTCTGACAGTGTGTGTCATCTGTGTACACCTATAAATCCTAAAGTAGTCTACAATAATAGTCTGACATTGTGTGTCATATGTGTACACCTATAAATCCTAAAGTAGTGTCCAATAATAGCTGGCATTATGTGTCATGTGTGTACACATATTAATCCTAATGTAGTCTCCAATAATATTCTGACATTGTGTGTCATGTATGTACGTTCACATCTCGCCATATCTCGTCATATCTGTCCTATAGTCGGTGCGTACAGGTGTACACTGCTTGGCCTAGTGCGACCGTCGTCCGCAGCATCAGTGGCGCCACCTTGGGGGACGCGCGGTGGTTCGACTGTGCTAGGAGGTCGGACCGATTGAGAGAAGTGCAGACAATACCAAAAGAAATCGCCTGAGGTTGCTCAAATAAAACACTACTTGTCCGTCGGTTTCTTCTACTCGTTGCCGGAATTGTGTAAACGTCAACTCTGATTGTTGTCCGATTGTGTGTATCTGTGATGTTTAGTGTACAAAGTGGAGAAGTGGAGAACCTTATGTTCCTTGTTCGATTAATCAGCCGTCCATGGGCATAGGTTAAACTCTCTCATGATAACCACTGTATTGACGATGCCATTGTTCAGGCTACTTATATTTCCATATATAATATAGTATTTATAATATGTAATACATTCATATATGATATATATCCATATATAAAATTATATATATAATATATATTATATATATATACCTATATTATACATATAATATATATAATATATATATTAAATATATATTTATAATAATATAAATAATTTATATAATATATATAATATATATAATATATATAATATATATAATATATATGAAATACTTATATAGATGTATCATATATAGATGTATCATATATACAGTTTATGACATATATAGCGG
Source organism: Branchipolynoe longqiensis (assembly GCA_030323885.1). NCBI lineage: Eukaryota > Metazoa > Annelida > Polychaeta > Phyllodocida > Polynoidae > Branchipolynoe > Branchipolynoe longqiensis. The sequence goes on from CM059186.1 coordinate 36,259,939, forward strand.
GAATAAATATAAAGCTCGATAGTCACTTGCTATCCGGACCGCACTTAGTCCACACCTCTCTCTATCTCCTCTACGCTGGCCATGCTCCTCCTTGAAATTGTCTGTAAAGAGTTCCAGGAGGGGGAGCCTGCCAGCATTTCACTTTCTACTGTTACTCTGTCTGTGTCTTTGGCTCGCCGGCTGGTCAACATAGAGCAAATAGACATGGTCCTTTGACTCAACTCTCCTTATTTCTCTTTCCTATACTCTACCCTTTTTTTTTCTCCCAGGCTTACTTCTCCCCCTGATCAAGGGAATTGTTTGCTTGGGTGGGGCCCTTTACCTTTTCGTTTCTCTCACTTTGTTCTTGTTGCTGGAACCGCTGGACCCACCTTTACTCATCCCTTCCTCATAAACCCTTCCTGCTGTCTGCTGGATACAAGTGCTGTGCTACCGCCGGACCGGAATGATTCGGGACTGCCCCAATGACTCGTCGTTTAATCGTTGTAAAGACATCCCCAGCTTCTACAACCGTCCCACCAGAACATTAATCTTCAACCAAAGATTGGGCCAATTAACCGGTGCCTCTCTATATTGCTGCACTTCTGCAGCCAGTAACCCTTGTAAGGTTACAAACACCCGAGAAGTCAAGTCAAGCTTGATAGAGATAATTTATATGATTAATCTATGCGTAATCTATAGACTTACACGATATATGTGTTATTTTCTGTAGGTATAGATATGTATCATATATCTGGGCATATATATATGTGCCCTCTATATTATATATTTATTGATATACATATGTATCATTATTTGTATCGATATATATTATATATATACTTATAGACATATATATATTATGCATACACATAAATGAACCTGACAGAGAAAATGGTAAAAGTATCTCGCTCTTCCACATTCCTGCACAAATAAACTGAATAGCTAGCAATATTTCTCTATTAAAACCCACATACAATGTTAGTGTATGTAAATATGTGTGTTATGCGTATATGACGGGAGCTGTATATATATATATATGTTTATATATAGGGGCATCCCAATGTTTCATGTGTTATTGTACAGAACACATGATGTCTACAATTACCTTCATGCACACTGTATGTTAATGTTGCAGTATTAAAAGAGCCGTCTCTGTCGTTACCGTGTTACTCGTGAACTGAATTGTCCATTTTAGCTATAAATCGATATTAACTAAGACGCATGGTTTACAGACGAATATACATACATAATAATGTTAACACATACTTCAGCTTTCTCATCTCCAGGGTTTAATTCCCGGCTGAGTTAAAGTTGCATAGTCCGATGGTTTTGAGTTTCTGTCATTTTCTGAGGTAAATATACTAAATTGATTGTCATAATCTACCTTTCTTTAATTTTAACTAACTTTTATTTTGAATGGCTAACCTTTGAGATATTTGAAGTGCAAACATGTCAAATTAATTTTGGCAAGCACACCAAAACTCTGATGCCATAGGCTTCAGCAGTAAGCGGTTCAATTAAATTGACTCAGTATCAGCAAATGCTTAAAAGTGAATCATTATCTAAGTTATATAAAAAAAAAAAAATGTAGAATCAGATCTAGATAATTGGTTTGGTTTTGAAAATCTGATGCTTCATCAGACTGTGCAGCTTTAAGTAAAAAAAGCATAGTGGTTGATGCCTTGCTTGGCGCTAGATTAGTGAAAAGACTTGGCTAGCTCAGTGTTAGAATAATAATCACTGAATATATATATATAATATATATATATACTCCCGAGGGAATGGAGTGTGACACCGTTCGCAGCGGAGGAGAGTGGAGGCATGCTGGATAAACCCCCCCCCCCATCCCGGAGAGGGGGTAGGGGCACTACACTACAGAGCTTATTACATGCGATAACGGGCTTATCACCATCTATATATATGGACACAGTTTATGGCATCGTGGTGTTTTGGGCACTGTATCTCAATATGGCAGCACAATAAAATCAACCATTAGTGGGCATTGTCAGATGTTGCTAAGACGGAAAACCCCAAGTACCTCCTCATTCATAGTGTGACTGAAGATAGGCCTAGCAGACGGTGAGTTGTTTCCGTGTGTGGGTCAGATGCCACGACCCGATATTATTACTACCAGGCACACCCGGGTGTTGCCAGCGCTGCCAGTGCTGCAAGCGCTGCACTGGAAGTGTGTACATGGTTACCAAGCACCTCCTCCAGGGTGGTAACTGCCGGAAGCAACTCCCAGTTCTGCCAGGAGGAGAAAACCCCGGGCAGCAGGACTGTTAAACCCCAAGATGGGAAATCCAAGGCATCGATGAAAGTGGCTTCATACAGTGACTTCATACAGTGGCTTCATGTAGTGGCTTCATGTAGTGGCTTCATGTAGTGGCTTCATGTAGTGGATTCATGTAGTGGATTCATGTAGTGGCTTCATACATGGGCTTCATGTAGTGGCTTCATACAGTGGATTCATGTACTGGCTTCATACAATGACTTCATGTAGTGGCTTCGTGTAGTGGCTTCATACAGTGACTTCATGTAGTGCCTTCATCTAGTGGCTTCATTTAATGGCTTCATACAGGGGCTTCGAGTAGTGGCTTCATACAGTGACTTCATGTAGTGGCTTCATACAGTGGATTCATGCAGTGGCTTCATGTAGTGGCTTCATATAGTGGTTTCATGTAGTGGCTTCATGTGGTGACTTCATGTAGTGGCTTCATGCAGTGGCTTCAAATAGTGGCTTCATGTAGTGGCTTCATGTGGTGGATTCATGTAGTGGCTTCATGCAGTGGATTCATACAGTCGTTTCATCTAGTGGCTTCACAAAGTGGCATCATGTAGTGGCTTCATACAGTGGTTTCATGTAGTAGCGTCAGACAGGGGCTTCATGTAGTGGCTTCATACAATGGCTTCATACAGTGGCCTCATGTAGTAACTTCATACAGTGGCTTCATGTAGTGTCTTCATGCAGTGGCTTCATAGAGTGGCTTCATACAGCGGCTTCATGTAGTGGCTTCCGACAGTGGTCTGGCAGAGTGGTTTCTGAAAGGCTAGTGGCTTCTCACAGTCGCCATATGCAGAGGCTCCCTATGGAGGCTTCCTACATAAACTTCTTACAGTGGCTTTCCACAGTGGCTTCTCACAGTGGATTCTCAGAGAAGCTTCGTTCAGTGGCTTCCCACAGTGGCTTCTTACAGTGCCTTCTTAGAGAAGCTTCGTTCAGTGGCTTCCCACAGTGGCTTCCCACAGTGGCTTCTCAGAGAACCTTCGTTCAGTGGCTTTCCACAGTGGCGTCCTACAGAGCCTTCATTTAGTGGCTTCCCACATTGGCTTCGAACAGAATCTTCTTTCAGTGGCTTCCCCGTGTGTTTTCCCACAGTGGCCTTGGTTTCTTACAATGGCTTCCAACAAAGACTGCCTGTAATTTCTGCCTACAGTCACTTTCAACAATGGCTTCCTACGGTGGCTTCTTACAGTGCCTAACGGCATTAACTTCTTACAGTTGCTTCCTATCAATACCATAGTGATTTTCCTAACTTTCTGTAGAGGGTTTCAGCAGTGGTTTTCCACAGTGCCTTTCTACAACGGTTTCCTACTCAGGCTTCCTACAATGGCTTTCAGAAGTGTTCTCACAGCAAGGGTCCTAAAGAGACTTAAAATAGTGGCTTCAAAATAATAAAAAAATCTAAATCAAGGAACTTGCCTAAATATAATCAAACATCTCTAAATTAAATAGTAGTGCACTTATTAAGCATTTCCTACTGCATAAAAAAGAATATATTGCACCTAGATTATATTTATCGAAGCCACCCTTTTTATCACTTCAAGGCTAGTGTGCGAACCATTACACTACATAGGCTCCCTGATGTAATCATCCTATCCAGTCCTATGTGTACACGTGGCTCCTTGCCTAAGTGGTGAGTGCAGATTAATAAATTGCTCCCTCTGAAATTGTATACGCAGGGTAAGTTTGTCAACCATACACCACATAGCTTGTACAGGATCCATGTCTCCACAACTATTATAGTGGGGGGTGATGAAAATGGGAAATATTTCAGGTTTCAAACTAGATAAAGATCCACCCCATACTTCCGGTACAGGGGTAAAAAATAACTTTATGTAAAAACTGGCCAAGAATTTCGACATGCCAGGGAAATGAACTGAGCTGATACATTCTTAATTTAACAAGCAAAATATATTCTTCACATCTATCTTCATATATACCCGCTATGTCTGATTTGAAATATATAACAAAACCTATACTTTAACGCACTTGAAAAGTGAAATCGATGGCATTCTATCTATCTTTTTGCATTCTCTCTCAGTTAATCAGCTCTGTGCGAGTTTAACCATCTGATACTGGAACCAGGAATGCACCTTCTGTTCCATACTTAAGGAGTTTTCGCCAGTATTTAGACTATATTGTCGTTCACCCCTGTACTGGAAGTACAAGGGTGAATCTTTTATCTACTTTCAAACCAAAATGTCTTGCCATCCCAGACCTAGTGTGCTAAAAACATTAGGCTGCTTAGGCTCCCTGATGCAATATTTTTCGGCATTTTTTGTTTGTTTGTTTGTTTTTACATTAGGTGATTAAGCAGGGGAAATTTCAATCACCGATAATTGGTCTTCTTCATTCCACTGCTCCTCGCCCTATCCTAGTAGTGTCGAATGCCAGGCTAGGTAGAGACAAGTATCAATTTCTAACTTATTAGTTTTAAATGACCAGCATTCGGGGTTCGAATCCCATGACCTACCAAATCGGGAGGACGACACTCCACTCAATCGGTCACCCTGTCGGGGTATGTAGTAAAATGTTGATTTGTACTATTTTCGGTGGGTGGCTGGGGGGAGGGGGGGAGTGGGTGTCTGAAAAAGTAGTACTCTTTGTATTACCTTGAAAATGTTGACAACTATGGACGGCACCCTTAGTACTTTGATTGACAGGTTGCCAACTGCAACGCTACACAGCCATGGCATGCCCCCCGGTGGCCTGGTATGTGAACATTCTTCTCTATCTAGCACCAGTTGGCGCCTCCTGCTGGAGCATGCTGGTAACTACGCCGATATAGGTCAGATTAACGCCAACCGCCCAGGTCGGATCGTCAACATTGAAACCAAGGCCCCCCTCCCTTGCTACTAAAGGCCCTGTCACATTACGGCGTATGGCGGGAGCGTATTGAAAACCTACGTAGGTCCTGCGCGTGCCGGCCTATGATGACATTTGGTGACCTTTCGGGTGGTTTTGAGCATATGTGGAACCTACGAGGAGCGTACGAGGAGCGTATGAGGAGCGTATTGGAGCGTGCTGTGACATTTTTTGACAGTATGGGCCATACGCCCTCATAGGTCGAGTTTTTTTTAGCATGCACAAAAAAATTTGGACGGACGGATTTATGAAAGCGTATGGCGGCGTATGCCTCATACGCTTCACATAAGCCGGCATCTGGCGGCGTATGAGTAGCGTATGAGTAGCGTATGCGTAGCGTATGAGTAGCGTATACGGCGTATGCCGACATATATGACGTAACGCGCCTATGCCGCCATACGCTCCCGCAAAAAACCCTAATGTGACAGCCCCTTAAAGGCGCTTAATAGACCTTTTTCCGCAGATCATACACAGTGAGCTTCTCAGCACATTTCCTCATGCCACTTCCATCAGAGGGCGGGTTGGTGGTGAAATTCTTCTATGAGACCTTTTCCACAGCAAATGCTGCACACTGAGCTTCTATCCACACCATTTGTTTATGCCACTTCCATCAGAGGACGGGTTTGTGATGGAAATCATCTGTACGATCATCTATGAGATGTCTTCCACAGAGCATGTCAGATTATGAGAGGCTACTCACAACATTAGGTCTTGCGATTGACGTCAGAGGTGGTGGGAATCATCTAGAAGAGCATGCTGCATTATGATAACATTACTTATTGCCACTGACGTGGTGGAAATCGTCTATAGGATGGACCATCTAATAACACTAACAGAGCCTTAAAGCAAAGCCAACGGGGGGAGGGGAAGCAATGTAAGCATTCGACTGGGACCTTTCTATTTCGCAAGATTTATGGATGGAGCGGATGGAGCCACAACACACATCCGAATCATGCGTCTAGAAACCTATTTCCGGTCCCAGTCGAATAGGAATTTGTAAGGAAATATTTTGATATTCGCATAGAGAGGCCCAGTCGAATGCCTCCAGCGGTGACGTGTGCACACATACTGCTCTTTGGTATTGCTTGCTTTTAATAGGTGATTTGTATGTGTATATTTTTTCTATTCAATTACCTGATTAGTAGACAAAGTTAAGATGATTGTGCAGTTTCACAAGTTTTCATCTGTTGTTTTGTTAGATAGGAAATTTTCCGGTCCATTACATCAGTCTCTGAGCCATGCCATATGGCATGTATACTGCGGTGACGAGGAGGCCAAGTCTTTGATATGACTTTCATACTGCTAGGATTACCAGTCAGGCAGCTCAGCAAGATAGAATTGAGACATGCTGGATAAAAGCACCAATATTTTTTCCCATATGCTATCCAGCACCATAATTTTAAATTTTTCATGGGCACCACTTCATGAAAATGGGACCAGATGGGATGGCCGAATGAGTTGAGCGTCAGTCTCCCGTATTTTGGGATCGTGAGATTCGAACCCACGGGTTCGAACCGTAGCCAAGTCAAACCAATGACTTAAATTTGATTCTTGTCACTTGCTAGCCTGGTGCTCAGCATTTTTAGAATAGGGCAAGGACTGGTTGGCTCAGTGTCAGGATAATGTGACTGAGTGGGATATCAGGTCATGGTGCTAGCGGCCTGGTCTCCCAGTGGGGCAGCACTATAAAGTCGCCTTGAGTGTGCATTGTCACAAGTCGCTACCTGTCCTAATATGACCCTAGAAGTTTCCAGGAAATAAAACTCCAAAAATCAACTGACCAACCGATCATCAAGATGGCAGATGTTGGCCGTTTTGGCTTTCCAAGATCGCAAACATGGTATTATGGACAAAGTTGGTGCTTATATCCAACGTGTCCCGATCCTTCGCAAGTCTGGCACAAAGCTGCTTGACTATGCGCGTAGAAAGCTCTGAACGGTGTTTTCAAAGCACAGCGTGATCACTAATGCTGGGTTCCAACAACACCGACTGTGCCCTACCTAATCGGGCGCGGTGGCCTAATCGGTAGAGCGCGAGCCTCGTATGCTGAAGGTCGGGAGTTCGGTTCCCATTCGAGTCAAACCAATGCCATTAAAATTGATACTTGTCACTTCCTAGCCAGGCACTAGGCATTAATAGGATAGGGCAAGGACTGGTTAGCTCAGTGTCAGGATAATGTGTCTGAGTGGGATATCAGGTCATGGTGCTGGTGGCCTGATTTCCAAAAGGTTGGAGGACAACATCGGGGACTGGAGTTTGGGAAATCCCAGAGGGCAATGAAGAATAGGCAAAATTGGAGAAACCTTATGGTAAAGTGATATGTGGTGCCCCAATGGCCCTTGTGGTTAAGGTATTGATGGCAATGCCATTTTAAAAAGCCGAGATTTAAATCTAGAAAGAGAACTACTTTGTCTGTCAACTTTTCTTATATTTTATTCATACTTTCATTACTTACTATAGGCTAATAGCAAGTACAGAGAATATGTACAGTCGAGCAATCATTGTGTTCAAGCCTCTGAGACAACTTCCTGCTGATAAAATTGACATTCCCTGCATTTAGGTCTACATAATTCTAGAACCATGTAACTCAAGATGGATCTAGATTTATTACTTTAGGTATTTGTTGCTACCTACGTTTATATTTATGATCAAGAATCTAAGACAACATTACACACTAATGGTAGCTTTCCTACTTTATTCAATTATTATTGTTTATGCACGGGAGGGTTCCATAATGATCATATTAAATACTAACTCTCGAACAAACTCCAGTTGACCTGCCGTCCAAGTTTCAGTTATCTACCTTGCATGCATATATATATATATATATACCTACGTATATACAACATATATACAGATGTAAGCAAATACGCACGGTGCTTCCCCTGGCGGCTTGGGCCTGAACTAGCTTAGTTCACCGCCCCGCCGCCGGGTGTTTCTTACATATGTACCTTGGGCTATAGCCTCCCTTCAGCCAGTCGCTATAGGCCTCCCTATGGTCAACAACAATTTTTTATATTCCATTTACTCACTTATATATTTTTATATTTACTTTTTCTCTTTTACATTACCTTTTATTATTGCTTTTACCTACTCATTGACTTTGTTCTTCTATCGGTAGGGCATTTGAGCCCAGCCAGGTGCATTTGATGTTATTCCTAATAAATATTGTACCCACCACTCTGCCTCTAGTGCTATTCTTACACACATATATATACATATATATATGTATATATATATACATATATATATGTATATATATATGTATATATATATATATTTGTATGCAAGGTAGATAACTGAAACTTGGACGGCAGGTCAACTGGAGCTTGTTCGAGAGTTAGTATTTAATACAATCATTATGGAACCCTCCCTTGCATAAATAATATATATATATATATAACCAGACTTGTGCTAATTTTTTATTCAAAGCTGCACAGTCCGATGAAACAATGACATTTCTTAAACCGAAACAATTATCTAGATTTGATTCTACATATCTAACTTAGATACTGATGCACTTGTTAAATGATCTTTCACCAGATAGAAGTGAATACTGAAGCAATTTAATAGAACCTGTTACTCCAGAAGCCTATAGAGTAAGAGTGTTGGCATGATTGCCGAAATTAATGTTGCATGCCTACACTTCAAATATATCCAAAGTTAGCCATTTTAAATCCAAGTTCCTTGATGCCAATGTATGGTAGATTATAATGATCAACATAATATATTTATCTCAGAAAAAACTCAAACTCAAAACCATCGGGCTATGCAACTTTAAGAAACATACAATGTACATAGTTGGATGCCCAGTGCTATAGCGCTGACAAAAAATAAGACCACCCGAATAATTCGGATGAATAAAATACTTACAACCCCCCCGCCCCCCCCAAAAGTTGGGTTGGTCAAAGCCACGCATCACTGAGCCTACTTACAGCAAAACATTTTACCACCCGTGGTTAACCGGAGAGGTATATTAACCACAGAGGCATGCGCATTCACAGCGCCGAATCCAGCCCCCACACGCACACCAACACCCCTACCTGCCACAGCGACTGGATGTTGAAACGAGATCTCGCGCGGTCAGTTTTGTGGCGCCCTCTGGCGGAGCTGACCGGGGTGAGGCAGTGAGTGAGGAGGTTGGTAACCAGGGAGGCGGAGCAATGTACGTGACGGCCATCTGGAGATCAGCTGCGGAGGCTGCGGAATTGACACTTAGTACATCAGGAAGTTAGAAGGTCAGTAGGTCAGTAGGTCAGTAGCTCAGTATGTCAGTATGTCAGTAAGTCGGTACTTTCCCAATCGAAAGATTTGTTTGTTTGTTTGTTGTTGTTTTACGTCCTAGCAACATCTAAGGTCATATCAGGACGGGTACCGACTTGTGACAGTGCGCACTCATGGCGACTTTATAGTGCTGTCCCACTGGGAAACTAGGCCACCGGCACCATGACCTGGTATCCCACTCAGTCACATTATCCTGACACTGAGCACACCAGTCCTTGCCCTACCTATCCTAATAATGCCGAGCGCCTGGCTAGGAAGTGACAAGTATCAATTTTAAAGTCATTGGTTTGACTTGACCGGGACTCGAACTCATGACCCCACGATCTACCAGCACGGGAGACGGACGCTCTAACTCATTCGGCCATCTCGTCTGGTGTCCAATCGAAAGATGATTCTGAGAATGAATTTCTTAACTATTGCAGGGTACAGCATCCACTCGTGCTGTGTGCCTGGCCATACCGGTGTCGCAGTTTCCGCCGTCTGCCAGTTTCCGCAGCACGTCTACATTCAAATGCATTGTCAATGGCCGTGAGCAATCTTCATACAGAAAAATTGAAATATCTCTAAAACCACACCACCTAGAAACAATCACTTGGTACACATATAGAAAATATCTTTACCAAAAAGATCATATTAAATTTATATGATTAGGGTTTGTGATTTCTGTTAATTTTGAATAAAACTAATATTTTGCACTGCGCGTAGCATCAAACTCAAGGCATTGTCAATGGTCGTGAGCAATCTCCATACAGAAAATACAGAAAAAGTGAAATATCTCTAAAACCACACCACCTAGAAACAAATCGCTTGGTACACATATAGAAAACATCTTTACCAAATACATTATATGAAATTTATAAGGTTAGTGATGATGCTGTTCGATTTTGAAGTATGCGCAGAAGCAATGCGTACCGCGGAAACTGGCGGACCCCGGAAACTGCGACACCGGTATCCAAAGAAATGAGCAAGCCGACCGAGCTGCGGGGATGGCTCTGAATAGTGGTGTTGCCCGCACTGTGTCGAAACCTTCACTCTGATCTGATGCCGTTTATTATGAAGTACATTAAAATCAAAATTGCAACATGAATGGGACAGGCATCCAAAGTACAAACAACAAGTTGCATAGCATCACCCCAGGCAGTGAAGAATATCCATTGTGGTGGGCGTCAGCGTGACCAAGTAGTCCTCACTCAATGCTGTATTGGTCATGATTGGCTGACTCTTGCATATTTATTCAAGCCGAAACCACTCATTGCGTGCAGAGAGTGTCAGTGCCCACTGACCCTCAGACACATTCTGTTCATGCATGTAGATTTCATGACTTTGCCTCAACAATGTTTTAATGTAAATAGTATTATAAGACCTCTTTAGTAATGTTGGTTGATTGGTTGGTTGAGGTTTACAACCTGCCAATATTTAAGGTCATATCAGGATGGTCACCGACTTGTGACAGTACGCACTCATGGTGAGTTTATAGTGTTGCCCCTCTGGGAGACAAGGCCGCCAGCACAATGACCAGATATCCCACTCAGTCACATTATCCTGACACTGAGCCAACCAATCAGTCCTGGCTAGGAAGCGACAAGTATCAATTTGTAAGTCATTAGTTTGACTCGATCAGGCAGGGTATCGGGGGCCTGTGAGTATATTCCACGTGTATGTTAAATAAATAAGTAGCCTAAATAATTCAACTGAGTTAAACCAAAGATTTAGAAAGCAGAAACTTGTTGCTACTTGGTGATCAGGCGATTGACATCCCGGGATTTAATTAGGCCAGGCACTGATTGGCTCCATATCGCGATTGTGCGACTGAGTGGGATACCGGGTCACGATATCAATGGCATGGAATGCCAGTGGGGGCAGCACTATAAAGCCATAATGAATGTGCACTGTCGCAAAGTCATCACCATTCTTGGTAAGCGCTTAGGTTTTGCTGTGATGTAAAACCGCAATAAACGAAACCAAAATGGGATGGCTGAATCAATTGAGCACCCCCTTCCTGTTCCCTGTTTGACCAGTTTCAGGATTTGAGTCTTCGCCGAATCAAATTAATGACGTAAAAGTCTAAACTTGTCGCTAAATAGCCCAGTACTCTGTATTACTAGGATAAGGCAAGGAGCAGTGGAATGGCGACGACCAATTGTCCACATTTGAAATGTCCCTTCCTGAAAGATGAATAGACTGCTGAGGTATCTACTTTTCAAAACCAAAATAATTATCTAGAATTGATTCAATATACAGTGTAACCCCGTTAAACCAAGCTCGGTTAAACCAAACGATCGGTTAATCCAAACTTTTTTCGGCGGCCCGGCAAAATACTACCATTTATCATATAAAAAAGTTGGTTAAACCAAAGTCGGTTAATCCAAATTATCAGTTAATCGAAACAAAATTGTCAGACCCCAGGCCACTCCAGTATGGTTAAACCAAACTTGCATGTGGTTATAGGGTCATCTGAGACCGCACTGACTTTTTAATATGATAAATGGTAGTATTTTGCCGGGCCGCTGAAAAAAAGTTTGGATTAACCGATCATTTGGTTTAACCGAGCTCGGTTTAACGGGGTAGTCCTGTACATACATAAAAAACAATAATCAAAGTGTCCACACACATCGTATATTACATGTGCAATACACGCTTACTCAAAGTCAAAGTCAAATCCAAAGCTCGGTTAAACCAATGATCGGTTAATCCAAACAAATTTCTAGGGTTCCTTCAAGTTTAGTTTAACGGGGTTATGCTGTATATATAACTTAGATACTGAGGCACTTATTAAGCATTTGTTGCTACATATATAAGTGAATATTGATGCAATTTAATAGAACCTGTTAATCCTAAAGCCTATGGTATTAGTGTTTTGGCATGCTTGCCAAACTAATTTCACATGTTTACACTTCAAATATCTCAAAACTTAGCCATTTAAAGTAGACAGTACTTTAAAATAGATTAAGGTAGATTATAAAAATCAATTTAACATATTTATCTCAGAAAAATGACAGAAACTCAAAACCATCGGACTATGCAACTGTACTCAATGAATGTAATAATAGATAACAAATATTAAATTGAAAACATCCTTGACACGTGACCACCTCCTAAATTGCCAACAGTTGGTTCATTGTTGGAGTTTTACATCCTGGCAACATCTAAGGTCATATCAAACCGACTTGTGACAGTGTGCACTCATGACGAATATGACTGAGAAATCAGGCCACCAGCACCATGACCTGATATCCCACTCTGTTACATTATCCTGACACTGAGCTAACCAGTCCATTGTCCCATCCTATTAATGCCGAGCGCCAGGTTAGATAGTGACAAGTATCACATTTTTATGTCATTGGTTTGACTCGACCGGGAATTGAACTCCCGATCTACCTGCGCTCTACCTATTCGGCCCAACACGCCTGGTTTTGCCAACAGAGCCGGCATGGCGTTGCTGCTCCTACCGGACCATTCCGAGACTCGGCGTGTTGATCGCCGCCATCGCACCTTCAGTAGCGGAACCAGAAGTGAGCTCGGACTGCAAGCTGCGTCTACAACTCCGGCGGTAGGTGGCGTCAAAAGAGGTCACTCGGCGCATGACCGGAACAGGGCGTCTACTTCCGGAAGTAGCGCACCGCCGCAGTGGACAGCCTGGACCACGAAGGAGGAGGAAGAGGAGGGTCAGAGTTCAGACACTGACCTTGAGGATGAAGGTAAGGTTGTTGCTGTTTGTTGGGGTTTTGCATCATGGCAACATCTGAGGCCCTATCAAGATCCGTACCGACTTGCGACAGCGAACACTCATGGCGACTTTATAATGCTGACCAGTGGGAGACCAGGCCATCATGACCCGATATTCTGCTCAGGCACATTACCCTGATGATACCAAGCTAGCCAGTCCTTTCCCTATCCTAGTAATGCCAGGCCTAGTAATGTCAGGCTAGGTAGCGACAAGTATCAGCTTTGTAAGTCAATCGTTTAATTCAGGCAGGCTTCTGAGCTTAGCTTGGAGAGATTCAATTTGGTGTAAAAGCAGTTAGGTCATTCTCTTAAGGGATGCCAACCAAATGGTAAGATAAAAATGGTAAAATAAAATTTAATTCAATTTACTTACTGTCAATTGCTTGTCTCACTAATGACGCTGTCGCCTCATCCTTCCTTCTGCTTGTGACTTCCAGCTGTGACGGAGACGCCATGCCGGCAGGGGACCGGAAGTTCCAGTCACGTGATCTACAGCGCCGCCTGCCGGCACTACGGTGTCCTGCCGGCGTCCCAGGTACTGACCGCACTCCGCTCGGCAACAGTCAACGTCACCAACCGGAACCTCAGCCCGCCGGACGCCATGTCGCTCGCATGTGCACTGCTCGTGAGTATAGCCGAGATTCCATTGTGTTCTATTAGCAAGCTACTGATATGACCTTAGGCTTTGCCAGGACGTAAAACTCTAACAAACAACGGACACTGTGGCCGAATCGGTATGTCCCCTGTGGGAGATTAGGATTTCGATTCCCAGTCAAGTCAAAATGTAGAATCTAATGCTCGGATCTGTGGCTGAATATGTAGGCTATGAGAAAAACAATACAGACAAAGAGAAAGGAAGAGAGTAAAGTATAATAGAAGAGAAGAGAGTCCAGCCCTCTGGTTTATTGCTTATAGTGATATAGTGATTGGTAGACAGGAAGTGTGAACACTTATTTGTCTCTCATTTTTGCTTGAGTGCAAGTAATTAGCAACACAAGGAATAAATTAGTAGCATGTGGTGAATAAGTGGTCAAATTTCCCTGTATAATCAGCCCATGCTTTTTCTAATCGGTTCTTGAATGAACTTATATAGTTACTTGGATTCATTGTAGAGTATCATACCACCTCCTTCCCCCAATGGGAATCGAGCATTCCTGGCCCTACCAATAGGAATCCAGCATTCCTGGTCTCCATGGATACCAGTGGTCTGCCCTCCACCAGTAGCTGAATACCCCCATGGCCACCACCAACCTTGACCTTCTGAGTGTAGTGATCACTACCCCAGCAGAAGGGTTAGGCCCTGAGTGCAATCAGACCCAGACCTGCCAGCACAACTATGTCTATTTACATCCCACTCAGGCACCACCAACCCATAGATAAATATATATATATATATATGCACCTGGTCACATACACCAATCAGTAATACAACATTTGCATTCCCCCCTTGCTGAGTATCAGAATATTTAACAAAAGGAATGACTCACAACATTGATACTTGTCGCTTCCTAGCTTGGTGCTCGGCATTAATAGGATAGGGCAAGGACTGGTTAGCTCAGTTCCATTTTCTTGAAGATTTATACTGCCTATCATGGATAAGTCTGAATAGACTTGTTTTCACCATTAGACAGTTTGTCGATAGAAAGCCTGAGTCTACACTTTTACCGACCCAAGGGATTTTTAACCTCCCACACCACATAGACATGGTATGAGAGCAACTGGCCTTTGATGGTGCTGTAAGTTACATGATAATGTGACTGAGTGGGCTATTGGGTTATAGTGCTGGCAGCCTGATTTCCCAGTGGGGCAGCACTATCAAGTCTCCATGAGTGCACACCGTCATAAGTCGGTAATTTGAAAGTCTTTGCGCTAAGTATGCCATATAACCTTACAAATCCTACTCTCACTTTTAGTAAATCCTTTTGAGTAAGCCTTATAACCTATCAAAGTTCTCCCTCCAACTTCCCTCTGTGACATCACACTCTGTGACGTCACCTTTGTGACTACTAATGATAGCCATGTCGTCTAAGTCAAAGTCTAATGGTGTTGGGAAAATTAGTGAACCTTCAATCATAATGGTCCCGATATCCGCAGAACAACACGAAAGTGACGTCACTGATCCTGCGGGGTAACAGGATCGGGCCAGCTGGTATCCGGTCCGTGTGTGGGATGATGGATGAAAATGTCTACATCACAACTCTGGTAAGCTCGCCGATCTCGGACAGCCTCACACACATTTTTGTTTTTCAAATTTTATTCCAGTTCAATAACATCTTTTTTTTTCAGCACTGAGGCACTGGTCTTCTGGCTTTAGCGGTTGTAATGCATATGAACTATTTATGGATGATATGATGAGATGGTATGAACAACATAGACAATAATAACAGGTAGTGGTCAGCCATCACACATATTATTGGAATCTTATTTTGTACATGTAAACTGGAGGATTGTCATCTACCTTTAGACTATATTATTAATTCGCTAATCATACCTGTGAGAAGACATTAATACAATGGGTATGGTTTACCAGGAAGACCAAAACAATGGTTATAAGTATAAAGTATAAGTATAAGTAAAAAGACAGCTAAACCAAATGTCAATATAACCATAGATGGCACAAACATGGAACAAGTATCCGAATTCATATATCTCGGACAAAAGATTACAAATGATGGGAGATGTGAGGAAGAAATTAAAAGAAGGATAACAATAGCCCGAACAACATTCTCCAAAATGTATAGAGTGTTAACATCAAGTAAGATATTAATACAAACAAGGAAGCGTATTCTTCAGTGTTATGTGTGGTCTACTCTAATGTATGGGGCAGAGACATGGACAATCTCTAAGAAAATGTACAAACGTTTAGCAGCATTTGAGATGTGGACTTATCGAAGGATGATGAAAATATCATGGACAAAGAAGATCACCAACAAAGAAGTTCTCAGAAAAATTAAAAATAAGAAAAGCTTGTTTGCCACTATACAGACAAAGAAACTTATTTATTTTGGCCACATCATTCGTCAGAGTTCAATATACCGTACATTGTTGGAAGGGAAGGTGAATGGCAGCAGAGGGAGAGGGAGACCAAGAACATCATGGTTTACAAATATTTCACAGTGGACAGGCTTGAATTATTCACAGTCTATCAGAACAGCACAACATCGGGACAAGTGGAGAACCATTGCATCCAACCCTCGACTAGAGGACGGAACTATTGATTGATTGATGGTTTAGAGATTAGGCAGATAATGGTCGCTTGATTCATTTAAATTGTCTCGGTTAACTATAGCTTTATGGTTAGTATAAGTCTTATTAGTTCAGTCAGATGTCATAGAGTGATGGCTACATTTTGGTAATTAACGAGACGAAGAAAGTGAGAGGGGTGCTGTGATGGCGGCGGCTGCGGCGGTTCTGATCGAATCTGGAACGGTCTGGCGGTCGCTTGACGCAGTAACTGCCCGTGGCGCCATCTGGAGGAACCCCAGGAACTAAGCTATGCTTGTAGCGTATCACAGGGTTTCTGCTAGATGGCGCCACTGCGCCGGTGTAAGTCAGTTCGTGGGGTTCCTGTCTCCGCCGTAAATTACCAATGCTACACGTAACATCCACAATTATTCTTAGTTACCCATTTTTTTCCTAGGGAATTTGAGAGGGGGGAAGGGAGAAAAAGGAGGGTGGGGATGGGGATATGGAATGGGAAATATATTGTGACAAAGCGTAGCATGGGGTAGTGGGTTAATAACGGTATAGTGCTGCCTGACTGGGATACTATTATTATTACTATGTTGCCAGCACCATGCCCGATATCTGACTTAATCACATTATTCTGGTACTGACAAGACCCATCGCTGCCCTATCCTAGCAGGGGCGTAGCTAGGCGTACGCACTTACGCCAAAACGTCCACATCGTTTTGTCAACAACAACAAAAATTAAAAAATAATAAAGAGAGAGAGATAGAGAGGAGGCATGTAGTAGTCCGGAGTGTCGAAAACTCAAATCTAAAATGTGTAAAATCTGCCAGCTTAAGCTTAAGCGGCCCCCTAAACCCCTTGCCGAAATTAGGAGTACACATCGTTAAAGGTCTAGCTACGCCCTTGCCTAGTGACATAGAGCGTCATTCATGTCTGAAGGAGCTCTAATGATAACTCACGACGAGACGGAATAGGTATAATTGTCATTATTCAATCGACGGCAACAGAGATGGACAATTAGCGAAGACCACTCAGCACTCTCAACTCTACCGCCAGTTTGTAGCTGACGGGTGGGCGGCGGCAAAATCCAGAGTTCAGCTGCACCTTGCGGGTTTGTGTCCATGCAGCAACTGAGTGAGGAGCCACGCGCTCTGACATCAGCGCCTGAAGGTCTGAGCCCACTAGGTGGCGACAGGATGATAAGAACAGTATGTAATCAAGTGAAAGCAAAGCCTGACAGGTGGCGCCAAATCGTGGGTGTAATAACCCTGTCACACTATGATGTATCTCGCCAGCGGGCCGCCAACACGCAAAATCACTTTTAATCGTTGAGAGACGTCAAATTTGTTGGCGTCAGCGCCAAGTATTGGTAGCCTGCGGCCAATGTTGTGGTAAAAGTTTGGCGTGCTGTCCTGATATGACCTTAGATGTTGATAGGACATAAAACAACAAAAAGCAAAAGTTTTGTGCAACGTATGGGAACGACCCTCACGGGCGCGCGGCATGTGCCTATCATTCGCATAACATTATTCCAGCGGTCTCGACGTGCTTCTGACGTCTCCATAATGTTGGCACCCGGGCCTTGTCGCCCATTGTCGGTCGTCGAAAGTTTTGTGCTTGCGATGCCCTGACGCGTGCCGTCAACCATCGCCGTCCATCAACGAACAGCAACGCGCGCCTAACGCTACCTGACATATCCCGACGTTGCGGCAAAAAGTGACACACGTCGATGCGCGTTGGCGCGAAACGTGGTAATGTGACAGCACCATAAGGCCTGAAAGAGACCATATAGAACGCTAGATGGCGGTTGTAGTGCTCAATGTTAATGTAGCCAAAAGCTGACAGGTGGCGGGGCAGTGCCTAAGGAATGAAAGCGAGATGAACCTACCGACCACTTCCCGCCTCATTGCAAATTACCCATGTTAGTGCTTACATAAATAATGTAGACCTAATGGCATGTCTTTACTGGCAAGGAGCCATATTTAGACACTGCACAGCAAAACCATAGCATGACATATTTAGAACCTGGTTAAAAAGACCGTCAAAAGATATAATTCTCTCTACCAGAACAAAAAAACAGCCGTATAGTTGCATAGTTTGATGGTTTTGAGTTCCTGTTTTTTTTTTAGATAAATATATGGGCTGATCATTATAATCTACCTTACTTTAATTTGAAGTAACTTATATTTTAAATTGCTAACTTTGGAGATATTTAAAAGGCAACCATGCAAAATTAATTCCCGCAAGCATTTCCCAAACTCGAACACCATAGGTTTCTACAGTAATAGATTCTATTAAATTGCATCAGTATTCCCTTCTGTGTGGCGATAAATGTTTAATAAGTGCACCAGTATCTAAGATAGATAAATCGAATAAAATGTTAGATGATTTGCTTGGTTTTGAAAATTTGATGTTTTCATCGGACTATGGAGCTTTAAATATGTGAATCTCCTCTGGCAGCTCCCACTTTCCATAAAGTGGGAGCTTGCCACATATAAGGCACAGTCGCCATGTGATTTGAGTCAAGCTCTTCCGGTCTTTTCTCCAGGACGTCTCTGACAACCAGCTCGGTCACCAGGGGGCAGTTGAGCTGGGCGCCATGCTGCGGGTAAACGAGGAACTACGGGTCCTGAACATCTCGGGGAACAACTTCCTGGAGCGAGACGCCGCCTTCATTTCCGAGGCGCTGCATGTGAGAATTTGCGCGGGAAATAATTCATTGTCGTCTGCTCAGACTGAATGGTTGTTCCCTGGCGAAGTGTTAGTTTCTATAATCAGACACAATTCCACTGAAAAATATGCTAATCTGTCTATTGTTGACGATTATCTACTTTTTTTTTTTTAATTAAAAAGCTGTGTGACAATTATATGGCATATTTGTCTGTAGATAGAAGATTCACCCCGTACTGCTGCAGTAGGGGTGCAAACCAACCCTATGTAAAAGCTGTCGAAAAAAAGGGTCAATGAAATGGGAGCCTAATTTCACAATGTAAGAAGCAACAATTATTCTTTACATCTGTCTTATTATTAGCCCGCTACTTTGAGTTGAAAAATATAATATAATATCTAGTTTAATAAGATTTAAAAGTGAAATCGATGGCGGTTCTATGGCCGCCATCTTGTCTTTTGCATTCTCTCCCATTTCACCAACTCTGTGCCTATATAAATATCCATTTGATACTGGAGGCAGACATTCTACTCCCTGGTCCATACTAAAGCTATTTTCACCCGTATTTAGACTACGTTGTCGTTCACCCGTGTACTACAAGTACCGGGTGAATCTTTTATCTAATTTGTCTGCTGCTCCTGGTTTGTTGTATATAAAACCTTTATATGCCTAGTGACTTGGGTGGGTAGTGACTTGTGATAGTGTGCACTCATGCAACTTTATAGTGCTACACCATTGGGAGACCAGGCCACCAGCACCATGACCCAATATCCCACATGATCACATTATCCTGCTACCCAGTCCTTTTCTTATCCTATTTATGCTGGGCGCCAGGCTAGGTAGCGACAAGTATCAGTTTTTTAATAGTCATTGCTTTGAGTCGGCTGGGATTCAAACTCCGGACCTTCCATACGGGCAGCCTGCGCTCTACCGATTCAGCCATCGTGACCTCTGACCTCTGACCTCTGACATCTGACCGTTTCCTTGACTTTCGGCTAGTTCCGCCAGTTGCCGCATGGCGGCGTCTCAGTACTCTATTAATTCCAATTAACACACTGGAATGAGTATTATTCCAACATGTCGTCTGGCTAGCCTAGCTATTTAAATGTTTTCCAACATGTTCAAAATGGTGCTTTCCTTTGACGAATGCGGAACGATACACAGCCATTTTGTATTATTGAAATTGTGTTTGTTTGTTTCTATTTTTTGCTTTAGCATAACTTTCGGTTGGTGGAGTTGAACCTGAGTCATAACAGCCTACAGGAGGAAGGGGGCGTTCTCATTGGAAAAGCCCTAAGTAAGACTCTCTCTTGTTCATTCGTTGTTGGACCAGACGGGATGGCCAAATCAGTAAAGGCGCTGTTTGGCTTCCCGTGCGGGGGGTCACGGGTTTGAACCTCAGTTGAGTCCAACAAATGACTTACAAAATTGATACGTGTCACTAACTAGCTTGGGCCTGGGCAGTAATAGGATAGGGAGCCGGGTGGTTTGCTCAGTGTCAGGATAATGTGACTGAGTGGGATATCGGGTCATGGTACCAACAGCCCAGTCCCCCAGTGGGGCAGCACTAATCGGTGGATGAATTTAACACCATGGTCTCTGGGGTAGAAGAAGAGGAAACATGTTTGTGTGTTGTTGTTTTACATCCTAACAACATCTAAGGTCATATCAGGATGGGTACAGAGTTGTGACAGTGCGCACTTATTGAAACTTTATAGTGCTACCCCACTGGGAAATCAGGCCGCCAGCACAATGACCTGATATCTCACTCCATCACATTATCCTGACACTGAGCAAACCAGTGCTTGCCCTATCCTAGTAATGTCAAATGCCAGGCTCGGAAGCAACAAGTATAAATTGTTACGTCATTGGTTTGACTCGACCAGGGTTCGAACCCATGAACTCATGGGTTCGGATCCCCCGATCTCCCAAAACAGGGGACGGACGCTCAACTCATTCGGCCACCCCATCTGGTCAGAGGAAACATGCTAGAGGACGTAGTGAGACCGAAAAAACTTTACTTATTCATTATTATTATGGTCAAAGGATTTCTTCATATCTAACTGTTTTCTCCTGCACATGCTCTCTAGAACAACCTTCTCTCAAATCCCTATTAATATGACCAACTATATGAATGGAGAGGGATAACTTGCGAAGCTAGTTACCTACAGTCTACTAAGGGCTAATCTAGTTCACATTATCGACGGTGTTACTTGGTGAGATTAAAGCTGCATAGTCCGATAAAAGTATCCAATTTCTTTTTAAACCGAAACACTTATCTAGATTTGATTCCACGCCTCCAACTTAGATACTCGTGTGCTTACTAATTTGTCGAATGGAACATTAAGTCAGTGGCGTTCTCTGTGGTGGAGTGGTTAGAGTGTCTGACTTTTTTCTAGGTCAGACTCCTAATCTGAGGGTCGGCGGTTAGATTCCCCGTGCCCCCAGCTCTGCCAATTTGGATTCCCACCGCTGTGTATAACTTACAGTGTTATCAAAGGCCGGTTGCTCTCATACCATGTCTATGTGGTGTGGGAGGTTAAAAATCCCTTGGGTCGGTAAAAGTATAGGCCTGGGCTTTCTATCGACCAGCAGTGGAATGAGGAAGACCAGTCGTCTATGTCTGAAATTTCATCTGCTTAAAGAACTAATGGACCAACAAAAAAAATAGAACCTGTTACTGCTGAAGCCTATGGCATCAGGATTTGTATGCGCATGCCAACATTAATTGGCTATATTTTCTCTTCAAATATCTCCAAAGTTAGCCACTTAAAATAAAGTTACTTCAAGTTAATGTAATGCAGGTCATAACAATCAGTATTATTAATTCAATGAACGCGACACAGTAATTCCAATCGGCTCTTATCTCTGGCTGGAATAACAAAAGCCAAATACCCACTCACCAGCACTCGAGTATCTTGGCCGGTTGCCTGCAGTCCAGGCCTACTTGACCTACTTCTCAGCTCACCAGGTTGCTCCAACAACTCAATAGAAGAATAGAACATATCCAACAACTCAATAGGCGCATAGAACATATCAAAGTATCTATATTGGATTACCACCCAACAGATACCAACCACATTCTCAATAATATTCGCATAAATAATATTTATACTACACATAATATAGTTATCTTAAAACTAATAATAGAAACTGAAAAGCTATCGGATTGTGCAACTTTAAGCTGCATCGTGAAATTACCTGGCCTTGAGTACTGCATCAGTGATAAGTTTACTTTTTTATTTCACAGCATCTACGGAAACCTTGCTCAGCTTGGATTTAAGTTGGAATCATTTACGTCTTAAAGGAGCATTAGCTCTAGCATATGGATTACAGGTACACATCAATTAAATGCACATATCCTTTAATTATTTATTAATTATTTACGAATTAAAGGAGCAATGGCCTTGGCATATGAATTACAGATACAGGTGATATATATATAAGATCGATTAAATGCATATAGCTTTTAATTAATTATGTATTAATCATTCTCGAATTAAAGGAGCAACCGCTTTGGCATATGGATTATAAGTAGACGTGATATATATATATATACTAGATCAGATGAATGCATATTGCCTTTAATTATTTATTAATCATTTACAACTTAAATGAGGAATAGCTATGGCATATGGATTACAGGTACGCGTTATTTTCTCATATATATCTATATGTGTATGTATAAGATCAATTGAATGCATATACCTTTATTTATTTATTAATCATTTGCGACTTAAAAGAGCAATAGCATTGGCATATGAATTACAGGTACATGTGATTTTCTCATTATATATATATATGGGTGTGTATATCAAATCTATATGGGTGTGTATATCAAATCGATTAAATGCCCATAACTTTTAATTATTTAGTAATCTCCTAAATGCAGAATAACAATGTTAATATTGTTATATGACTAGCACACCCATTTGAAATAATTAGGCCTGAAAGCATCATTAAGTCAAAGAGCGTGTATATAGATGAGAGGGACAACTCCCGCGAAAATCGGTAACACAGGCTACAGTGGCGCCTCTCACGGTTATTGTTGAACAAGCCTTGAGTTTGCCGGTTCGCGCAGTGCAAAACATTAGTTTTATTCAAAATTAGTAGAAATCCAGAACCCTAACCTTATAAATTCAATATAATCTTTTTGGTAAACATGTTTTCTATATTTGTTCCAGGCGGCTTGTGTCTAGGTCATGTGGTTTTAGATATATTTGACTTTTTCTGTATGAAGATTGCTCACCGCCATTGACAATGCATTGAGTTTGCCGTACGTGCAGTGCAAAACGTTTATTTTATTCAAAATTAATAGAAATCCAGAACCCTAACCTTATAAATTTAATATAATCCTTTTGGTAAACATGTTTTCTATATGTGTACCAAGTGATTTGTTTCTAGGTGGTGTGGTTTTAGAGATATTTCACTTTTTCTGTATGAAGATTGTACACGACCATTGACAATGCCTTGAGTTTGCCAGTAAGCATACAGCTGTGTCATAAACTATTCAACAACCACCACTTGGAGCGCCACAGTCGGCAGCTGTTACACGGTCAAGTATGAGAGTTGTCCCTCTCATCTATATACACGCTCTCTGATTAAGTATAACCTAGCAGACTGCTGGATTAAATATACACATTTCTATTAATAAGTCTGTAACTATGGAAACACATAAAATCACTTTTCTGTTGCCATGGTGTACTACACTCACCTAGATGTGTGTGGGGACGTGTGTGGGGGGGGGGGGTAATTTGTTGTATTAATGCAGGGGAGACCTGGTAGGTGGCGCTGTGAATGAATTAACCACGCAGCGTCTGGTGCTTCAAACTGTGACCTAATGATACAACATGGCACCGAGTGGATTGGTTGGTTGGTTGGTGGGGTTCTACGTCCTGGCAACATCGAAGGTCATATCAGGAGGTGTACCGACTTTTGACAGGGCAGTCATGGCGACTTTATAGTGCTGTGCCACTGGGAGACCAGGCCGCCAGCCTAGATAGTTTGAACAGTCGCCAGCAAAGTGCAGACATGTGGGCTCGAGTCCCACTCTAGGCATAGTGTCTCACCGACACTACGTTCATCACTGAGTCTAGGTAGTCCGATGGTTAGCGCTTCTAAGTCGATCAAATTGATACTTGTCATTTCCTAGCCTGGCGTTCGGCTTTAATAGGATAGGACAAGGACTGGTTAGCTCAGTGTCATGATAATGTGACTGAGTGGGATATTGGGTCATGCTGCTGGCGGCCTGATTTCCCAGTGGGGATTTACTACAAAGTCGCCATGAGTGTGAACTGTCACAAGTCAGTACCCATCCTAATATGACCTGGATGTAAAGGTCCAACAACTCATGCCAGGACGTCATCATCATCATGCTGTCGGTCGCAATGGGACAAAGACTGCTTTTATTTCTTAAGCGCCGCTATTTTGTGCGGTTGTGCATTTCATAAAAGCTGCTTGCAAAGTGTTGAAGTGCTGCTGGCTTTTGCAAGTTACTAGCAGCACTCTCTCGGGGAGCAAATAGAGGTCTCACACCGGCAAGAACATGTCAAGACAGGCGCAAACTATTTGTCCCTGCAGTGGCTGGTCGGGAGATGTTGGGAGTTCCATTCATCACCGCCCTTAATGCTGCCACGGAAGCATGGTTTTCTGTTAGGGTTTGCTCCCTTAGCCTTTGGTTCTATCAAGTACCTGTACACCACAAGGCAGTGGTTTATAACTTTGCAAGGCAGGGGCGTCAAACTCCCTGAGGTATTTTAGCAGGTAGGCTCGCAATGCCCGCATACCCGCCAGGACGTAAAGCTCCAACAAACAACCAACTAATCGAATCCTGTTTTGAATTGCTCACTGCCCTTCATATCACGTGTGTGGCATCTCCTCTTTAACCGGAAGTGTAATCAAACACACCCATGGCTTACAGCACAACCCCTCACTCACACACCCTTACAGCACAACTCCTCACTCACACACCTCAACCTCTCATGGAATGGGTTCGCTGACGTCGGGGCACGGGCCATCTCGGACGCGCTCAAGGAGAACGTGACCTTGGTTGACCTTGACCTGACCTCTAACCGAATCACAGCAGTTGGAGCCAAAAGTCTCGGCGAAGCCATCGCGGTGAACAGCACATTGAAGGCGCTGAAGGTAATAAATAAAGCATTTTGATGTCTGGTGTTTATTCTGAGATATATAACACGAAGGACGTGTATCCATAGACTGTTCATTTGTGGCATGTTCCCTTGTTCAGTGTTCACTTGTGACATTGTGACAAGCCAGACAGATTTTGAACCTGTGTTTTGCTTAGTGGCTGTTCCCATAGGTTGGACCCGGGGACCGTATAGCCTTGTGCACGGCACATGTGACATACAGACTGGGAACATAGAGAATAAATATGTTCATTGTCTGTGTGGTGTGTCATAAGGTCACAAGCGAACCTGGAACAAGAGAACACATCACAAGGGAACACTTTATGGATACACGGAATTAGACGGCACTGACCTCACAACAGGCGATTGCACATAATTGATGTGGGTGCATTGCATCAAGGATTCGATGTAGGTTAGATATCGGAGAGGACACCCACAATTATATGTTTGTTTGTTGTTGTTTTACATCCTAGCAACATCTAAGGTCCACAATTATATGACTTTGGGGCACTGTCGACCTATGTATGTGTGCAAAAGAAAGTTCATTTTTCCCATAATGAGTTGGCATTAGAGGCCCATTAGGGCCTAGATCAGCTAGAACAGGTTATGTAAGTTAATCTGTAAATTAATCTGTAAATTAATCTGTAAGTTAATCTGTAAATTAATCTGTAAATTAATGGCTAGGCTGCTCACCCCAGAATGGTAGAAATGTGGGTTCGAATCCCGCTCTAGGTGCGAGTACCCTTTGTTTCAAAATGCCCTACAACACTGGTGCCCTGACCAGGATCCAGTACAAGTTATGCACTATATATTATTAATATATAATATTACTGGTAACCTTGCCCTGCATATGTATATATGTAAGTGCATTGCCTGTATTTGTGCAATGGTAAGCAGTAGCTCGGTTTTCGGATGTAAGCCATTTGAAAAGCTTGTGATCCGAGGACAATGAGTGTAGTGATTGATTGTTGGAGTTTTACTTCTTGACAACATCTGAGGTCATATCATGACGGGCCTATGAGTTTCGTAATTCGGACTGATCCCACCTATGTGTGGGTATGTTGGTTGGCTTCCAGGATCCTAGATAGACTAGTGGTTAGGACACTTGCCTTGGAATGGCAGGAATGTGGGTTCGAGTCTCGCGAAGTTCCCTTTCTTTGCATCACCCGACACGACAGGAAATATTCAATAGCACCGCATCATTGTTGATATGTGGCATGTTGTAGTTTGTCAACCACATGCTAATCGTGGGTTCGAACCCTGGTCGAGTCAAACCAATGACTTAAAAATTGATACTTGTCGCTTCCTAGCCTGGCGCTCGGCATTATTAGGATAGGGCAAGGACTGGTTGGCTCAGTACCAGGATAATGTCACTGAGTGGGATATCAGGTCATGGTGCTGGTGGCCTGGTCTTCCAGTGGGGCAGCATTATAAAGTCACCATGAGTGTGCACTGTCACAAGTCGGTACCCGCCCTGATATGAACTTAGATGTTGCTAGGACGTAAAACAAGAACTAACAAACAAAATTGTGTAAATACACAAAGAATATGTGTGATCTCGTATTACAATTTTAAAAGTTTCTTAAAGCTGCATAGTCCGATGAAAACATCAAATTTGCAAAACCAAGACAATTATCTAGATTGGATTCAACATATCAAAGTTGGTGTGCTGATTAAACATTTGTCATCACATAGAAAGGAATACTGAGGCAATTTAATAGAACCTGTTACTACAGAATCCTATGGTGTCAGACTTTTGGCATGCTTGTCAAAATTAATTTTGCATGGTTGCACTGAAAATATCTCAAAAGTTAGCCATTTAAAATAAAGGTTACTACAAACTAAAGTAACACAGCTCATAACGATCAACCCAGCAATTGATCTACTCCAGCTAGGTCTGAATCCTCTGTCATCCGTCGGTGCTGTCAAGGTCCTGGAAGCAGTCAGGCGGAACGAGGGCACTGCCCTCACAATACTGGACATGAAGGTATTTGGGATATCTTCTTTTTAAATTTTTTTTTTTTTATTGAGGCTGTATTTATACTGTCCATAGCATATAAGCCTGGGTATTCAGGCTTGTTTTCAATGCTGGCCAGCTGTAGTGTTGGTGTTGTCTTATCACACAGTAGCTGCTGATAAGGTATTTGATTGCCTGTATTTCAGTAGCAGATAGATAGTTGGTTGGTCTGGTTAGTAGTCTATGTTCATTTTTTTGGATTTTCTTGGCATATATGTGCTTTATTTTTTCTACTCTTATTACTAGACTAGCCTACTCCTATTTACATATCATAGGCTTGTACGTAGCTGTGTGGTGTGCTATCTGGCTATATCTTATATATAACAGAATTAATAATAATAATAATAATCAATCAATCAATAGTTCCATCCTCTAGTCGAGGGTTGGATGCAATGGTTCTCCACTTGTCCCGATGTTGTGCTGTTCTGATAGACTGTGAATAATTCAAGCCTGTCCACTGTGAAATATTTGTAAACCATGATGTTCTTGGTCTCCCTCTCCCTCTGCTGCCATTCACCTTCCCTTCCAACAATGTACGGTATATTGAACTCTGACGAATGATGTGGCCAAAATAAATAAGTTTCTTTGTCTGTATAGTGGCAAACAAGCTTTTCTTATTTTAAATTTTTCTGAGAACTTCTTTGTTGGTGATCTTCTTTGTCCATGATATTTTCATCATCCTTCGATAAGTCCACATCTCAAATGCTGCTAAACGTTTGTACATTTTCTTAGAGATTGTCCATGTCTCTGCCCCATACATTAGAGTAGACCACACATAACACTGAAGAATACGCTTCCTTGTTTGTATTAATATCTTACTTGATGTTAACACTCTATACATTTTGGAGAATGTTGTTCGGGCTATTGTTATCCTTCTTTTAATTTCTTCCTCACATCTCCCATCATTTGTAATCTTTTGTCCGAGATATATGAATTCGGATACTTGTTCTATGTTTGTGCCATCTATGGTTATATTGACATTTGGTTTATCTGTCTTTTTACTTATAACCATTGTTTTGGTCTTCCTGGCATTCATCTTCATGTTGAATAGTATTCCAGCTTTATTGATTCTATTCACTATATCTTGTAGGTTTTTCTCACTGTCTGCTAGTATTACACTGTCATCGGCATATCTAAGATTGTTGACGTTCATGCCACCTATTGTCACTCCCTTGCAATCTTCAATGTGTCTGAAAATCATCTCTGTGTACAGGTTAAATAGACATGGTGACAATACACACCCCTGTCGAACTCCTCGTTTAATCATAACTTCATCCGATAGGCCCTGCTCCATTTTTATAAATGCACGTTGTGTCCAGTATAAGTTCACAATTAGTTTAATGTCTTTGCCATTGACACCAATATCTTGTAAACATTTGATTAACAGTTCATGATTGACTCGGTCGAAGGCCTTCTCATAGTCAATAAAGCAGGCATAAACATCCTGGTTCACTTCACAATAACGTTCACAAATCATTCTCATATTGAAAATCCCTTCACGTGTACCTCTTCCAGATATAAACCCACTTTGTACGTTACTGATTTGTTCTTCAATTTTCTGTCTGTTTCTCAGTAAAATTATTTTCAGGATCATCTTCAACATATGACTCATCAGGCTTAGTGTTCTGTACTCAGTACACAATGTTGGTTTTAGCTTCTTTGGGAGTCGTACAAATATGGATTCATTCATATTCAATGGTATAAATCCAGTCTCATAGATGTCATTTACTAGCTTATGAATGATTTGAATCCCCACTTCATCTAGTCCTTTTATCATTTCTGATGTTATCTGGTCACTTCCAGGAGCCTTACCTGACTTTAGATCATTGATAGCCTTCTCAACCTCTGATACTAATATAATATTCCCATCTTCTTTCTCAATTGTGGGTGGGTTCCCTCTGTCATCATTGTATAGTTCGTTTACATATTCTTCCCATCTGGACTTTATTTCATCTTCTTCAAAGAGCATTTTGCCGTCTTTGTTCTTGATACATTTACTGCTTCTCTGTCTGTATCCTTGACCTGTTATCTCTTTCACTTTCTTGTGCATCTCTCTTGAACGATGTTGAGACTCAAGTTGTTCCACTACTTCACACTTCTTATTCCACCATTCATCTTTAGCTTTTTTGCATTCATCTTCTATTTCATTCTTCAGGTGTTTGTATTTAGGTGGATCAGTGGTTTTCACTTTCTTCCTTTCTGCCATCTTTTCTAGTATGGTTTGCGTCATCCATGATTGCTTTGTCTCTCGTTTTTTATTTGGTAACACCTCCTCTGCTGACTTGACCATGCTTTCTCTGAGAGCTTCCCATTCCATTTCAATGTTGTTATACTCTCTCTGAGGAGTTTCTTCATTCATCAGTACACTGAATTTGTTATGAACAGAGACATTATACTTAGTTCTGTATTTTGCATCTTTTAACATGTTCATATCCATTTGAATGTTGTTTTTAATTTTGTTCTGCTGTTTCAATTTCACTACCATACTGATTACTACTGGATTATGATCCGAACATATGTCAGCACCTGGATATGTCCTTGCCTGTTTGATACAATTTCGATATCGTTGGTTGACAAGAATGTAATCGATCTGGTTCCGACATACATCACCAGGGCTCTTCCATGTATATAGTCTTCTCTTTGGATGTTCAAATAAGGTGTTAGCAATTACTAGTTTTGATGTCAAACAGAAATTTATCAAGTATTCACCACGATCATTTCTCTCACCTAAGCCAAATCTTCCTGTTACTGGATATTCATGTTGTTCTCCAACTTTCGCATTCCAATCGCCCATAACAATTGTTATTTCTCCAGACTTGGTGTATTCCATTACCTTTTTGATGCTGTCATAGAACTCGTTGACTTCTTCATCATCGTGATCTGAGGTTGGTGCATAAACTTGCAGAATGTTTATATTGAACGGTTTTCCCCTCAGCTTCATCATAATAATTCTGTCAGATACTGGCCAGAATCCAATCATTGTGGCGGCAATGGACTTCTTCATCATAATTCCAACGCCATACTGATGTTTTTCATCTCCAGAATATATCATATCTACCTCACTATCACCTATCCTCCCGTCACCCGTCCATCTCGTCTCAGCTATACCTAGGATGTCAAGGTTTAGCGCTGTCATTTCCACTTTCAGGTTGTCATATCGGCCTGGTTTGTACAATGTTCGTACATTCCATGTACCAATCTTTAGCACCTTTCCTCCAGTTTTCAGTTGCCTGACATCAGATGCATACCTTCCTATTTTAGGCTTTGGGTTTACATTGTCATTACTAGGTTTCTTAATAGTTGAAGGAAAGGTGCCTCCACTGTAGCTATTAGAAGGCTTCCCCGCAGAGGGACCAGAGTTGTCTCCATCTCTAAATTTGCTTCCATTAATTACCATTGCTTACTATGGGTAAATACTTGGTAGGTTCCCCTTCCTTTCCAAGGTGACTGGCCACTTACTCATCTTTGTCAGAGTGTGCCCTGATGAGCCACATCATCTTGCTGTTACACCTTCAAAGCTATTGATCTTCTAACTCATCTGCTGCTCCAGTCTTCATGCACTTGAAGGGGTGACATCCCCTGACCACACCAACAAAGTTGATGTGCACCGCACTTAGTTTAGGCCGACAATTGAGTCGGTATGGCCGCTGGTGTGCACTACCAACTTCTGGTCTTCCCATAAATGGGACTAGCCGCACGGCAGCGGGGGTTTTAAATCAGAGTTTACCTTCTCCTAGATGAGCAGTCAGCCAAGATTGACGAGCCCCACCTGCCCGAAGCATCTGGTTTTGAGGCGCCAGAGATCCGCCTTTGCCCCTTCTCCCGTCAGTAGAAACAGTTTCGCCTCATGAAGGCCGGGAGTTGGACTTGGTTATCAGAGGCTGTTTGATACGCATGCCATGAGAAAGTACTTTATAGGTAGTGAGAGCTTATCCTCACTATCACTTCCGGCAATAATAGCCTTGAAACCAATAATAATAATAATAATAATACCAAAATGAAATAAAAAGGTTTTTACAGATATATCTCCTTATCTGGAACAAGTGTTAGTCCCAAAGAAATCTGACCTAATTAAAGGACCAGAACGGATGGGCGAGTAGGTAGAGCGCATGTTTCCATGTTAGAGGGTCGTGGGATCAATTCCGGACTGAGTCAAATCAACAACAAAGATTTACTATATTGATATTTGTTGCTAACTAGTATGGCACTCGGAATTTAACAGGATAAATCAGAGGACTAGTTGGATCAGTGTCAGGATAATGTGAGTTGGTTGGGCTAGCGAGTAATGCACTGGTGTCGCAGACAGGCAGCACTAAAAAACCATCGTCCACGAGTGCGCGCAGTGCCAGCATCACAAATCGGTACTGTTACGATGACCTTAGATGTTGTTAAGACTTAAAGTTGCATAGTCCGATGGTTTTTAGTTTCTGTCATTTCCTGGCATATATTAGGTTGATCGTCATAATCTAACTTACTTTGATTTAAAGTAACTTTTATTTGAAATGGCTAACTTTTTAGATATTTTTAGTGCAACCATGCAAAGTTAATTTTGACAAGCATGCCAAAACTATGATACCATAGGTTTCTGCATTAACAGGTTCTATTAAATTGCCTCAGTATTCCCTTCCATATGGTGACAATAGTGCTTAAGGGCCTTCACATTAGGGTTTTTTGCAGGAGCGTACGGCAGCGTAGGCGCTTTACGTCATATACGTCGGCATACGCCGCCATACGCCGCCGTACGCTACGCATACGCTACGCTTTCTCCCGTCCATCCGTCCAAATTTTGTTGTGCATGCTCAAGAAATCTCGACCTACAGGAGCGTATGGTTCATATGCTACTCATACGCTTCTCATATGCTGGCGTATGCTCCTCGTATGCTGGCGTACGCTCCTCATACGCTAGGGGTACACCAGCATATGCTGCTCGTATGCTCAACTTGCGTCACGGGCGTATCTCTGGCATATGAAGCATACACAGAACCTATGAGTTGCGTATGGGAGCGTATTTGTAGCGTATGCAAAGCGTATGAGTAGCGTATGGCGGCGTATGCCCGACCTATGGTCTCGGTATATAAAGGTGATGCACTATATACCCAGGAGCCACCAGGTGGCGGACCGAGGAGAGATAACATAGGTCTCGCATACGCTTCGCATACACTCCTCATACGCTCCTCATACGCTCCACATGCCACTCAAAACCGTAGAAAAATGTTACAGTACACTCCCATACGCTCCTAATATGCTCCTCATAGGTTACGCATATGCTCAAAAACACCCGAGAGGTCACCAAAGGTCACAATACATCGTCCCGCGCAGCTTTTTCCCATTTTTGACGTAGGTTTTGAATACGCTCCCGCCATACGCCGTAATGTGACAGGGCCTTTAATAGGAGATATACTGGACGTGGTGGCCGAATCGGTAGAGCGCGGGCCTCGCGTGCAGGAGATCGGGAGTTTGGTTCCCAGTCGAGTCGAACCAATGACTTATAAAATTGATACATGTAGTTTCCTAGCCTGGCATTCGGCATTAATAGGATAGAGCAAGGTCTGATTAGCTCAGTGTCAGGATAATGTAACTGAGTGGAATATCGGGTAATGGTGCCAGTGGCCTGATTTCCCAGTGGGGCAGCAGTATAAAGTCACCATGTTTGTGCACTGTCACAAGTTGGTACCCGTCCTGATATGACCTAAGATGTTGATTGGACATAAAACTCCAACAACCAACCAATAAGGTTGATAGATATCTAGAATCAAATCTAGATATTTGTTTCGATTTTGACAATTTTCATCGGACTATGCAGCCCAAATGAAACCCAAAAAAATTACTTTGAAAGAAACAACCCAAAAAACACCATCCACCCATAGGGAACTGCGGTCACGCTGGAATTCGAAGCCCTTGTCAACGAGCTGCGGAAGTCTCGCGCCAACATCGCCATCACGCGCGATCTCGTCGTCAACTCGCACGATCACGTGGCCACACTGACGTCACGGCCCAGTGACGTCATCATCGCCGACCCGGTCGACACGTTCATGGTGCACGTCCAGCTGAGGAAGCTGCGGCTGTGGGACTGCTTCGTCCGGATTGACGTGACCTTCACCTTGAAGGTCACGCGCTCAGAGTTCACGCAGGTCGTGCAGGT
Organism: Branchipolynoe longqiensis; assembly: GCA_030323885.1. NCBI lineage: Eukaryota > Metazoa > Annelida > Polychaeta > Phyllodocida > Polynoidae > Branchipolynoe > Branchipolynoe longqiensis. The sequence goes on from CM059186.1 coordinate 36,293,245, forward strand.
TAGATGGGGCTGGGTTACTTCTCTATAAACCGGGTGCGGTGGCTGTAGCCCACGGGCCTCGCATGCAGGAGATCAAGAGTTCGGTTCCCGGTCGAGTCAAACCTATGAATTATCAAATTGATCCTTGTCACTTCCTAGTCTGGTGTGTGGCATTAATAGGATATGGCAATGACTGGTTAGCTCAGTGTCAGGATAATGTGACTGAGTGGGATATCGGCTCATGGTGTCAGTGGCCTGATTTCCCAGTGAGGCAGCTATATTCTATATTACTTCAGTTTGAAGTGTTCTTGCTTTAAAATGAGTAAACTGTGAAGATGTTTGAAGTGCAAACATGCAAAAGTAATACAGGCCTGCTTGCTAAAACTCTTGACCCCATAGACTTCAACAGCAACAGGTTCTATTAAACTGTCTTAGTAGACGGGAAGGCCGAATGAGTTGAGCATCCATCTCCCGGTTTGATAGATCGCGGGATTCGAATCCTGGTCGAGTCAAACCAATGACCTAAAGATTTATATTTGTCGCTTCCTAGCCAGACACTCGGCATTATTCAGATAGGGCAAGGACTGGTTGGCTTAATGTTAGGATAATGTGACTGAGTGGGATATCAGGTTATGGTGCTGGTGACCTGGTCTCCCAGTGGGGCAGCACTATAAAGTCACCATGAGTATGCACTATCACAAGTCGGGACCTGTCCTGATATGACCGTAGATGTTGCCAGGACGGAAAACTCCAACAACAAGCCAACCAACATATAATCTACATTACTTCAGATTGAAGTGACGTTGTTTTTAAATGACCGAAATATCGAGATGTTTGAAGTGTAAAAATACTAAATTAATATCAGTGTGCTTGTCAAAGATGTTGACCCCATAGTCTTCAGCAGGAACAGGCTCTATTAAATTGACTTTGTACGCCATTCTATGGAGCAACAATATTGACTTATTAACAATGCCTTTTTTTTTATAAGTAGGTACAAACAGAAATTAATAACAGAGACATGCAAACAAAAACTAAGTGGTAGAATTTGCATTATAACCTAACACATCGCAAAATACAAATAAATTAAACCCAGCACGAATGGATCAGTAAAGTAGGTAGCTTCTGAACTGATTGTGTCATTGCTGATTGGATACGAGTGTTGTCTGTTCATTTAGGCAAGCCGTATTCCCATGTCGCGAACAGAGATGGGCAAGATCATAGAGCACCTGGATCCCAGCAACGAAGACTCCATTGATTATGGGTAGGCACATTGTCATATCTCTCCCTATATATATATGTCAAATGAAAAAAAAAAAATTTTAATTTTTTTATTGAGGCTGTATTTATTCTGTCCATAGCATGTAAGCCCGGGTACCCAGGTTTGTTTTCAATCCTGGCCAGCTGTAGTGTTGGTGTTGTCTTACCAAACAGTAGCTGCTGATAAGTTATTTGATTGTCTGCATTTCAGTAGCAGATAGATAGATAGTCTGTTGGTACGTAAAGGATTATATATGGGCGGAACGTTTCCCCATGAGAATTGCTATTTATTTGTTGATATTTATAAAACTCTGGTAAAATCACGAGTGGTATATGATGAATAAAATCAATAGTAAAAATAAATTTCAAATTAAAAATGGAAAATCAATTTTTGATTTAAAAAAGCAGTTTTCCTAAGTAACTTCCGGCAAGTAGGATGTTTCAGGGTGTTCTCACTGGTCAAAATGTCGGCTTGTGATAATTGTGAGACCAATCGGGATAGCCAAATGAGTTGAGCGTCCATCTCCCATTTTGGTAGATCATGGGATTTGAACCACACGGGTTTGAACCCTGGTCGAGTCAAACCAATGACTTAAAAATTTATACTTGTCGCTTCCTAGCCAGGCACTCATCAATATTAGGATAGGGCAAGGACGGTTAACTCAGTATCAGGATAATTCGACTGAGTGGGATATCAGGTCACAGTGCTGGCAGTCTGGTCTCCCAGTGGGGCAGGACTATAAAGTCGCCATGAGTGCACACTGTCACAAGTTGGTACTCGTCCTGATATGACCTTAGATGTTGGCAGGACCTAAAACTCCAACAACCAACCAAATAATTGTTAAAATGGGTCAAGTTGAATTGGTCATGTTACTGGCTCTTTAACCGACAGACGCCTACTGAGACTCGACAAGGATGCGGTGTTGAAGGCCAGGAGGCAAATTGTTCTTGCTCACAACGGAAACAAGCGCACTCAGTAACTGTCTCCGTGTGCGGCAAGCAGGGAGCCCGGGGACCAGCGGAAGGAAGCCGACTACTACTACTAGGGGGCGCCACCACAATCGGGGGTCGAGTGCGACCTCTGAACCAGTGGTCCACAATCACTGACAACTGGTTCATCAAAGGCTGTTGTATGTGCTGTCCTGTCTGTGGGAAAGTGCATATAAAAGACCCCTTGCTGCTTATTGGAAAGAATAGCCTATGTGGCGGCAGCGGGTTTTCTCAAAAGAAATATGTCAGAATGACCATATTTTTAACGCCCAATAGCCGATGATACAAAGAATCAATGTGCTCTAGAGGAGTCATTAAAGCTGCATAGTCCGATGAAGTATCAAATTTTCAAAACCAAACCAATTATCTAGATTTGATTTTACATATCTAACTTAGCTACTGATGCACTTATTAAGCATTTGTTTCTGCGTAGAAGGCAATACTGAGTCAATTTAACAGAACCGGTTACTGCAGAAGTCTATGGTGTCAGAGTTTTGGCAAGCTTGCCAAAACTAATTATCCATATTTGCACTCAAAATATCTCAAAAGTTTACCATTTAAAATAAAGGTAACTTTGAACTAGTGTAAAGTAGATACTAGTGATCGATCTAATATATTTATCTCAGAATAAATACAGAAATTCAAAACCATCGGACTATGCAACTTTAAATAAAACAAGCTTTAGGTTTTTTTATTTGTGATTGTGACTTGACTACACTCATATACCGGTCCACAGGCACTCTGCCATCGGCGTCGTCCTACTATGTGAGACCGCCTCGTCCTGACAGTAACCGTTGTGACAGACGAGTATCAAAATACAACTCTCCATTAAAGCTGCATACTCCGATGAAGCATCAACATTTCAAAACCAAAACAATTATCTAAATTTGATTCTACATATCTAACATAGACACGGATGCACTTATTTAACATTTGCCTCTGATTAGAAGGGAATACGGAGTCAATGTAATAGAACTTATTACTACATAAGCCTATGGTGTCAGAGTTTTGGCGTGATTGACACAATTAATTTGACATGTTTGCACTTCAAATATCTTTAAAATTAAAGTTAGCCATTTAAAATAAAGGTTACTTCAGATTAAAGTAAAATAGATTATAAATAATGATCAATCTAATATATATGGGTCATTCTCTAAAACTGGTCACAAAAGTGTGACATGGAAACCAAAAGTGAAAACCTCCTAAATAATAGCAAAAGATCCTTCCAAATAATAGCCTAATCCAATGTACTATGAAGGTTGGCATATTGTGCATATGTCAGAGTTGAAAAAAAAATGATTTTCACTTTTTGAATTAGATCTTATACAAATTGAGCAATATCACTCATGTAACATGAAAATCAAAGATGCACCCAGAACCTCATTTTAACATATACAACATAGTCAAACAAGATTTTCTTGATTACTGTTAAGCAGACAAGGTTATAAATTACAAGAAAAAAGTTGAAAAATAAGTTGAAAAAAAGTTTGGCTACATGTATGGTGTCAATGTTTAATTTTCACTCTAGCGCAAAATCATATAATTATAATTTTGATATTTTTTGTAGGATAAATTCAATACATGTAAAACTGTTAATATACCTAATATACAGAGGCTACACTAGTTATTTGACTTGCTATCAATAAAACGAAGACTTAATTATCAGCATCGTAACGTGGAGACCAAATATGTGGTGCCCAGTTTTGGCGAATAACCCATATATCTCAGAAAAACTGACAGAAATTGAAAACCATCGGACTATGCAACTTAAAGATACTCTCCCCGGAATGATAGGAATGTGGGTTCTCATTATGTCCTAAACATGATATTCCTCTTCGGTTGTGTCAGCATAAAGTGAATTCCAAACCTTTAAAAATATATATTACATGGCGTAAATCTTTGTGTCTTTGTATCTTGCTCAAATTTTGAGCTAACACCACTAGGATTTTTGTACCGCTGTCACTCTCCAAACATATGGTTGGTTAGGTAAACTGGAGAACTCATTCAAATGTGTTATGCTGGAGCACCTGTATCTAATACCCCTGTCACACTATGATGGAAGAGGCCAGCTAGTGGGCAACATCAAAATCACTTTTTTCCGGCGAGATACGTAGAAATTCTCAGTGTTTCAGGGACAAATTGGACGTCAGTGCAACATAGTGGACGTAGGCGAAACATTGGTCGTACGTAGTTGTAATGTGTCTCAACGAGTTAGAACGTCAATTAAAAAAAATGGCCCAACGTAAGGGTAATGAGCCTCAAGCGCGCACGGCATCAGTCTAGCGAAACCCTAGCGTCGGCTTAGCATAGGACTCGCATAATTACACCTGCCCTAACGTAATTTGTAATGTGAGTCGGCGTCAGGCCCGCGAGTGAGCAGCGTCAGTGTAACAACAGTCCAGCATGCTCAGCTTAAGGACAGCGAGCGCTCAATGCACTCAATGTGAGTGTAACGGATGCTTTATATACTCAAAGGCAAAATGTTTGCACCATGTTCACAGCACGTTCACAGCACGTTCACTTCCATTCGAAAAACGTTGGCATGCGTTACATATGTTACGCGCATGCCAGCTGTTTGTCAACTATGTCGAATACGTCAAGACACATTAGACTTACGTTAGACTAACATTAGACACACATCAGAGACACTTTAGACCTACGTCGAGCTACTTAACACCACGTTGTCAGCGTGTGGGCTGCATTTTCCTCCAGGCTCCCTATGCGTCTACCATAAGTCGATGTAGCTCAACGTAGACCGAAGTAGCTCTTACGAATGTCTAATGTATCTTGATTTAAGCCTAATCTGAGCGCAACGTGAGCATAACGTAAGCCCAACATAACGACCTTACGTTAAGCCAAGTCGAAAGTTTTAGGTATGTCCAAAACCTTGATGTCTGTCACCGTATCTCGACATAACTCGATGTAACTTGACATTTCTCGATATATCTCAATGTATCTCGACATAGGCTTAACGAATGAGTAACGTATCTTGACGTATCTTGACGCATCTCGACGTAATGGCCAATTTCACCTACGTCGGCTTACGCTACCACGGTACGTTGTAGTGTGACAGGGGTGTAATAAGTACAGTTCCAATCCAGCTAATCTGCATACCGCACACAACGAGACGGGATGGCTGAATGAGTTGAGCGTCCACCTCCCGTTTTGCTAAGTCGAGTTATTCGAACCCACGGGTTCGAACCCTGGTTGAGTCAAACATATGAGTTAAAAGTTTATACTTGTTGCTTCCTAGCATGGCGTTCGGCATTAATAGGATAGGACAAGGTCTGCTTAGTACAGCGTCAGGATAATGTGACTGTGTAGGATATCGGGTAATGGTGGTGGTGGCCTGGTCTCCCAGTGGAACAGCACTATAAAGTCGTCATGAGTGCACACTGTCACAAGTCGGCACGCGTCCTGATATGACCATAGATGTTGTTATGACGTAAAACAACAACAAACAATTGTATATTATTATATTCAGACATTGCTTAGCAAATAATGTCTACCTGATGTAAGCTGGTAAGCAACACGATCACAAGTCGATAATGATATTACTGCATACATGTTACTTTGTACACGGGTGCCTTTTGCTCTGTGCTGATATTTCATTCGTTTGTTTTAAAAAAATCAGAAATAGTTTATTTTCAAAGGAAACAGGTTAATTAGTACAAATGGGTTCTCCAATGCCTGACATCAACATGCAGTGTATCTAAATATTGTAGACCAGATGGGACGGCTGAATGAGTTGAGGGTCTGCCTCCCAGTTTGGTAGATCGTGGGATTTGAGCACACGAGTTTGAACCCTGGTCGCGTCAAACCAATGACTTGCAAAATTGATACTTGTCCCTTCCTAGCCAGGCACTTAGCATTATTAGGATAGGGCAAGGACTGGTTGGCTCAGTGTCAGGATAATGTGACTGAGTGGGATATCAGGTCATGGTGCTGGTGGCCTGGTCTCCCAGTGGGGCAGCACTATTAAGTGTCCATGAGTGTGCACTGTCACAAGCCGGTACCCATCCTGATATGACCTTAGTTGTTGCAAGGATGTAAAATTTCAGCAACCAAACCAACTTATCAAACTATATATCTACTGGTATGACTACAGGAGACACATATCGTGAATTGATGTCAACCAAGACGATGTTGCATAGGAGAAGCATTATTTGAAGTTTTAATATTTTATTTTAAATGTAAATGATAAAAATAATGTTCATTTTAAGTGACTGTAAAAACATGGTTCAACTGTATTCCATGTGTGATAAATTAAAATGTGTATTGTGATAAATAGTGCATTTGTCTTGAAATGATTGTTAACAGATTCTCTGACTTCGTTGTTGTAGTGTTTATTTAAATGATATCCACAATTTACAATGGCACAAACAAGTTGAGCAAAAAAAGATAATAAATGTTTAATGAGTGAACCAATAATATAAGTTGGATAGGTAAGAGTAAATCTATCTAATTCTCTAAAATGTGCTTCTTTCATCAGATTATGCAACTTTAAGCGGATCCGATATAGGCTGCTCAGACAGTAACTATATTCTGACAAATGCTCTCCAAACACACCTTTGTCTAGGTTTTCAGTTGCTGCAACTGCATATGTGGGGTGGGGGATGTGGGTGGAGGGGGTGCAGACGTCAGTTACTCCTGCTGTGTTGTAGTTAATCCAGTGGCACTGGTGTTCTCTGTGGCGGAGTGGTTAGAGTGTCTGACTTTTTTTCTAGGTCAGACTCCTAATCTGAAGGTCAGTGGTTCGATTCCTTGTGCCCCCACCTCTGCCAATTTGGATTTCCACCACTGTGTATAACTTATGGCGTCATCAAAGGCCAGTTGCTCTCATACCATGTCTATGTGGTGTGGGAGGTTAAAAATCCCTTGGGTCGGTAAAAGAGTAGGCTCAGACTTTCTATCGACAAACTGTCTAATGGTGAAAACAAGTCTATTCAGACTTATCCATGATAGGCAGTATAAATGTTCAAGAAACAAAAAAAGAGAGGGCTACTACACAAATGTCAGAATTTACAATCTGAACTATTACAGTAAAATCTCTCTCAGCGACCAACTCCACAGATCGACCACTCCCCTATATATTTTTTTTTTTTTTTTTTTATTGACGAGGTATTTACTCTGCCCATAATGTATAAGCTCCTGCCAGGGTGCTTGTTTTCAACGCTGGACAGTTGTGGTGCTGTCTTGATCTGTTCCTCTTCCCAGGAGTGTTTACCTGTGTCTGCTCGGGTCAGCCTTCTGCAATTTTGGTTGTTAGTAATAGCCTATGTTAGTTTTTTTTGTAATTTTCCAGATTTTTTTTGTCTAGTCTGAGTAATGATACCTTAGCCTACTATGTACATCTACTTGGGTGACCTGCAGGCTTGTGGGAGAGGATCCCGTTCCATTCAGAATTTTTGTTATTTGTTACAGCATCCTTTCACCTAAACCCTGTCCTTAGATAGTGCACTCGTGTGCTAGAACACACTCGGCCAGGTGGGATGGCTGTGTTGTTTGCCTAGCCATTTTGTATTTCAGGGTGGATCAGTTGCATGACCGTGGCCTGTCCACTTCTGTGTTGGTTTGTGCCATTACACATACCCAGGTGGACTGCGCCATGTGGTGATGGCTTTCCTGATTTCCTTAATACTTAGGAGGGCTAATTTTCCTATTTTTTCTGTTTAGTGCCTAACACTTTTCCTGGCCTGTCTTTTGCTTTCTGTGCCAGTACACAGCAAGCATTGATGGCGTTCAGGGGCAGGTGCAGTTTTGTTGTGTCAGTAAGTAATTGTTTTCTTTAGGAATTTTTTGTAGTGATCAGGGTTACGGATTGCCCGTAATTTTACATTTAGTTTATTCCAGGCATGTGCTACCATGGTTAGTACACTTCTCTCATGTATTTTCATGTTGCTTCTTTCCGTTAGGAGTATTGGGGCCGCCATGTGTCTAGTGTCCCTGCGGGGGGCTACTGTGTAATCCGGTTTCGTGGTGTAGTGGTGTGCTAGTATTTTCAGGTGCGTTTCTCTTCTGCTTGTTAATAGTGTTGCTTTGCATTTTTTGTGTAGTTCTATCGTGGGATATCTTTTGTGTACTTGGAGGCATATTTTAAGGGCTTTATTTTGCATCACTTGTAGTTTGTTGAGTAGTTTGGTACTTCCCCCCAGGTATACTACATCACCGTAGTCGAAGTAGGGAAGGATCATTCCTTTATATATTTTGATTGCCATGCTTTCAGTCATGTAGTACCTTAGTTTTCCCAGTAGCCATATTTTATGGTTTGCTTTTTTGATAGTGTTTGTTATGCAAAGGTCATAGTTTAAGTGCCTGTCCAGGTCCACTCCCAGATATCAGTAGCTGTCTACCTGTTTTAACTCATTGTTTCCCAGGAGACATTTTATTTTGTTGTTATCTGTTAGTCTGGTACCGAATAGCACCGTCTTCGATTTATTGTTATTTATAGTTATCTTATTTATATGGCACCATTCAGTTAGTTTCATTAGTGTTTGATTTAGTTTTGTTTCGATCTCTTCAGATGTTTTGCCTGCAGTATATACCACAGTATCATCTGCATATAGTTGGATGTTTTCAGTGTCTAGCCAGTTGTTTAGATCATTTATATATATGAGGAAGAGGAGTGGTCCCAGGACTGACCCTTGTGGTACACCACAGCTTATTTTTTCCTCACTTGATATGGTTCAATTAATGGCTGTGCATTGTTTTCATTTTTTTAGGTAGCTTGTTACCCATTTTCCCGTTACTCCCATTCGGGATAGTTTGCTGATTAGGATAGTGTGGTCCACCGTCCACTAGGTTCTTTTTATTGATATTATTTGAGATATCGCTTATTAAGTTAGCAATTGTTTTAATTGTCGAGTGGTATTTTCTGAATCCGCCTTTTTTACTGTTTAGTTTTTTGTGTATGATCAGGTGATCCATAAGGTGCCTATGCATTATCTTCTCCATTAACTTCCCAGGGAGTGGGAGTATTGAGATAGGTCTATAGTTGCCCAGGTCTTGTTTGTCCCCCCCTTTGTGGAGCGGGGTTACTTTGGCTAGCTTCCAGCAGTCTACATAGGTACCTTCTCTGAAAGATGTGTTGATTAGGCTACATAAGGCCTCTGGGATGCATCCGAATGCATCCTTCAGTACTATACTTGAGGTATATTCAATGCCTGACGGCTTATTGCAATCAACTGTTTTTATGAGATCACTTATATCTTTTTTTGTGATTACGCAATTCCCTATCACTACGTTTAGTTGTGATGTTCTTGTGGCCCAGTTAGAGTTAAATTTTCTGGATAGTTTATTTCCTATGGTAGAAAAGTGTTTGTTCATTATGTTTGCTGTATCCTTGTTGCTCAATTCAATTCCCTCATTGTTGTATAAGGTAATTGTATCTTTATTTTTGTTGTTTGGAATTAGGATCTTTACGTTGTTCCAGAATTTATGTGAGTTTTTACCCCATTTTTGGTCTTGAGTGATAATAAATTTCCTTTTGGCCTTCCTCACTGATTTATGGCTTCGATTTCTTGCTTTATGGTATCTCTTTATTTGGCTCCCGAACGATCACCCATACAATACCATCGTAATGATATACTAACTCCCTAAACCGACCACCTAACTAAATGGACCATTTAAAGTCGGTCCCATGGTGGGTCGATTTAGAGAGGTTTTACTGCGTATATATAGAATGTAGTTCAAATGCGTATTTATCATAATCAGCTACTTCTCTTATGAATAATTGATTAAATCATGTTGATAATAGACTTTAATTGACAGCTGTATATGGCTGCCATCACAGGTAGTAGTGGGGTAGGTGGTTAAGTGACGTCATGGACGTGTGATAATTGGCCATTTTGAAAGTGTGATAATTGTCCAAGTCATTCATATGCTATATCCTAGTATCATACTGGCATTTACATATATAGTTCTTTGCTGGTTTTATTTTGTATTAAACTGACATGGTTTAAGATGCCTTAGAAATGCAGCCAGATATAACTATTGCAACAATCTTTTCTAAAGGCCCTGTCACACTACGACCTAATGAAGTCAGCATAGGGAGAACGTGAAAAATGTCGAACTTCTCGGCGTAGTATACAAATTTGGGCACAAGTTGAACGTGGATGCAGCGTAGTTGACGAGAGCGTAACATCGGTAAAGCATAGTGATAGCGTCATTCAACAAGAGAGGACAACGTAATTACGCTCACGGAACGTTATGTACATTATTCCATCGCCAGAACTACGTTGCATTATGTTACGTGACATTACATACGTCATAACACGGTGGCGAAACATTGAACATACATTGGACGTACGTTCGGCGTACGTTCTCCTGACGTTCCCATTACGCCGTGTGGATGTTTCCACCAGGTTTAATGTGGGTCAATGTAGTGCAACATAGTGCAACGTAATGATCAGCATTTGACTAACGTCCGTCTAACGTCATTGACATTCGCCGAACGTGTACAGAACATACGGCGAACGTAAACCCTTACGTTCGAGTTAGGTAGAAAGTTTTGAACAGGTTCAAAACCTTGATGCATGCCGATGTAACATGATGTAATTTGATGTAGCTCGATGTCAGTCTAATATCATTCTGACGTCATCATAATGTAACCCAACGTACGTCAACATAATGACGAAACGTGAGCACGTCAGGCTTACGTTGGCTCATTACGTCATAGTGTGACAGGGGTATAAAATGTGACATTCGAGAGAAGAGCAGAAGGGAGTGAGGGTCTAAACTGTAAACATCCTATTGCTAGCTATATAAAGTATGATGCCCCTATCATCGCTCATTATCACGCTTCCAATATGGTGGGCATATTTTCGGATTGCACGCTGGGAGAGCCTCAAGCAACCTCGCTTTGCCATCCTTATGTAGGCAGAAGGAAAGCAACAAGAGATGAGGTATGGGCGATATCATTTATTATTAAGTCAATGTAACGGGTAATAAGTAACATGGGTAATAATTAATAACAGTGAATATATAGTAGTAACATATCAAAAGTTGACAATAGGCAATATCAACAATAGGGAATCAGTAGTAGATCAGTGTAATTAAGACATCTTGCTGGGCAACTGCCCTACTGATAAATAATAGTTTTAAAAAACACCTCAGAGATGTGTCACTCTGCAGTGCTGAAGGCCGAGTGATGAGTCCAGTGCACATTGGCCAATAGACTACATCACGGTTCCGACTGCGCATGCGCTGAAAACGGTGCTGGGAGCAAAGCAAAGGCGTACGGCCATTGAGTTTGCCGTTACGCGTAGGGCAAAACTGGCATTTTATTCAAAATAAATAGAAATACATAACAATTTGTAATAAACATGTATGCACACATGCAATATAATGATCTGATGAATATAGCTAAGACAAAACTAGCCATAGTTAAACATTTTGAGCTAAGAAACATACAATTCCACACAAAACAATCAGTGATATCCACATCACCTTTATTAATTCTTGTTCTAAATATTAAAATGCCAAATGTGTCAACATACACTTGTATCAGAGAAATATATAACTAATATCTGATTAACCCTCCTCATTTTCTAGTTCTACATATGGCATTAACCATAGGATATAAATAAAAACATGAATAAAATAAGTAAAACTGACTGGCTATGGCTCTAACACTAGTCTGAGTGCCCAGATTTGTCTAAATCTAAATGCACATGGCATAAGATGTGCTGATTATATTGATGTAAATCCGCGAACCATAATGGTAGCGACCAGGCAGAATAGAGTTGCCGGAGCCCCTTCGCTCTACACCCGTATACAGCGAGCTGTATACGAGCTATATAAAATCGTTGCAGCCATCTTATCTTGGTGGTTCCCCAGAATACCCTGCGTGGGAGGAACCCCTCTTGGTCATGTGATGAGAGAATCCCACCGAGAATATCATTCATACTTTACAGACCTTAGGACTCTCCCCCCACATGTTCGTTTAAATGAACTGAACAAACCAAGCAAAGATGTGCTCGGAGAGTTGTTGATACCGGATTCCTTTGTTTCTGGGTGAGATATACGGGGGAACTAAAACTTCACTGAGCAGGGATGAAAGTGGTCTCCGGGAAAAAAATGCGCAAATGCTGATATTCTCCCATAGGTTTAGCATTGTCAGGGAATCGCGGAAAATTCCCGGAAGTCGGGTTTCATATATATTGGTATATACTGATAGTGCTGCGCCATTTGAAGCAGTTATTAGTAGTATACACTGATAGTGCTGAGGCGTATGCACTACATATTAGTATATGCTGATGGTGCTGCAGCATAGAACAGTAGGGCCTATTCACACTATTCACGCCGTGGCCATGTTGAAACCAGACCGAGGCCAAGTAAGCATCTGCGAGGCGCCACTGTATGAAAAGTAATGTGAATACTTTTTCGTCGACCAATACCTCTCGAAATCACTCAGATTTGAGGGTATTCATTTTTTAAACTGCCATATTCATCTTTGCATACCTGTTTTCTATCTATTGGCCAATTTTTACGAAGATTGGGTGACCCTTGCATGGTGATTTTCCCATTCTTTAACTACAATGTGACTGTCAACTTCAAGTTTGCATAGTTATGGAGGTATCATGTAATGCAGCACTGTCAATGTACTTATCTGTGTAACACAGTTAAACAACTAGTCTTAGTAATTACAAATTAATAAAAGCTTTAAAAGGGTTAAAATATATTTAAAAATATATCTATATTAAGAAAGTTATGCAATTTTGAATTTAAGAACAGATTGGCAGTCAAGATGAGTGACTTTGTTGACATTGCCTGCTGAAATGCATCTGATCATCTCTCAATCTTCATGAAAATTGACCAATAAATAGAAAAAATGTAAGCAAAAATGATTATGATAGTTTCAAAAGTTAATATCTTCAAATTTTACTCCTTTAATTTATGTAGTAGTTCATACACATCGGTACACAGTAGTGTCTTATGGCCATTTCCAATACTGGCGCTTACTCAGACTCGTTCTGATGCTGAATTAGGTCACGCATGAATAGTGTGAATAGTATATGTTAATGGTGCTGCGGGATTGAGAAATCCCGGAAATATGTGATTTTCATCCCTGACTGAGACCCAGCGGTTCCAACATGATATAGGTCATGTTAAACATTTACTTATCACCACAGTGCAGGTACATCGATTTGATCAACTTGATTATGCCTAATAATCAGCCATCACCTGATTTGCTCTAGGAACACCAACTGACTGCAGAATCGCCAAGTCTCCCCATTTGCCGGGAGATCTCCCTAAATTATAGCAAAATAACCCCAATCTCTCGATTTCCCGCTTTTAATTTGTAATCTCCTGCCAAAGAATCATTTTAGCTTGTTTTATAGTGTTTAAACAAATAGATTATTACGCATATTTTTCGTCAAAATGCACCAGGATGCACTATTTTGTATTTTTTTAAACAAATATCCTGAGGAGGTACCCCCCCCCCGCCACACGGGGGGATTCCCCTCCTGCACCCTCCCACCTTCGCCCATCCTATTTCTCGCTATTTATAATTTGTGTATTAGGGAGACTCTTAATCTACTTGCAACCTCTATGACTGTCACATGTGTATGACCTCTAAGGGTTTTTGGTAGATCGTGGGATTCGAACCAATGGGTTCGAACCCTGGTCGAGTCAAACCAACGACTTACAGATTTATACTTGTTGCTTCATTACCTTAGCGCTCACCATTAATAGGATAGGTCAAGGACTGGTTGGCTCAGTGTCAGGATAATGTGGCTGAGTGCGATATCAGGTCATGGTGCCGGTGGCCTGGTCTCCCAGTGGGGCAGCACTACAAAGTCGTCATGAGTGGGCAAGCTCACAAGTCGGTCTGCGTCCTCCAACATCCATCCATCCTCTACCAGTGGCGGATTTAGGGGAGGGGCACGTGCCCCAACCCCCGGCAGCTAAAAAAAATATCACATTTTCTAGTGACAGTGTGTAGGGTTGTTGAATACGGCCGTTTTAAAACATTGCTCTCAGGTGTCACGAAATCCCTTCATTTTTGACGACTGTTTTCTACTAACTTTTTCCAGAGGGGGGTATCCCCCCCCCCCCCTTGCTCGGCACTTTGCGCCTCGTTCAGTGTTAACCCACGTTAGTCCAATCCCTGGATCCGCCCCTGCCTTACACTTACAGGGGCGTAATCGATTAATCAACTCGGGTCACCCTAGCCCCTTTTTGGCGCATGTGCACATCCTACAGACTCCAGTCAAATAATCGAATACCATTCTCCATGCTCGGGGTGGAAAAAACGGTGGCTTAATCCAAAACTTTTTTTTGTTTAATAAATGATATAACTACAGCAAAAGAAGATTTTAAGTATTTTATGATTGCATAGTTTTGTTATATTTTCATTTCATTAATCGGGGTTATTACAAAAAAACAAACATGTAAGACTGGTACTGGTAGCTGTTATCCTGCAGGATGGTACCAGCGCAAATGCGACGTCAGCGTTCCTAGCCACCCCCAGCCAGGACGTGGGTTACTGGGGTCGGGTCGTTTTGCACACGGCACGTGTTTTTGTCAACTCCACTCGCGGTGTTCGATTTGAAATTCTAGCAACTCGGGTGACCCGTGTTAATCGAATACGGCCCAGGTGGTCGCTGTCAAACCATCTCCACTGTCACGTCACCATGGTTACTACTGCCTGTCGATGAATTGGATGTTGACTGATCGGGATGGGATGAGCAGTGGCTTAGACACCAACTCCACCGGCTCGTCGTCCCCGGGCAGCAACCGGAAGCGCTGACTGATCTGCAACAATGACAATGACAATGACAATGGTTCGATTCCCCATGCTACCACCTCTACCAATTTGGATTTCTACCACTGTGTAGTCTATAACTTAGAGTGTCATCATAAGCCGTGTTTACACGGGAGAGTTAAATCGCTTCATATAAATCGCCTTGCCTAGTTCGCCTCACATTCGCCGTGTAAACGCGCCCTTGAAGCAGATTAGGGCTGATTCGCTTCATATGATTCACTTTATGTAAACCACCTTGCCAGGTGGTTTATATGAAGCGATTAAGCTGGTTCCCGGGTGGCGATAGTGTAAAATAGCAGTGCTCGCCAGCTACAGGCTCAGCTGTAGTTATTCACTGGTACCCGGCAGTGTTAGGGACCGATTAGGCCGAAATCTATTGAATGCGATCATATTTAACAGAATTACATACTCAAATAATGAAATTTAATTAAATTAACCTTAAATTCCAAGCGATATTAACGTAGCAGCTACATCGGCGTCGAATCGCCGAGTGTAAACTAAACAAATAGCAGTGCTCGCCGGCTACAGGCGGAACACTAAGGCTGCTGGTTCCCGGCGCCAAAACACTTTCAAACTTGGTCCGTGTAAACCCGCCACTACATCGCTTCATATAAATCGATTTGCCTAATTCGCTTCACAATTGCCCGTGTAAACACGGCTAAAGGCCAGTTGTTCTCATACCATGTCTATGTGGTACAGGAGGTTAAAAATGTCTTGGGTCGGTAAAAAAGTATAGGCTCAGGGTATCTATCGACCAACTGTCTAATGGTGAAAACAAGACGATTCAGACTTATCCATGATAGTCAGTATAAATCTTCAAGAAAAAGAGAAGGAGAAAAAAACGATGATTCATGTTGGGTTGTGGATGTGTCAGGATGGAGAATTGTATGAGGGTTATGAGATTTGTATGAGGGTTAGGAGATTTGTATAAGGGTTAGGAGAATTGTATGAGGGTTAGGAGGAGTCATAACTCACCCTTGCTGTCAGTAAATGCATCTCTAATTCTGCCACGCGCCGACCTATGGGAAAGTGAATAATATAATTACTCATTCACAATTATATATTAAAGAAAGCCCAAGTGTAGATCTTTTTCTAATTTAAATTTAAATGCCTATTTTTTCTTCTTTCTTTTTTGTGTGATTAATTTATTTACCCTGCTCATAACGGATAAGTGTGTTAACACTTGTTTTTACTGTCGGGCAACACGAGCCCAATTTGATTCAAATCTTTTGAATTTAGTTTTAGTAATAATTTAGGTTTTCTTGCTTCTTGTAATTGTTTGTAGATTGCAAACAGTCCAAAATCCAGCTCTCTCTCTATACTTTGTGTTAATCTAGGTTACATTATTTGTTAGTAGTTTCTTAAACATTGATATGTTTTCTGCATTTTGTGTTGCAGCTGGCAGTTTATTCCAAGATGAGATATTGATTCTGTGATGGCCGAGTCGGTGTGGGTGCAGGTGTCACATGTGAGAGATCGGGAATTCTGTTCCCGGTCGAGTCAAACCAATGACTTATCAAATTTATACTTGCCGCTTCCTAGCCTGGCACTCGGCATTAATGTGATAGGGCAAGGACTGGTTGGCTCAGTGTTAGGATAATGTGACTGAGTGGGATATCAGGTCATGGTGCTGGCAGCCTGATTTTCCAGTGGGGCAGCAGTATAAAGTCACCTTGAATGTGCACTGTCACAAGTTGGTACCCGTCCTGATATGACCTTAGATGTTGCTAGGACGTACAACAACAAACAAAACGTTGAGGTAGCGTTAATAGTAAGAAACAGTCAGCATTAAATAATGCAGCTCAGGAAAAGAAATAAAAATAATGTAGTAGTCCATACATGAGCCTCTACCAAAGACCGTATAATACTAAGACGGCTCACTCAGCCTGTACTGTGTAATCAAAATGATCAAACACACCACTTGGTGCACTGGCTGTTCTCTTGGTTAAACAGGTGCTATATTATATGTATAAATGTATATATGAATGTGAAAGATGTGTGATGATGGCGATGCTGATGATGATGCTGATGATGATGGGTATTTGTTCATAGCAATTTCATGTTGATGTGTATTCATACTTACCTATCTCATGTACAATATAATTGTATGTGTTTACATGTGAAACACCAACCAGCAGCTGGCTGATCAAACCCACCACAAGGTGGCACTGCGAAATTTACATTGGAGAGATTGGGAGTGAGCCGTCTTAGTATTATAGGGTCTTTGCCTCTACCTAGCCTGGTTGGTTGGCTGTTGGAGGTTTATGTCCTGACAACATCTAAGGTCATATCAGGACCTACCTAGACTGGTGCTCGGCTTTATTATGATAGAGCAAGGACTGCTCAGTATCATGATAATGTGACTGAATGGGATATTGTCTCATAGTTTTGGCGACAAGTATCAATTATATAAGTAATTGGTTTGACTCGACCGGGAACAGAACTCCAGATCTCCCACACGTGAGACCTGCACCCATACCGATTTGGCCGCCACAGAATCAAATCTAGATAATGGCTTTGGTTTTGAAAATGTTATGCTTGGTCGGGATATGCAACCTTAATCATTTACGGGAAAAACCCACCCCAAAAACAAACAAAAAAGACGTTAATATCCAATGATATCAGCACGCTCCAGGCTCGACTAGTGCCACATTTAACTGGTTGCTCACCCACACACATCCGGGGTCCAGCACCGAACGGCAACCAGCCGTAGTTATGCTTCGTCATTCTCCCATCCTGGTCACGCCGCCAGCGTTCGGGGTTGAAGGTCAGCGGGTCAGGAAAGAGGTCAGGGTCACGGCCCATCGAGTAAGCCGACATAATAATAGGGGTCTGCAATATAATGTGTGCAATAGGTGTTCGTATTCATCATGGATGAAAGTGGTCTCCAGAAAAAAACACGAAAATCAAGCCGAGATTATTACACCAACGGCAAATTTCTGGGAAAACTTGGATCATCTCCCATAGACTTAGCACTGTCAGGGAATCGTGGGAAAATGCCGGAAATCAGGTTTCAACTAGTCTTGTTATGACTGTATCATCACCCATACCTAACTCATTCTTGATGGGTTTTATGTTCTAGCAACATCTAAGGTCATAGAAGAACGGGATTCGAACTACTCAAAGGTTGTTATATACATGCTGATTTTTTCGAATTTTGTTTAACATTAATCGGTAAATATAAAAAATTGCGGAACTGCGCCAGGCTTGGAAGCGACAAGTATCAATTTTAAAGTCATTGGCTTGACTCGACCGGGAACTGAACTGATTGTTGCCGTTTGGTGTTTTCATAGTTTTTTGTCTTTTTTTAATTCGTAAGCGATTTAATATTATGATTATATGTCGAGGTTGGTTTCTTTTCGATATGTTGTGTTGTTGTTTTACGTCCTAGCAACATCTAAGGTCATATCAGGATGGGTACTGACTTGTGACAGTGTGCATTCATGGCTACTTTATAGTGCTGTCCCACTGGGAAACCAGGCCACCGGCACCATGATCTGATATCCCACTCAGTCACATTATCCTGACACTGAGCTAACCAGTCCTTGCCCTATCCTATTAATGCCGAGCGCCTGGCTAGGAAGCGACAAGTATCAATTTTTAAGTCATTGGTTTGACTCGACCATGTAGAGGATTTGAACGATTTATTACTAAGTGTTGCTTGTGTCAATCAGAATATTAAAAGTTCAATACACTGATAAAACTAAAGTTGCATAATCCGAGTAAAGATTCAAATTTTCTAATTCAAAACACTTATTGAGATTTGTTCCTAAACATCCGAGTTAGCTACTGATACATTTGTTGCTGCATAGAAGATATAACTAAGTCAGTTTAAAGTTGCCATAGTCTGATGGTTCGGATTTTGTGTCTTTTTTGTAGGTAACTATAATAGGTCGATCGTTATGATCTACTTTACTTTAGTTTGAAATAACTTTTATTTTAAATGGGAAACTTTTGAGATATTCGAAGTGCAAACATGCCAAATTAATTTTGGCAAGCATGCCAAAACTCTGACATCATAGGCTTCTAAAGAAACAGATACTATTATATTGCCTTGGTATTCCCTTCTATGTGGTGACAACTGTTTAATAAGTGCACCAGTATTTAAATTAGATATGTAGAATAAAATCTAGATAATTAATTTGGTTTTGAAATATTGATGTTTTTATCGGACTATGCAGCTTTAATAGAAATTGTTGCGACTGAAGACTATGGTATTTCAAGTGCAAAAAAAAAACAGGCTAAGTTAATTGTGCCATGCACGTGGAAATTCTGACAGACATCATAGACATTAAAGGCTCAGTCACACCTTACCGGATTGGGGTACCGGATAGAAAACGAACACTGTCCGGTGAAATATTGCAATGTACGGTTTATATATGGTACGCATCCGGCGTGTCCGTTCTCACTCCGGTGGTGTCCGGTGGCAAGTTTTGAACATGCACAAAGTTTTGAACATGCACAAAACTTGTACCAGACACCGCCGGACTGATGTGTATAGTTGGTGTCTGGTTTAAGTCCGTTTAGTCCATTTTGTCTGTTTCATGTCCGGTACCCATTCGTTATGTCTCCGGTTTGCTTCCTGCAGAGTCCGTTGACAGTGTTGCACGAATTTGGTCAGTATATGTTTTCAGCGCGTTCGTGAACAGTCCGGTACGTGTCCAGTTGATGTTCGGTCCGGTTATCGTCCAGTGGCTATTTGTTAATGTACGTTCCTTGTCCGTTTAGCATCAGTTTCGTCCGGCTCCCTTTGCAACATTTCGACACATTTCGGTACATTTTGATACCAAACACCAACGGACTAGAACATTATTTGTCCGGTTATGTCCGGTACTGAATCCGGAAAGGTGTGACAGACACTTAACACATTCTATTAAATTGGTTTCGCATACCCTTCTAAAGGCCCTGTCACATTATGGCGTATGGCGGGAGCGTATTGAAAACCTACGTACGCCGTGCTGGTGCCGGCCTATGATGACCTTCGGTGAACTTTCGGGTGGTTTTGAGCGTATGTGGAACCTACGAGGAGCGTACGAGGAGCGTATGAGGAGCGTATGGGAGCGTGCTGTGACATTTTTTGACAGTATGGGCCATACGCCCTCATAGGTCGAGTTTTTTTTGAGCATGCACAACAAAATTTGGACGGACGGATTTATGAAAGCGTATGGCGGCGTATGCCTCATACGCTTCACATAAGCCGGCATCTGGCGGCATCTGGCAGCGTATGAGTAGCGTATGAGTAGCGTATGCGTAGCTTTATGAGTAGCGTATACGGCGTATGCCGACGTATATGACGTAACGCGCCTACGCCGCCATACGCTCCCGCAAAAAACCCTAATGTGACAGGGCCTTAAGCAGCAAGAACTGTTTAATAAGTGCACCAGTATCTAAGTTAGATGTGCTGAATCAAATCTAGGTCAATGTTTTAGTTTTGAAAATTGAATGCTTTCATCGGACTATGCAGTGCTATATGTCAGATAATGTTACATCTGAAATCGGTAATTGGTTGATTGTTGGAGTTTTACATACTGGCAACATCTAAGGTCATATCAGGATGGGTCCCGACTTGTGACAGTGTGCATTCATGGCAACTTTATAGTGCTGCCCCACTGGGAAATCAGGCCGCTGGTACCATGACCCAATATCCCACTCAGTCACATTATCCTGATACTCAGCTAACCAGTCCTTGCCCTATCCTATTTAATGCCAAGTGCCAGGCTAGGAAGCGACAAGCATCAATTTAATAAGTCATTGCTTTGACTCGACCGGGAACCCGATCGCCTGCACGCAAGGTCCGCGTGCTACCAATTCGGCCACCGCGCCCGGTAAGGAATTAGTAATTGGGATTACCAGCCAAGTCTGGGAACGCTCCAGTGGGAAGGGACTACAAACCAACCAATCAAAAGAGGTCTGCTCACATCCTTGGGAATGCTGTACCCATCAAGAACCATGTCGTCTTGCAGGACGTGTGCGATGGCACCCGCTACCGGGTAGAGCCTACAAGAGAGTGTATAGCCATGGTTACCGAAATGGTCGATGTGGGAGGGTCACATTGCACTGGTTCAATTTGCACTGTGCTATTCGATTATTTCTTATAAACAATGTAGACTTCGGATACATTAAACAATTTTTTTAATTTATTGATACCGTATTTATTCTGCCCATAGCGTGTAAGCTCCCATGAGGGTGCTTGTTTTCAATGCTGGACAGCTGTGAGGAATGTTATGGTGTATGCCCGGGTTCCGGTTCCGGGTTGGTATCCGGGACATCCAATAGAATTTATTTAAGTAGTTAGTATCTTCGTTAGTTTTTAAAAGTATTTTTTTTAGGTATAACTTCCTATCATATAACTAATATTGTAGCCTAGTATGTACATCTACTGAGATGGTAATAGGCTTGTGGAGGAGGACGTGTTCCCAGAATTTGTGTTTTTATTTTGTTTGCAGCTTTCCTTTCACTTGTACCCTATCCCTAGTTAGTGCCTCTGAACCGAAGATTTAACAGGACACAACCATTGTATCCATATTTAAGTATCTACACGTTATAAAAATGGCATTAAAAAGGGCATGGGTGGGCATAGAATAACAAACACAGGGATACAAGGACATGCAAGGGCATATGAGGGCATCAAAGGACATCAGAGGACATCAAAAGGCATTGACATTACGGGATATAAAATGATATCAAAGGACATCAAATGACATTAAAGGATATTAAAGGATATTAAAGGGGGGAAAAGGAGATCAAAGTACATTAAATGACATTAAACGGGATTAAATGACAATAAATGACAATAAATGACAATAAATGACAATAAATGAAGATAAATGTCAATAAATGACAATAAATGACAATAAATGACAGAAAAGGACATTAAATGGGATTAAATGGCTTAGAATAGTATGAAACGGTTTGGGGGTCATAGGAGTCACTCATTGGTTATATGTGGTGAACTCTAAATCCCTCATTATGACTTACCGGAGAACCTCCTTGGTGATGGCCTTGAGGAAGGGCATCGCCCTCAGCGCCCGCTGGTCAGGAGTGGAGCCACCAGTGGCAGCCATGACCTCTCGGTGCAAGGTCTCCTGCACTTCTGGGTGGCGCGCTAACTCATACAGCAACCACTGCATCGAGTTGGAGGTCTGTACGTGATACACAAACAATGGGTGGGACCATACTTTTATTAGGTTGATCGATTATTAGAGTTTTACGTCCTGACAATATTTAAGGTCATATCAGGATAGGTACCAACTTGTGATAGTGCAAACTATAGTGCTGCCTCACTGGGAAATCAGGCTGCTAGCACGATGACCCAATATCCTGCTCAGTCACATTATTGTGACATTGAGCTAACCAGTCCTTGCCCTATCCTATTAATGCCGAGCGCCTGGCTAAGAAGCGACAAGTATCAATTTGATAAGTCACTGGTTTGACTCGACCGGAAACCAAACTCTCGATCTCCCGCACATGAGTGCTGTTTTTATGAATGCCCCTCCAATACAGACATACATATATATATATACATAAATACATACACACATACATGCATATATACATACATACATACAGGCATATATACATACATTTTACCTCGGTACTACACCTCTGGCTAACTCGTAGCCCAAGGAGAAGGAAGCACATCCGGGTCCAGCAATTAGCATAATCTACTCACAATGGGAGGACGTTTGTTGAGTAGCTCCGGCAGTTTTTCTACATAACTACTAAACTAAACAGGTAACTATTGGTTTTGAAAGGATACATTGGTTTAGTTCATGTTAGCATTCACATACATCAAGTTTTTAAAACTTTAAATTCCATATTAACTGATTTACAGGTAAATTATGATGTGGTAACATCGTTAGAACAATAATTCCATTGTTCTTTGTAATGCCGCCCGTTGCCGAATGGAGAGATGTCTGGCAGGAGCCATTTACATTGCTAGGATATATTCCTGGGTTTCTTTAAAGATTCCCCAATATTGCTTAGGCGTACCTCCGAGTCCCATAGTATTTTCTCCAACTTGTTAGCCACAAAAGCCACAGGTGGGAGAAGTTTATTGGACAGAGAGTGTGGGAGGCTACCACTACACTGGTCCCTACCCCTCGTTTGTTTTCGGTTGGTTATCCATACCAGTTACCTACAACTGTCAAAATTAACCACACGCCTGTGTTAAAAATGGTTTAAATATGGATTTAACACCACTAGACACGATTGGTAATAATAATAAAACATTTTGCCAGTGTCATGATTCACCGTGAATTTTGGTTTTCGGTTTCTTACAGACTCCCAACTATGGCTATGAAGTGGAGTAAGGTGGATGCACATCGCGAGCTCAGTAAAGACGAAGACCCATCACCGCAGTTAAGGGTCCAAAGGTCGCCAGAACAAAGAGATTCTGGGGAGGCGGGGGGCTCGGAGGCTGGCCCGACTGACCTAGATGAACGGGTTAGGTACAGCTTAAGCTGGAGGAGCTGCTCCCGCTAAGCCACAAGCTGCTAAGAAGAAGCAGCTGGTAGTGTTGGATGACTCCGATTGGGAGGACTTTTCCGACTCCCCGGACTGGTCCGATGAAAAGTCCCAGGAAGAGGTGGTGCTGCCTGTGCGTACGCGCAAGCATAAGAAGAAGGTAGACTCATCCGAGGGGGACGACTTCACCAATCAATCAATCAATAGTTCCGTCCCCTAGTCGAGGGTTGGATGCAACGGTTCTCCACTTGTCCTGATGGTGTGCTGTTCTGATAGACTGTGAATAATTCAAGCCTGTCCACTGTGAAATATTTGTAAACCATGATGTTCTTGGTCTCCCTCTCCCTCTGCTACCATTCACCTTCCCTTCCAACAATGTACGGTATATTGAACTCTGACGACTTCACCAGTGCGCGCAAAAAAGAAGCCGCTGGTGAAGAAACCAAAGAAGAAGAAGTCAAAGAAGGGCAAGAAAAGCAAGTCTTCTTCTTCAGACTCTTTGTCTGACTCGTCCTTGATGAACTCGGATCCCGAAACTGAGAGGGTGGGCAAATACGCCAGAGTAAGTGGAAAGGTCATGAAAAAGATAAAGGTCCTCAATAGGAAGAAGATCCAGACAACCACAAGATGCGGAAAACCATTCAGGGTCACTTCCATATGTTTAAACCGGCGGAAGTGATCATGAAGTTGAGTGAGAGATTCACTGGGATTAAGGACATCTCGGAGTCGGCCATCAAGGAGATTGATTCAGATGTGATGCTCAACGAGGATCGCAAAAAGTTTGAGGCAGTACTGCATACAATACACAAAGGGGTAGTAGCCACTCTGGCTGCGAGTACGCCGCTTGCGAATCGCATGATGACAGAGAACAAGTTCTCCTCCCTGTTTGATGATATCAATGGAGGAATTGTGCTGCTGACAGCAACTAGCAATTTCATCTCGTACCGGCGCTTTGAAAATGTGTTCAAGGCTGTCTGTTCAGATGCGGGGAAGGAGGTTGCTCGGTCCAAGAAGGTTTTGGACAATGAGGGAAGGAATACACGCTATTCCTTGCCCCGAAGCCAATCAAAGGCAAACCCTTAGACAAAACCAAGATGTTTTGGGGGCAGTTGCAGTACTTGTATAAACAAGTCGAGACGGGCTCCAAGTGTGGCAAACAGATGGAGGCAGACAGGAAGAAGGCAACTGACATGAATGCTAGCTGGTTTTAAAAGAACAGGCAGGATTTTCGCAGCTGTCGAACCGGACAACGGGACAGGTTTGGAACCAAATACGGCTATCAGGCCAGGGGAAGTGGCCAAAGGTAGTCATTCGGGTGGAACGAGGGCAACAGACCCTTCAAGAGGGACTTCAACGCCCAGAAGCCATTCCCCCAGCCAGGGAACAAGTAGAGGCGGCAATGCAGACCCCAGTAAGCAAGTTTAAGGCTGGTAACATCAATAATTGCCTTTTGGAATGGAACATTACCGACAATCTAACTATCCTTAGCCTAGTCGAGGGAGTTAGAATACCACTCACGGAAGAGTGAAGTGCTGCTGGCTTTTGCAAGTTACCAGCGGCACTCTCTCGGGGAGCAAATAGAGGTTTCACACCGGCAAGAACATGTCCAGACAGGCGCAAAACTATTTGTCCCTGCAGTCGCTGGTCGGGAGATGTTGGGAGTTCCATACATCAACCACCCTTGATGCTGCCACAGTTACATGGTTTTCTGTTCAGGGCTTGCTCCCTTAGCCTTCGGTTCTGTCAAGAACCTGTACCACAAGCCAGTGGTTTACAACTCTGCAGGGCAGGGGCATCAAACTCCCTGAGGTATTGCAATACCTGAAATACCTGCATAACCTTTGTCAAGAACAAAGTGAAACAGTGAAAAAAGAACAGGTTTCCCCACACAAGCAAACAACTCCCTTGATCAGGGCGAGGAGTAAGCCCGGGAGAAAAAAAAAGAAAGGGTAGTATAGAGGAAAGAGAAATGCGATTTGAGTCAAAGGCCCATGCCTCCTTGCCCTGTGTTGACCAGTCGGGGAGCCGGAGACACGCACAGAGTAAAAGGTAGAAAGTGAAATGCTGGCCGGCCCCTCCTCCTGCAACTCTTTTCAGACATAATCAAGGAGGAGTGCGGCGCAGCGGAGAGGTGATAGAAGAGGTGTGGAAGAGGCCGGGTCCAGACGTCATTCGGGCACCACAGATAACTTTGCAACAAGGTTTCTCCAGTTTTCCCTGGTCTCCACTGCCCTCTGGGATTTGCCAAACCCGAGGCTTGCCTGTTCCCTGACGTCATGTTCCTTTGACCGCCTTGTTTTTTAACCTCCTTTCACAGTGCCTTGCAAGATGGTTTTGGCCAGACCTGATAAACAAGAAATATGGCCATATCGTTGCAGTTTGTATCTCTTTTCTTTACAAAGAAGATATTTGTGTATGAATATATGCCTGTGTGTATGTATATATGCATGTATGTATATATGTATGTATATATGCATGTATGTATGTGGGAGCGGGACATAGTTCAGGCATTAGTGTCCAGCTGTGAAGGTGTGGGTCGTCCAATCGATCCTGCTCAGTGGACCCATTTGCAGTTTGGGCTATTTTCCCTTCCAACCAGTGGTCCACAACTGGTTCATCAAAGGCTGTGGTATGTGCTCTCCTGTCTGTGCGAAAGTGCACATAAAAGACCCCTTGCTGCTTATCAGAAAGAGTAGCCTATGTGGCCACGGCAGGTTTCCTCCAAAGAAATATGCCAGAATCACCATATGTTTGACATCCAATAGCCGATGATAAAAATCAATGTGCTCTAGAGGCGTCAATAAATAAAACAAACTATGTATGTGTGTATATATATGTATGTATATATGTATGTATGTAAGTATATATGCATGTATGTATGTAGGTGTGCTTGTGCACCGACCCAATGCCGGGTTCGATCCCAGGTCTCACCGTGTCCACAGCTGCTACCATGAGTTCGTTGACGTTGGCGTAGATGTCCTCCCTGGATACGTCGGGCTGACTGACCAGCCACCCCACCAGTCCCTCCGGCACCTCGCCCCGCTCCACGCCGGCTGCCAGCTGCTGCAGCTTGTCATCTATGAACACCTGACCTGCGAAGGATCACTGCACATGCATTATGTTGATACATGGCTGCATTCCATCCCGGCCGAATGGCACTAGTGCCGTATGAAGTCATTAGAATAGACCAGTTCATAATTCCGACTGCGCATGTCTTGAAAATGGCGTTGACAGCCAAACAAAGGCATATGGCCATTGAGTTTGCCAATAGAGGGAGTGCACGTGACGTCATTACTTAGCAATCAGTGGTCAGCGGGCTGCCATCTTGGATTACGAGCACCCTCCCAAACCATGTTGTGAATGCATGCAGATGCAGTAAAACAGAGTTTTCTTGTGGTATCGGAGGCTCTGGGCAGTTTACATCCAATGTGTTTACTTACAGCACTTTAGCAACAACTTCTGAGGCCAAACTGCTCAAAACAGTGACAAATAAACCAACTAATCAGTAAATAAGCACCGTGTATGCAGTTTCAAGCCTTCTGTATGTCATCCAATATGGCCACTGAAAGTTGTCTTGTGACAGCATTACACCCCCTCTATACGCATAGTGGAAGACTTCAATTTTTTTTTAATTAATAGAAATAGATAACAATTTGCCACAAACATGGCTGCATGCAATATAATAAATATAATGAATATATTCAAGACACAACTAGCCATAGCTAAGCATTTTGAGCTAAGAAACATCCTGTAAAATATTCTGATTTTCAACGATAGGGGGAATGCAAATGTTCTATTACAAAAAGGGTATACATGACTAGGTGCATGTATGTGTATATATGTAAGTGCTGGTGGTGCCTGAGTGGAATGTAAATAGACGTAGTGGTGCTGGATGGGCTGTGTGTAAGGGGCACTCAAGGCCTACCCCCTCCCCCTCTACTGGGTAGGATAACCACACACAGGGTCAAGGTTCATGGCTGGTGGTGGCCAGAGGGGCCACACAGCTTGGTGGTGGTGGGCAGACCACTGGTAGCCATGGGGACCAGGAATGCTTGATCCCTATTGGCAGAGCCAAGAATGCTTGTTTCTCATTGGGGGGAAAGGGTGGGGTGATACTCTACAATGAACCCATGTACTGTATATAATAAACCAGGGCCTAGGACTCTCTCGTCTCACTCTTACTTTGCTTCACTTTCTCTTTCTCTCCATCTGTATTGTTTTTCACCTTAGCCTACCTACATAGCCACAGACTCGAACACGCAACCCTACAATCCAATTTCAGGCACTTTGCAGGCTGATGTTTTAATCACCATTTGTAATTATTTTTCTAAATATTAAAATATCAAATGTGTCAACAGAAACTTGTATTAAAGAAATACATAACCAATGTATGATTAACCCTACCAATTTCCTAGCTCTACAGATGTAATTAACCATAGGATATAAATAAAACATGAATAAAATAAGTAAAACTGACTCTGGCTATAGTTCTTACCCTAGTCTGATTACTAGATTTGTCTACCTATAAATGCAGGTGGTATAAGACATGCTGATAACATTTATGTAAATGTAATGCTAGATAACAGATTAACATATTTATTTATTATATATATATATATATATATTACTTGGTATTCTACATTTCAAACATTAACTGAAATGACTTGAAACTAACACACTCCATAACTGCAATAAGTGTTTTAGCATGAGCCATGTGCTTCACACGGGTTTGTTTTGCTGCCAAACATCCCACAATGCACTGCGCGGCTGGAATTACGAACTAGTCTATATAGCTCCATCGCGAATTGTGGAATAGCTCTGTGTGTGTACGATTAAAGAATTAAGGTCATGATCAGGGCCGGTTGAAGGTACCGCCAACTTGGGGTGTCAGTCACCCAGGTAAAAGTACAGGGTGCCACATGCTACGGGGTGCCACATCAGTGTTCTTTTGTGTTTTTTTATAGATTATATTTGTAAGGGCGCCAAAATTGATTTACGTCCTGGAAACATCTAAGGTTATATTAGGACGGGTATCGACTTGTGACGATGTGCACTAACTCCAACTTTATAGTACTGCCCCACTGGGAAATCAGGCCGGCAGCACCATGACCCAATATTCCACCCAGTCACATTATCCTGACACTGAGCTAACCCAGTCCTTGCCCTATTCTATTAATGCCGAGCACCAGGCTAGGAATCGACAAGTATCAATTTTTATAAGTCATTCGTTTGATTCGACTGGGAACCGAATTTCTGATCTCCCTCACGCGAGGCCTGCGTTCTACCAATTCGGCCACCGCATCTGGAACAAAGGCATCTACATCTCGTTGACACACCTGCTCTCCCTCCGCCTTACCTGTCGTGAAGATGGTCCGCCATGCCTCGTCATGCTTCCGGTACATCCTCGGCAGGAAGACGCGTGCAATGAACTGTGGGAAGTAGACGAGTTGCTCCGTGGTGGCGAAGATGTGCCTGACAGCGCTGATGAAGTGCGACATCTGTGGGTCACGCTTCGCGCTCAGCCCGCCAATCCGCCTCTCAAACAGCACCGTACCGATCGCTGTCCGCCGATGCAGGCCATTCATTATTGATACCCACATAAGTTACTATGCTATACATATATCCTATATATAGGTACATAGATAAATACAGGGTCATGTGAAGATATGGAATTCAAAACTATTTAAAGGTTTTTCAAGGCTGCTTTGATAGGAATTCAAAACTATTTTCATTTGGATTTAGTCTGAAATCGCCATTGGGAATGGCAATTTCAAACTAATTTAGATCAGTGGGGACAGATTAATGTAATTCAAGACTTTTCAAGACTAATTATCCAAAATAGGTTATATCCAAGGCTTTTTCAAGGCCTTGAAATGGGGCAAATGAAGTTAAAGACTTTCTAGGCCCCATACAGACCCTGTATATAGATATATCATGGGGGTGATCAAAATGGGAAATATTGCACCTAGAGCGGGAACTGAACCCACATCTCTTGCATTCCTGGCCAGTGTGCTAACGATTACATCACCTAGGCTCCTTGTGGCTCTATGTGGCTCCTTGCCTGAGAGGTCAACGCAGACTCCTACACTCATCCCCCTGGAATTGTAAGTCTTTTAAATGGTCATTTAATGCTTACAATTACATACCTACAGGAAATGCACTTACATATGGGTCACTCTCCTGAAAACTGGCCAGAAGTGTCACATGGAGAGGTAAAATCTAATATTATAATTTTTTACATTTTTTGGTTGCAAATGAAAGCTGGAAATTTCCCCTTTACATCTATGCAAAATATAAATTGATCAGATAAAGAATGAAGGTATAGTCCATGATTAAGCTATGTCTTATGGCAGTAGAACATGTGTGTCACATGTGTAACACATGTTTAGGACACCACACAGTCTGCTTAATAAAAATATAATCAGAATTAAATAATATCATACTTCGAAGCATATTAATCATGGCATAGTATACAGAAATATGTAGTGCTTATATTGATAAAAAAAAGTAATTCCCAGCCATGCTCTATTCACTGAATAATTAGTGTACACTATTTGTGTGGCATCCAGACACCACTGGTTACACGTGTGACGGAAATTTGTAATGTTATTTCTGAAGACATCATTTGTTGTTGTTTTTTTAATTTAAGCATGCATACATGTTAATAAATACTTCCTTTTTGATTTGGGAACTGTTTTGTTTGATATATCAATGCAATACAAGATGTTAATAAGGATTCAACCACGTCCCATATGTCATGTTACAAATGTCTGACTGTAAAATGGGTTTTTTTGGTACAAAAACACTTCATAACTAAAAGGACCAAAGTTGCACACAGGTCAGTGCAAACTACTACAGATATATATTTGAATGCTGTATAATTTATTATGCGAACAAAAATAATGCATAGGTCACCATTAATTATGTTTGTTTGTTGGTTGTTGTTTTACGTCCTGGATGTTTAATCGTGAATTGCTATCAGTGAGTCCTTGGTAACAAACAGTGTGGTGTTCTCTGTGACGGAGTGGTTATAGTGTCTGAATTTTTTCTAGGTCGGACTCCTAATCTGAAGGTCAGTGGTTCGATTCCCTGTGCCCCCACCTCTGCCAATTTGGATTTCCACTGCTGTGTATAACTTACAGCGTCATCAAAGGCCAGTTGCTTTCATACCATGTCTATGTGGTGTGGGAGGTTAGAAATCCCTTGGATTGGTAAAAGTGTAGGCTCGGGCTTTCTATTGACAAACTGTCTAATGGTGAAAACAAGCCTATTCAGGCTTATCCATGATAGGCAGTATAAATCTTCAACAACAAAAAGTGGCCACACATAACCTACTTTCCAGGGACCAGTGAAACAGCTCCGTCTCCAGGTGGGGAACCCGCCGGCCGTCTCCCTCAGAGTCCCGGATCTCGACGAGACGCTCGATGAAGTCAGACACCACCTGCCGATGGAGCGAGGTGTACACACTGTTGGTTGGTTGGTTGTTGGCGTTTTAGGTCCTGGCAACATCTACGGTCATATCATTACAGATACCGACTTGTGACAGTGCGCACTCATGGCGACTTTATAGTGCTGCCCCACTGGGAGGCCAGGCCACCAGCAACATGACCTGTTATCCCACTCGGTCACCTAATCCCAACACTGAGCTAACCTATCCTAATAATGCCCAGCACCAGGCTAGGTAGTGACAAGTACAAATTTTATAAGTCATTGATTTGACTCAGCCGAAATTGCACCTTCCGCACGGGAATCTTGTGCTCGTACCAATTTGGCGCCCACTATTGACATATTAAAATGAAGCCAGGCATAAATGCGGTTGAGGCGCTCACCTCGTTGAAATTGTCAGTGAAGCTGGCAACATGGACCGGCTTCATCATGTGTTTGCTGATGTAGCCCCGCATCTTCTTCCACTCTGCTCCCTCCCTAAATATGGTACAGACAATATAGACATAACAAAGCTGTTATACTACATAACTACACACTAGATAGTGAGGTTTCCCCAGGTGTGGGGGAGCGCCAGAGGTGGTGCCATCAGTCATGAGCATGGGCAGGAGGCAGTACAGAGTATTCGGTGTAATAAAATATATAACAAAATAATTCTCTTACGCGCCTTTATACTTGCATACTGCATTATACATCACATATATATGATATTCAATCCTTTATTTCAGATTGCATCCT
This sequence comes from Branchipolynoe longqiensis, assembly GCA_030323885.1. NCBI lineage: Eukaryota > Metazoa > Annelida > Polychaeta > Phyllodocida > Polynoidae > Branchipolynoe > Branchipolynoe longqiensis. The sequence continues at coordinate 36,324,887 of CM059186.1, forward strand.
TTGTGTACAGAAAAGGTCTATGTGAATTTCAAAGATGAATAGAGACATGGGATGAAATGAAAACATTTATAAAGAGACATAAATAAGTACCCACTTGTTATATGTGACCAATACATATTAGTAGTTTAAGACAGGCTAATATCTTCCCACAATTCCATGCCTCACATTTAGACACTCATGGTGACTTTAAAGTGCTGCCCCACTGGGAAATCAGGCCACCGGTACCATGGCCCGATATCCCACTCAGTCACATTATCCTGATACTGAGCTAACCAGTCCTTGCCCTATCCTATTAATGACGAGCACTAGGCTAGGAAGCCACAAGTATAAATTATATTAAGTCATTGGTTTGACTCGACCAGGAACCGAACTCCGCAGACAAGAAGAGGTCTATATGAATATGAATGATGAATATATTATATATAATGGTTGCCTTTGATAGAAATTCAAGACTATTTTCATTTGGATTTAGTCCGAAATTGACATTCAGAATGGCGATTTCAGACTAATTTAGATCAGTTAGGACAGTTAAATGGAAGTCAAGCCTTTTCAAGACTAATTACTCAAACTAGCTTAAATTCAAGGCTTTTCAAGGCCTTGAAATGGGGCAAATGAAGTTCAGGACTTTTTGATACTTCTCCAGGCCACGTACGGACCCTGTAAATAAATAAATAAATAAATAAATAAGCGGAGTGCTTACGCCATGAATAGCCCCTTGGCACGTCCATTGTCTTTGCGCCAGTACAGCCATGGGTTTATCGGGATGCGGTGTGGGATGGTCCCCTCCCGCCGCAGGAAGTTCTCGATCAGCTCTACGTCCTTGGTATAAACCAAGGTCATGGGGCCGAGCGTCTCCCGGTATGTCTTGCCATACTTCCGGAAGCGGCTCTCGAAGAGGAGGTGGCTCTTGCCAATCCACTTCTTGAAGTCAAGCAGATTGCCTGCGTTGAGGGCGGGGGGTGGGGGTGGGGGGGAGGGTGGAGAGCAGAATTGCATGTGTTCTTTTGATTGGTTTAAAAAAATATTATATGCAGTTTATTCATTGAATAATATCCTTTGTCAGTGCTACTAGAGCCCTGGTCTTTGATCTAAGTTTTATTTGTTGGGGTTTCTATATCCTAGATTGATACTGCCTTGTGACAGTGTGCACTCATATAGTGCTGCCCCATTGGGTCACCAGGCCATGTCCTAATAGCCCATTCGGTCACATTATCCGGATATTGAGCAAACCAGTCCCTGTCCTACCGTAGCAAATCCATCCACCAGGCTAGGTAGTGACAAGTGATAATTTTGTATGTCTATGGTTTAAGTCTATAGTGGTTTGAACCCAGGACCTGCCAAATGGGAATCCAGCCAGAACTCTGTCGATTTGGCCCCCGAGTACAGTCATTGTCTTAGTTAAATCAAAGACCCTACAACACTAAGACGGCTCACTCCCTAGAACGCTCCAATGGTAATGTAAATTTCGCAGTGCCACCTTGTGGTGGGTTTGATCAGCCCAGCTGCTGGTTGTTGTTTCACATGTAAATACAATTATATTATACATGATATAGGTAAGTATGAATACACATCAATATGAAATTGCTATGAACAAATACACATCATCATCAGCATCATCATCAGCATCGCCATTATCACACATCTTTCACATTCATATTTACATTTATACATATAATATAGCACCTGTTTAACCAAGAGAACAGCCAGCACACCAAGTGGTGGGTTTGATCATTTTGATTACACAGTACAGGCTATAGTGTTATAGGGTCTTTGGTTAAATGTAGGTCATGAGCCCTCAGGCTGACTGACACAACAGTACAATGTGCGTTCAGTTATCCGCCTGCTCCCAATCTGTCCCTTAAAAATGTAGATTGGGAGCCCTCAGGCTGATAAGGAAGGTCCTGGACGCAACATGTAATTGGGGTTGGGGGCCAGACTTTATGATAAACCAAGCAGTGTTTCGTGTTTTTTTTTTGTTTTTTTTTGTCCATTAGTTGTTTAAGCAGGGGAAATTTCAGTCATAGAGGACTGGTCTTCCTCATTCCACTGCTGGTCGATAGAAAGCCCGAGCCTACACTTTTACCGACCCAAGGGATTTTTAACCTCCCACACCACATGACATGGTATGAGAGCAACCGGCCTTTGATGACGCTGTAAGTTATACACAGCGGTGGAAATCCAAATTGGCAGAGCTGGGGGCATGGGGAATCGAATCACCGACCCTCAGATTAGGAGTCTGACCTAGAAAAAAGTCAGACACTCTAACCACTCCGCCACAGATAATGCCGCAAGATAGTGAGGTTTCCCCAGGTGCGGATATATATTATATATGCATATCTAATATATAATATATAATGTGTACTATTTATATTATATGCATTATATGGATATATTATATATATATTATTTTAATAATATATATAATATATATTATATACATTATATATATATTATGTATATTATATATATATATCATACATATTATATGTATAATATATATATAATATACATAAAATATATAATATATATTATTTATATTATATATAATGTGTACATACCATATTATATAAAATATATAATATACATAATATATATTATATAATGATATATATTAGCTATTATACATATATTATATATAATGGATAATACATAATATAAATCTATAATACATATAAAAGATATAATACAAATTACATATAATATTAATGATATATATTATAAATCATGTATACAATATAATACTATGCATAATATATTACATATAATAAATGCTATATATATATTATACAAAATGCATTTATTATATTCTATATCATATATATTAGACATAAAATATATAATAATAGCATATATATATATGCTATATACAATAGTATCTATCTAGTCATCAAATATATTAGCTACATAACATTTCATACAATATTATCATACAGATATATAATATTGCATCAAATATTATATACAACACATATATAATATTGCATACAATATTACACATAACATACTCAGCATATAAGGTGTCAGATAACTAAATTACTCCTACCTATAATCGGATATCCCTTAGGCCCCGGCATCTCAGAGAAGGGCCGGGCGGGAGCGGCCGAGGCCCGGCCCCCTTCCCCGCCGTCCACGGACGGGGGTGCCGTGGTGGTTGAGTGCAAGGCGGCCTCAGCGCTCACCATGCTTGTCGAATTGTTGCCATGACAACCTCCCAGCAGACGACATCTACCGACTATTCTTAACGGTAGCGATGTCCACTGAAGCACCATGACTGCGGTATTACTGTTAGTGGTAAAGTGGAGTAGTAGACTGACCGGCAGTGGCAGTACTCCCGGCCACCTCTCACAATATCTCTCTATTCTGTGTACAGTTGTTGGTTACACTACGATGTGTCTAGCTGGGGTTGGTTGTTGATTTAACTCTGTCCAACTGTATTCATTGTACATTCATAGAGTTCTGGAAAATCACTCAAACACCCCTCCTCTCTCTCTTTCTCTCTCTCTCTCTTTCTTTCTCTCTCTTTCTCTCTCTTTCTTTCTATCCTGTAGTTAGTAATGGCCCTGTCACATTACGACGCATCTCGCCAGCACGCCGCCAAAGCGTAAAATCACTTTTTTATGTCGAGAAGCATCAAACTTTTCTGTGTGGGGGGCAAAGTTGGACATATACATACCATATATATAGCATGTGGCCAACGTATGACCATCGTATGACCAACGTATGGGTAACGTACCTCCCGACGAAAATTGCTTGAATTACGCTCACGGTACTTCACAGAACGCCCGTGAACATTATATACGTTATTTGATAGCCAGAACTACGCGTCATATGCTACATACGTCAAGAGATGCTGGAGAAATGCTAAACGTACATTAGACGTACGTTAGACGTACATTATCCATATATTGTCAGTACGGCGACTGTATGTTCCCACTTCCTTTAAAGTAGGTCAATGTAGTGCAATGTAGTGAACAATGTTGGACTAATGTACATCTAATATGCATCGACATACACCTAATGCATACATAACATACGGCGGACGTAAAATCCACATGTTGTCGAACGTTGTCGTACATCGAAGGTTTTGTGCATGCACAAAACTTTGCGGACTCCCTGACGTGCAACGCTGTATACCAACGAACGCCTAATGCACGCGTAGCATAACGACGTAGCGCAAAAAAATCACATACTTCGATGTACGTTTGCGCGATGAGTCGTAATGTGACAGGACCATTACGTGTCTTCATGGGACAACTCCCCGTCCGGACCAATCTCGTCATGTTATCGGAAGAGTAGTCAAATTACATCAATTCAGTTTTGTACATACAAAAAAAGATGTTCGGACATGGTTGGGGTCCGTCCATCACACTCGACAATAGAGTTGGATGCGGAGCAATATCAATTATCTTAAGTGGTTACATTATTGTTGTAGTTTGGTTTTGTGCATGGCCATATAAAATATTATTAAAGCTGCATGGTCCGATGGTTTTGAGGTTCCGTCATTTTCTCAGATAAATATATTAGGTTGATCGGTATAATCTAGCTTACTTTAGTTTGAAGTAATTTTGATTTTAAATGGCTAACTTTGAAGATATTTGAAGTGCAACCATGCAAAATTAATTTTGGCAAGGACACCAAAGCTCTGATGCCATAGGCTTGTGAAGCAACACGTTCTAGTAAGTTGCTACAGTATGTATTGCCTTCTATGTGGTGGCAAATGTTTAGTAAGTGCACCACTATCTAAATTAGATAGGTAGAATCAAATCTAGATAATTGTCTTGGATTTGAAATGTTGATGTTTTCATCGGACTATGCAGCAGCCAATTATAACAAGAACATGTTATACGAAATACAGAATCACCCTGTTAGCACTCTAGATGGATTCCTAAATAAATGCAGTGTTAAATGAATCAGCACTACACGACATTATTATAATTAGCATAAAAATAGCGGTGCTTGCCGGTAACAGGCTCAGCAAATCCTTCTGATCCTGTTGCCGGTGAGCACCACAATTTCAGCCAATCACAGCGCAGCTTTTCCATTGCAATTGGCCGCCACCTATGGGGGTGGCCATTTTGGACACAACAAACTGCCTTCGCAGTTCAGACTAGCATGGCCCTGGTCCCCTACTCTCCCAACACATACTTGGTTCATTTAAACATAAAAACTAAACAAGGTTGTGCTTGGAGAGCATTTGTCGGAGTACGCGCAGTGTCCCAGCGAGCTATATATAGCTGGTCCCTTTAAGTGAAGACATTTTTTTTATTAATTATAAAAATTATGAAATAGTTAACCTTTTCTGGAGTCATTAACATTGTAACATTTCGTTTCCAATTGCAAGTACTATGAAACTGTTTCAAACACTGAGTACAGATACAGTACAAGAACTATTTTCACCATTTGACACGCTATGTATGGACCCAGTTATGGTATAGTAAAAGATGAATCCTGAAATTGCCCCTAAACATTGAAATTTGAGCCGAACATTTGTGTAAAATTGGTGATTCCATTTGGACTGTTTACCTTGATAATATTTTTCTGCTTTTTTCTTTAATCATCACAAATAAGACAAAACCATAGTAATGAGGTTTCAAATTATTATTACTACTGTTTATAAAGCAAGTGGCATGTGAAATGCCCTAAAAATGTCAAGCTTTATGTGGGAAATATTTGATTTTGAAGTCAGATTGGTGTCCATGCTATACTGCTATTTATTGGGTGTGAGCATCATTTAACCTACTTAAAAATGTCACAATATGTTTATTTTCAATTATTCTAGATTGTTATAGATGTAATGTTATATTTATTATTATAGATGTAAAAGGACATACACATTGAGGAAGCTTGTATAAAATATAGGACTTTGACAGCATTTTGATGTTGTGGTACTGATGTCACAGTATTGGTACACAACTTCTGAGAACGACCCATATGATATATCATCACATATCATGTTAGCGCGGATACACATAGAGAGTAGATCTAACTGCATCCTCCATGTGTGTGTGGCTAGTTCGTGTGTACAGTGCCTAAAATACTGTACGAACTGTAGCGCCTGGAGTCAACCCAAACAAACAAACCCCGGTTCGATCGATGTTGTCAACCAAACTTGAGACGGACGCTGTTCAGGATATCTCCAGTTTCCTCCGTGAATCGGTGTTGTCCACACGGCACAAGGAACGCCGATCGTGTTAACACAGTCAGGCAGTGATGGCTTGATGAGTGATGCATACATGTATAGAGCTAGGTCGAGCGTACGTAGGCCTATATTCAGAGATAATAGTAGCCTGGTACCCTGGCCTTTCAACAGAGGTCGCCACTGTGGTTGCAGACAGCACCTAGCGGCCAAGACAGGTATAGGAACCCGACTAGCCAGAATACTATAGTCAAACCTCTCTAAATCTACCGACCTTGGGACCGACTTTAAGTTCATTTAGGGAGGTGGTCGCTTTAGGGAGTTATAATATGGATGCAATGGTATTGTTGGGACCCAAATAAAGCGATCGACATAGGGGAGTGGTCGATCTGTATAGGTTTTACTGTACAAGAAATAGCGGTGTGTGGCAATGCAATGCAATGGTGCCACCTTTGGTGGTCGATAAATATGGACAGATCGATGAATACAAATATTGTCAAGAGTGGGTTGGGTCCAAAAACAGTAGCCTTTCTGACAAACTATCTTTGGAATAATAATACGATTACTTTTCATCATTACGTTGTTGTGTACTGTTATGTCATCACGGTGTGTACAATATGGTTTTACTTCTGGGCTTATCGTTTTAGTGTTGTTTGGCCATCCTTCTTTTGTTAGGCGTGCTAACTGTTGTAGTTTGTTGTCAGATTTTGTTTCATGTGGAATGCACTCTAAGTCTTCGCTGTCAAACCTGATTGCTACGACCATGAATTTGTTGATGAACAGATCGCTAGGTTCTATTTGGGATGAATGGGTGCGCGACAGGGCATCTGAAAAAATTGTTTACACTTTTTTTATGAATCACGGTTAAGTTGTAATTCTATAGACGCATTCGCATGCGTTGCATGCGGGCAGACAGACTATTTATCGGTGTTAGCATTATGTTGACAAGTGGCTTATGATCTGTCTCGACTGTAATTTCTTTTCCAAAGATATAGTCGTGAAACTTTTTACAGCTGAAACAGATCGCCAGTAATTCGTTTTCGATTATTGCGTATTTAGCTTGGGTTGTCTAGCGCTTTGGACGCCATCGAGATGAGTCTCTGTTCTTGGAACTCGCTGACTCGACATATTTCCAAGCACTTGTCCAGCATCAGCTTTGACATTTGAAGTAGTTTATCGTGTAGTTGCTTGTCCTTCATGCCACTAACTAAACGGTGTCTCAATATGGAGTCTTCAATGTCTCTGTATTCACAAACAGCAATTTTGTGGCGTAACTCCCGGATGTAGGTGTCTATAAACTGATACTTCTGGTTGAACATGTTGAATTGATAACGAACCACTGTCTCGTTAGACTTACTTTCACAGTACTCCCGAAATGCTGCTATTAACGGCTGTATCTTTTCGCATTCTGAGTCGTCGATTGGAAGCATCGGGAATACATTCGGAGCTTCCGTGCCAGCGACATGTAAAAACATGAAAGCGTCTTCTCCGGTTTACTTGTAATTCCTGCCGCGCCAACAAATATTTCATATGTCGTTATCTAAGTTAGATATGTAAAATCAAATCTAGATAATTGCTTTGGTTTTGAAAATTTGATATTTGATCGGACTATGCAGCTTTAATACGCAAAGATACAATCATCGCACAGAGACAAACACAACAACATAACCTCCGACTATACATTATTTCTTTATTCAAAAAGGAAAACCAAGACTGCATGCTTATTGCCACTATGCCAAGCACATAAATACATATGGAATGAACGAGAGACTTTTGAGCCAGCGTCCCTCCGAAGAAGGTGTAGACTGTTCTCTAAGTGATCGAAACAACGCGGCACTACGGAATATGTATATATAGATGTATATATATATCTGCATATGTATAGAGGAATATTGGCTTATTATATAATCAGCCTTATCTTAAAGAGCTTCCAAACTATATTTGATAGACCGACATTAGGAGGGATCTCACATCATACCAGGTCAAATAATGGAAGGACACACTTCCTTCCCGCTTTCATGGACCTTTTTCCTTATCTAATATTGTAAATTACATCGAAATAAAGCAGGCTAGTTCGAATACATCTCATTTTACATTTAATTTCACACCACCATTGACATCAAAAATATCCTTCATTTTTTTAATATATATTTTTGTTCCCGTTTTTTTTCCACATATATAAACCAAAAAATAATAATTTAAATAATTTATTCTAAACATGACTCAACCAATCTTGCGTAACAACCTATTTGATTACCATGACTTCTAACCACTGCACTGATTATAAAATAAAACCATTATATATGTATATAAAAACAAATTTTCAAATATTCCAAGATGCAGCTTTCAAGGCTACCACCAAACTTCCTCTATATATGAATGGACATACTCATGACAGTATCATTGGTCGACAATTTGTATTACCGATTTTCTGATACTTCCTGTATGATTTTAAATCTAAAATTCAGTCTACGATGTCAATTGCAGGTGAAAAAATGGGGTACACTAAAAACTTATTTGAGTTGCAAAGGTACCATTAAGGAGAAGACGAACTAGGATTATTAAAATGCATACGCATAAATATTGTAACAATCGTTACCTTTTCTTTTTTTTCTTTCTCTTTTTAGTGTGTGGTCTGCTCCCTTACCCCGGCATATTGTGTATATGAACCGGGGTGTACACCAGACCTTTCGACATGGGTTGTTACTACGAGTGTTCACATGGGGCTAGAGACAACAACAGTATATGGTTTCTGTTTGTTTCTCCTTCAGTTCACTGTGCGTGTGGTAGGTAGGCTTGTACCACCAAGTTCTCAGGTATCCTCAATGTATGTTAACGGGCATTATTATAAGAGTATAAGGAACAACATCCAACACAAGGCAGCATATTGCTGCTGTCTTCTTCCAATTCATCAAGTTGTGCTTTTGCTTCTTCTTTCTTTTTTTTCTTTCATTTTTTGTAAATACCACATTACTGTTTACGTTTTGTTGATGTGTTTAAAAAAAAGGTTTTTGTTGTTGGTGTTTTGTCTGTATGTCTGTACTTTTATGGTGTGTATGTATGTATGTATGTATGTATGTATGTATGTATGTATGTATGTATGTATGTATGTATGTATGTATGCATGTGTCTATGTATGCATGTGTCTGTATTATATGTATGTATGTGTCTATGTATGTGTCTATGTATGTATGTGTCTATGTATGCATGTGTCTGTAATATATGTATGTATGTATGTATGTATGTATGTATGTATGTATGTATGTATGTATGTATGTGACCCCCAATAGCCGATGTACACTTGTTCTGCTGGGGGGTCGTTAAACAAAGTATGTGTATGTGTGCATGTATGTAGCTGTGTGTACGTACATATATGTATGTGTGTGTATGTATGCATATCTGTATGTATTTGTGTGTATGTATCTATGTATGTATGCATATGTATGTATGGCATCTGCATGTGTGTATTTAAGCATATGTATGTGTATGTGTGTATGTATGTATGTATCTGAGTGGGGTGGTGGTAATCGTAACCATAATAGTAAACAGTAATAATAGCAGCAATCATAACAACATGGTATACGCACACAGTTCTTCTAGAGCATTCCTACAAGTAGCTAGACCGTGCTTTATGGAACTCTGTGTGCATCCACATGGGCGGCGCGGCGCGGCCCTCTGCACACGGCCGACGCGGGGTGAAGGCCCGGGCCGCGCTCCGGTGGAGTTATTATCGGGATAATAAAGGCACCGCGTGGCAGGGACGTCGCCGCGCGCACTGACGGAGGCCCTTAAGAGACGAGAACCACACTGCTCCCAAGAGCGGTCAGACGCACAGCAGCGCCCCACACGCACGCGAAGAAGCACGGCCTAGGTCGCGCTGGTCGGTCGCTCCCCGCGTCGCAGAAGTGAGGACCGCGCGTTGCTAATTAATTAATCAATTAATATATATATATATATATATGGGCATATATAATATATATGGATATATATATATACATATATATATATATGTATGCATCTATGTGTATCTATATATGTGGTAAGTATGAATATATGTGTGGCATCTCGACCACTACTACAGTGGGTGACTGGCCCCTTTTTCGGTCGGCCGGCCGGCCGCTTTACAATTTCAACCAGAGGGGAGTTTGGGGTGGGGAAATCCCGTCATACAGGGATAAGCGAGGAGAGGGTGGGGTGGTGACATGGGGCTATGACATGTCACAGGTGGGATGGATGGGGTGGGGACATTGTGGAGTCGACAGAGCGAGTCTCCAGGCCGATGGGCTGGCCATTGTTTTCTGTGATTGTTGTTGTTGTTGTTGTTGTTCTTGGTTTCGTTTATATATATATATATGTATAATTCCCCTAGAAAGGAGGAAGCCAAATCATCATATAAGGGTAGACACGCAGGTTGGAACATGGCACGGCGCGTGACGTGTGAAGGATAGTCTCAATACGCACTAAAACCAACATTGTAATGCAACATGGGAACACAAACTGTACATGGAATGATGAAGTTACAAGCAATAACTCGGTACATCCTCAATTATTAACACCGGCAAGTTAGTCCGTTTGTTGTCTTTGTCCTGCTACTCTCAACTTTTTCCATTTTCTGTGTATGTGAATTTATTCCCCAATAGGGATTTTGTTCTTTTCCATATCTTTTGGCTAACTCGCCGGTAGCAAACATCAAACATATGCCGAGTCCCCGCCACTAGGGAGGTGTTATTGTGCACGAACCTGGACCAATAGTTCCCAAACAAGCATCCTAGATAGGACAGTCAGACTGCAGTGCCAGAACCAGCGAGGTGTCCCAACCACCTTACTCACACTCATAATGATCGAGTGGGGAAGGTCGAGCAACCAACTGGCTTTGACCTAGATAAAGGATTCACCCAGTACTCGCAGTACACGGGTGAACGACAACGTAGTCTAAATACGGGCGAAAATAGCTTTAGTATGGAACAGGAAGTACAATGCCTGGCTCCAGTGTCAAATGGTTACTTATATCAGCACAGAGTTGGTGAAATGGGAGAGAATGCAAAAAGACAAGATGACGGCCATAGAACGCCGTCGATTTCAATTTAAAATCTGATTAAACTAGATATTTTATTATATTTTTCAACTCAAAGGTAGCGGGGAAATATGAAGACATATACAAAGAATAAATGTTGCTTCTTAGATCGTGAAATTAGGCTCTCATAAAGACTCATTTCATTAGCCCAATTTTTCGACCGTTTTTATATGAGGCTGGTTTTCACCCGTGTACTGCGAGTACCGGGTGAATCTTTCATCTAGCTTTGACCCTGTGAGAGTCTCCTCCTAGAACTACCAGGCCCAACCTTGCACACATACACACACACCTAGTAGCGAGGTGGGAGAAAAGCAGCAACCATCTCCCCCTTCGTACATTCATCATCATCGTTGACCAATTCCACACCTTAACCCATCCACCAAGGCATACAAGCCCACTCAAGATATCGCCAACTCTTTGTGTTTACCTAACTGATCCTCACTTCATGGAGAGGAAAAAGTACACGCTCTTTTATCGCTCAATGGACATGGATACGCCCTGGCACCTGTTGGTAACCAGAGTGCATGCTTAACATCTCCAGTCCCAATTACAGAGGAAAAATTCACCGATAACGACTAAGTTGTTGACAATTGAATGCGTGGTTCATAACTGAGCTGAGCAAATATACAATAACACTTAACAGTATTAGTATCGTTAACGCCATTGGGTATCATCGATAGCTCGGACTAGCGCATAGTTTTGACGTTCCGCACTAGATGGCGCCACAGCCGGGCGTATCACCACACTAAATGGCGCCAGCTACGCTAAAGCCGGTGTCGCAGTTTCCGCCCTCAGCATACACTCAAATGCATTGTCAATGGCCGTAAGCAATCTTCATACAGAAAAAGTCAAATATCTCTCAAATTACACCACCTAGAAACAAACCGCTTGGCACACACATAGAAAACATATTCAACAAGCAGATTATATACAATTTATAACGTTAGGGTTCTTGATTTCTATTAATTTTGAATAAAACTAATGTTTTTCACTGCGCGTACCGTCAAACTCAAGGCATTGTCAATGGTTGTGAGCAATCTGCATGCAGAAAATACAGCAAAAGTGAAATATCTCTAAAAACACACCACCTAGAAACAAATCGCTTGGTACACGTATAGAAAACATCTTTACCAAAAACATTATATTCAATTTATAAGGTTAGGGTTCTTGATTTCTATTAATTTTGAATAAAACTAATGTTTTGCACTGAGCGTACCGTCAAACTCAAGGCATTGTCAATGGTCGTGAGCAATCTTCATACAGAAAATACAGAAGAATTAAATATCTCTAAAACCACACCTAGAAACAAATCGCTTGGTACACATATAGAAAACATCTTTACCAAAAACATTATATTAAATTTATAAGGTTAGTGACGATGCTGTTCGATTTTTTTTACACATGCGCAGAAGCGATGCGGAGGGCGGAAACTGACGGAGGGTGGAAACTGCGACACCGGGTTGAGAGGGAAACTACGTCCATTGCTCTTTCTACACTTGACAACATTACGAAATATTGACTCGTATAATAAATAACCTTGTTGTTGTTGTTTGTTTTTTTGGGGGTGGGGGGGGGGGTTAATATCTACTTGTATGCTAATCAACTATGCCTTCTACGCCATAAACTGTACTTAGACGGGACCAATACAAGCCTCGTAGCACACTTGTTTATATTAACTTCCGGGTATCTGGCCTCACTCCCGAACCGCTACCAACTTGATCACGACGGCAAAAGCAAATTAGTTACTAACTTCTATGATTAAAAAAAAAAGAAGGTTTTCCCTTTGGGGGGGGGAGGGGGGGGGGGAGAATAGAGGTGGCGTGCGTAGAGAGGGATGGGGGTTGGGGGGGGGGGAGTAGGAGGTTGACATGAGCTCTACTCATATTAAAGTCGCCGGTTATACCTCACCCAGATACAAACAAATCCAGCATCAAAAGCTCTCCAAACATACCCTTGCTTAGTTTGTTCAGTTCATGCCACTGAACATGTGGGAGGAGAGTTGAGGTCTGTGATGTATGAATGACATCATAGGTGGGATTCCCTCATCACATGACCTAGAGGGGTTCCCCCCACACAGGGGAAGCCATGGCAACAACCAAGATGGCAGTCACAGAAAGCTCTCGATTCAACTTTTAAAGTCTCTTAATCTACATGATTTAATCACACAAATCTACATGATTTATTTACACAAAAAGTAGCTGGTTATGATAAATAAACATTTGAACTTTATATTTATCATTTTAGATTGCAAATTCTAAAATTCTTTTCTCTATATGGTTGTCTAAAAGTGTCAGCGCTGCTGGACTAAATAAAACACAACAGAAGCAACCAATGTCAGCACTCTCCTCCCACATATGTAGTTGCATAAACTGAAAACTGGCAAACATATGCTTGGAGAGCATTTCTCAGAGTACGGGTAGTGTCTCAGCGACCTATATCTGGTACCTTTAAGACATATATTTGTTAACAATAAGAGTGTGGACATGCTGAAATCAACTGTCTAAATGTTACCTTCATGATTAAGTCATTGATTGGACCCATTTTCTTTTCCAATTAGATACACAATTTGCAATGTAACGACGAGGTGAGGCCAGTTTGGGCACGGTAATGTACATTCACCACAAGTAGAAGACTGTTAGTTTCTCATAATCTTAAAAATTATATATATTAAAATAAAATAAAAAGGTTTAACGCTGCATTATAATTAGTATTACGCTGGAATATTATAGACAGTTTTGTACACGTACATACATACCGTATGTGATAAATCCGAGTTTAAATGCATGTACTTGCTTTAATCTAATTGTGTTTCTTCTAAACGGACAGCGTGCACTATTATTCCCGATTACTTACAACCTGATCACCACATTGCTGACTCTGGCTGCTATTATTTACTAAAGAGTTGGCGTTCTAGATAGATTGACAATAATTGTCTCGACGCTCTCGTGATTTGAGTGGCGGCTTAAGGTGTGGAATCACTGGGTTCTCCTTTGAACAGACCTGGCGTTGCTCATGTAATTTTTTTTAAAGAAGAAAAATAAAGAATTAATTTTTAAATAGCCAAGAGATTGAACTAAAAAAGTCCCATGTACTTAACGTTGTAGAAGTGCCACCATTGGAAACGGCTAGTCCTTATTAGGGCGATCGCGGTCGCGTCACAATGCGACACCATCTTGAATCTCGTCCTCGTTGTTGTTGTTTAGTTTGTTGTTTTTCTGTTGTTGTTGTTGTTGGCCTTTATTTGTTTTATGTTTCACTTACAAGGCCCGACTAGGACTGCCGTAGAAGCTTGTTGGTGCGCTTGTTTGCAATTTGAACGCGGTCATCCAGCGATATTGCCTGTATGTATGCGACAATACATAGCAGGAATTAAACATAGCGGAAGAAGACGGAGGAGGGAGGAGGGGGGAGGGGGGGGGGTGAATACAGACTGATTGGTACAACAAACAAATCTTGGTGGGGGGGGGGGGGGCGGTGATGCGGATTCCGAGGGACACCAGTTTGCCAGGGACACTTCCATTGAAATGCATTGTTAACGGCCGTGAGCAGATCTTCATACAGAAAAAGTCAAATATCTCTCAAATTACACCACCTAGACACAAACCGCTTGGAATACATATAGAAAACATGTTTTGCAAAATGATTATATTAAATTGATAAGGTTAGGGTTCTGGATTTCTATTAATTTGTAATAAAACTGATGTTTTGCACTGCGCGTACCGTCAAACTCAAGGCATTGTCAATGGCCGTGAGCAGTCTTCATACAGACAATACAGAAAAAGTGAAATATCTCTAAAACGACACCACCTACAAACAAATCGCTTGGTACACATATAGAAAACATGTTTAGCAAAAACATTATATTAAATTTATAAGGTTAGTGACGATGCTGTTCGATTTTGACGCGTGTGCAGAAGCGATGTGTCCCTGGGAAACTGGTGTCCCTGGGAAACTGCAACAGCGGGTTGAGTGAGTTGGGTCTCTTTTTTTTTCACCCCCGCCATTTTCACCAAATGAATAAATGAAGAATGGCGAAGCACAACTACGACTAAGAATAAACATTACACATACAGACAAAAGGGACGAGGTAATTTCAAAAAGGTGAAGGTGGTTGGCTAACAGAAGTTGGTTTCATCTCAACTGCCCCAAAGCGGTGCGATTCGGATGGCGATCGCACATGCACATCCCGCCGAAGCAGCGTAGACGAAGGTCGCAACGGTCACTGGCTACATTCAATATGTATGTATGCATAAATAAAAATTTACATATATATATATATGTACATATATATGCCAAAAAAAATCCCCCCAAAAAATCTCTCCAAAAGATGGGTGGTGGTGATGGTAGGAGTGAGGAGTACAAAAACAGTAACTGTATTCAGCATCAACATATCGGTGCACGGTCATCACAGGTGGTCGTAACAACAAAATATTTAAAAATACCCCCCCCCCCCAATCATGCACAGGAACAAAAAAAGTGGTTTTCTTTCTCTCTTTTCTCTCTTACTCTCTCTCTAACCAGGTGGACACATGACAAAACAGACCGGAGACCTGAAAGAGAAGGCGACACAAAAATCAATGAACATGAGAAAGGGAATCTACAGATGGGGTCGGGAAGTGATGATACTCCATGGTATGAATGAATGAATGAATAAATGCTTAACGGCATATCAGCACACTAAGGTCTATACAATGGATACTCCATGGTACCCCCTTCCCGACCTCAATGTTGCAGCCTTCTGAAGAAACAAGAAAGTAAGAATAATAAACAAGACGAGCCTAGCAGGCAAATCTGACCACGCATGCGCAAGTAGCCAGATTGTGTGGTGGGTGGGGGTGGGTTGTTTTATTAAACACATTTTTTAAGGGTTTGGGTGAGGGGGGGGGGGTGTTAATTTCGCTCTCTCTCGCTCTCTCTCTCTGTCTCTCTCTCTCTCTTTCTAAATATATATATATACAAATATCGATCCATGCTTTAAAGATGATGCAAAAGTGGTAAAACGTGATATAAATACAAGTAAAAGAGCAGTCCGAACGAAGCACAGAACACATAGGGGTGGTGGAAAATTGCTATGCATTGCCGGACGACCTAACAATGCAGACCTGTGTAGTGGATGACAGAGATGGCGTCTGCGTAGCGAGTACAAGCAGCTCATTGGTGGGTGGCCAGCCCTTCCTGAACAGGTCCCAGGGCCGACCTGGGCAACCATCAATAGAGGGGGTGTAATGACGTCACGAGGCAACTTTCGGTGGCCATATTGGATTACATACAGAAGGCTCGCACCTGTCTACATTGTGCTTATTTACCTATTTGTTGGTTTATTTGTCACTGTTTTGAGCAGTTTGGCCTCACAAGGAAAATTATGTTACTGCATCAGCATACATTCACAACAGGGCTAGGCAAGGGTGCTCGTAATCCAAGATGGCTGATTGCTGACCTCTGACCACCGAGTGATGAGGTCACGTGCACTCCCTCTATAACGGCTACTCGACTGGTACCGGCTGATGACCTCGTTCCGTGTGTGCTGTGACGTTTTTCTGCTGCACCACCTAGTGGCGGCCTTGTGTACTAAATGGGAGTTACAAACCTGTCCCGTGTGATGCTGTTGCGGGTGTCTTAGGGGAGGGAGGGGGGGGGGGGATGGTAAGGAGGGTGGGGGGGGGGGGCAGGGGCAGGGTACGGGTGTGCAAGGGTTGGTGGAACACAGCACACCCGGCCAAGTCAATCGATGTGTGAGGAAGGAACAGGCGGGTGGTGTGTATCACCGTGTGTGTATGGGGGCGGCGGCGGGTTTGCTAGTCACAACCACTAAGACTATTGGATAACTAGGCAAAGGGAATAAGAAGAAGACAGAAGGTGGTTCTGTGTGTTGATGTTGTTGATGTAGTTCTGATGTTATATTATTATCGTCAGTCGGGACGGAGATAGTGTATCCCCGCCCGGACGAGATGTGTAACCTGCGGGGGGCGCCTGTAGGTGGCGCCACCCGTCGCCTTACTCTTTGAGCAGTTTGGTGGCCCGTTTGTTAGCCTCTTGGATACGCTGATGGTTCGACAATGCCTGGAACACAAGAGAACACCGCGGCGGGTCAGCAACAACAGGTACCCAACTAGGTCACAGAGACGCGGACGGAAGGCGTCATACTAAGTCACAGAGACGCGGACGGAAGGCGTTATAACGGCAACCAGTGCGATGCACAACAGCGAGGAAGCAAGAAAGCATTTAGTAGTAGATGTAGACGTCATGAACAACACCGAGGAAGCAAAAGGGCATTTAATTTAAGTGCATATAGAGATTATATATAACAGTCATTTTCAGAAATTGTGTACCATATTTTTGCTTTCCGTGTTACATGATTAATGATTTTGCCTATTTTCTGAGTTGTAGTAAGTCAAATAGTTATATAGTTATTGTTGACTCTGTGTATTAAGTATGTTAGCAATACTAAATGTATTTAATCTATCTGACAAAATGTAGCCAAAATATGCTTATCTGATTTTGTGCTAAAGTGAAAATATGAAAATTTGTATATCAACACCATACATCTACCCAGACATTTCCTCCCCCCCCCAACTCTATTTTGACCTAAATGTAATCAATAAAATCTTGGATGAATTTGTTGTGTGTGTGTTGACAATGATTTTCTGGATGGATGGATGTTACACGGTTAAATTCACCACCTTTCTCAATTTGTATGAGATCAAAATAAAAAAGTGAAAATAAAAAATGTTAACACTGACATATGCATAACATATAAACCTTCATATGAATATATATTCTGCTAATATTTAAAATGTTTTCTGCTATTATTTGGAATGTTTTCACTTTTCATTTCCATATCACAAAATTGGTACACAGTTTCTGAGAATGACACACACATGTATAGTTATGAATGCAACTACAAAAGGAGGCGTCACACCCTTATTTTAACAAAAATATATATTCGGTGTGAAGGCAGACAACTGGAGCTGAAGATTAAAACGCGTGAGTATTTTGTTCGCTATTGCTATGCTAAGCTATGACTACACCAAAATATAAATGGTGTTATAGGGGGATAACATTCTTTCATTATTTTTTTTTAATGGAAAAAAAGTAACGTGTGTGTAGATTCCAACAATACATTTCATTACAGCTCATTCATCGTTCTTTACAGCCATCGTTAACGTTATCGCCCTACATAGGTGTTCATATTTACTGCAGCTGTAAGGAACAAAAATTTTGTATTACTTTATATGTGTATGTAAATATATATAGATTTTTTTTTATATCTTAGTTTACAATTCTCATCAGAACCTCAATGACTGAAAAAGCAAGCAACAACAGATAAATAGATGGAAGTATAACAAATGGAATAGGGTGTATGGATATGGTATCGGTCTTGCACAATGTGCCCTATAGAGGGATGAATAGTAACCCTAGATGTGGAATGATATCAGTATCGATTTCGATTTGAGATGGATATTCCTCATTGGTCTCCAGGAATAATAGACCACCAAAGAAAGAGGAAGGGAACAAGAAATTTAAAGCTGCATGGTCCCATGGTTTTCAGTTTGTTATTTCTTTATACATTTTTTTTTTGTGTGACAAGTTTTATATTGTGCCCATAACGTATAAGCTCCCGTGAGGGTGCTTGTTTTCAACGCTGGACAGCTGTGATACTGGCTTGGTCTGGTCCCACACTCAGGAGTCTTTACCTGATCTTTCTCGGGCCAACCTTTGCGGTTTTGGGTGTTAGTAGTTTCTATATTAGTTTTTTTGGTTAATTTTCAAGTTTTTTCCTAACCTGTATATGATAACTTAGCCTACTATGTACATCTACGCAGATGACATACAGGCCTGTGGGACATAAATACATTAAGTTGATCACTATAATCTATTCTACATTAGTTTAAAATAACTTTGATTGAAAATAGGTGATCTAGGAATTATTTGAAGTGAAGTTTATTTAGCATGCATGTTGAAAATCTGACAACAGGTTTCACCAGTCATATGTTCTATTAGATTTAGTTAGTTCAGTGAAACCCTCTTATAACACGATTGTTAGTGTTCATGTGGTATGCAGGTAATGCAGTACCTCGGATACCTTAGGTGCTAAAATACCTCAGGGAGTTTGACGCCCCTGCCTTGCAAACTTCTAAACCACTGCCTTGTAGTACAAGTTCAGGTTCTTGATAGAATCAAAGGCTAAGGGAGCAAACCCTAACAGAAAACCATGTTATCGTGGAAGCATTAAGGGCGGTGATGAATGGAACTCCCAACATCTCCCGACCAGCCACTGCAGGGACAAATAGTTTGCGCCTGTCTTGACATGTTCTTGCCGGTGTGAGACCTCTATTTGCTCCCTGAGAGAGTGCTGCTAGTAACTTGCAAAAGCCAGCAGCACTTCAACACTTTGCAAGCAGCTTTTATGAAATGTACAACCGCACACAGCGGCGGTTGGGTAATGAAGGCAGTATTTGTCGCATTGCGACTGACAGCATGATGATGATGATGATGATGGTGTTCATAAAATCATTGCAAAAAAAAAAAGCAGGGTCGTGTCAAATTGAGGTTCAGTTTACTGAATTACATTTTGAAGTAAAGAATTCCGGGTCTTATGTCTCATTGCAATATATCCAAAATCGCGAAAAATCGGGGTTTCACTGTCCAAGTATCAATTTTGCAAGTCATTGGTTTGACTCGGCTGAGATTCGAACTCCCGACCTTCCGCACGGGAAGCCTGCGCTCTACCGATTCGTCCACCGCGTCCGGTGTTTAGAAAATGTGATGCTCTCTCATTGGACTATGCAGCTTTAAAAAGGAGACAGGACTGGTGGCATTTGTCATGACTTGGGGAACTACAAGAAGTCTTTCCATAAAACTTGCATCTTTAAAAAAAAAAACAAAAAAAAAAAGCACAAAGAATCTCTTGCCGTACCACAGTGCCTATCGTTCATGCTGACTTAACCAGGGGCTCCTTTCGGACCGAGGAGGATGCCGGGTAATTAGGCAACCTCCAGACCATACATTCCGCGGGTCCCATTTCCTGTCCAGTTCAGACCTAGCCGACACCGAAGTGATTCCACAAAGCACGGGACTGCGCTCTGACAATCCCCCCAATCATCTTTGGTTCAAAATGACATTCCCTCTCTCTCTCTCTCTCTCTCTCTCTCTCCCCCCCCCCCCCCCCCCCCCCCCCCTCCTCCTGATAGTTCTGGTACAGCAATAGGGAAGGACTACTTGGGACTGTCTGCAATTTTCCTATGCTCAACTAGATTAAAGATTTGTGAGTATTAATTTAAGATATATTCATTTATATATATTCATATATTGAATTAAGACTCATTTATATATATATATATCCCTTTTAAATTAATTTAAGATTCATTTATATATATCTCATATATTAATTTAAGATTAATTTTAATATATATTATATATTAATTTAAGATTCATTTTGATATATTCTATATATGAATTTAAGATTCATTTATATACATTATATATTAAATTAAGATTCATTTATGTATATTCATATGATATTATTATATATATTTTATATATTAACTTAAGATTCATTTATGTATATTATATATAATATTATATATTAATTTAAGATTCATTTATATATTTTTATATATGAATTTAAGATTCATATATATTTATATTCTTTTAATTTAAGATATAATTATATATATATATAGTATAGTTATACGAGTCTTACCTTGGTACAGATGATGGATAACTGTTGTTTTACCGAGGTATAAGCCTCGGATAGATGTGGGCTAGGGAGAGGTAAGCACGTCCGGTACCAGCAATCTTAACCTACTTATTGAGGATAAAAATGACTTTCAAACAATGGATACTATTACTTTACCGAAAAGGTACACCAACGGAATAGATGTGGCAGGGTGTGGCGGGAGGGCCCTAGCCCACATCTATCCGAGGCTTATACCTCGGTAAAACAACAGTTATCCATCATCTGTACCAAGGTAAGACTCGTATAACTATACTATTTTACCTCGGTAAACAGCCTCAGGCTAGCCTCAGGCTAGGGAGACCTTTACATAATTCATTTTTATCCTTAATATCATTCTTTCTTATTATTATAACATTCTAAATTTTTGTTCTCACCTATTCTTGTTAGTTGGCGAGAAGACGCTTTGCAACGCCGGTAGGCTTTTCTAGTCGTTTATTATAATGTTTTGCAAACGACTTAGCCGTCTTCCAGCCTGCATGCGCTAGTATTCTTTTCACAGAAATACCAAGCACCCGTGCCTTGGAGACCATGGCTCCTCTAGTTGAGTGGGAAGAGTATTTACTCGTATCCACTCCAGCCAATTTCAACACCGTAATTGTCCATCTGGCAAGTGTGTCTCGTGAAATCGCCTTATGTGGCTTTATAAAGCTCACTAATAGTTGTTGTGATGCACGTAAATCCTTTGTCTTGTATATATAAGCCCGTATGGCCGACACAACACATAATTTCCGATCATTCGGAAAACAGTCTAAGTGAACCGTTGATAAAGGGTCACCTAACGTGTTCGATTTAAGCAATTTTTCTAAATCAAACGTAGCTTGTTGCTTGTCTATTTCTAATCCAGTTAAGGATAAAGCAACAATCGTCTGTCCTCTGTGTCCGGTTACTAACAATAACAGGACCGCGACCTTAAAACCTAACTGTTTTATATCTAACCACGAGTTGTGAGGCCAAGCCTGAAACAACTTAAATACTATAGAAACATCCCAAAACCGACTATACTTTGGTTTTGGAGGATTCCTTTGATAAATTGAACGAAGTAAATAACAAATAACATAATGTTTTCCAACTGTTTCGCCATCAATTCTAGGTAATATAATTGATAACGCACACCTCGCCGCATTAATCGATCCAAAGGAAAGTCCTTCATCCTCTAGAGAACGAAGAAACCGAGCTACTTGTGAAATCTTTGGATTTGTTGGCTTAACTTTCATTAACAAACAATGTACACCCCATTTCTTTAAATAGGTTGTATACATTTTGACAGTTCCTGGCCTCCAGGCATCCGATACTATCCTATCCTCAGTAATTCTGTCCAATCCAAATTGCTGTAGCTGCTTCCTTAGAAAAGGAATGCCAATAGGGGCGTCGTTGACACGTCGCCGTGAACCACTAGCGGTCCGTGGTGCGTCAGATTCCCGAGTTTTCTTGGGAATCGTATACGATCTTTTGCCAGTTGTGAAACTGCTGGCAGCCAAGGTTGCGTGTCCCAATCGGGCACCACCAGTATCGCATGTGTCCCTTCCAAGCCGATTTTTCTCACTACTCGGCTGATAATGCTAAATGGTGGGAAAATATAAAAATAATTATTTTCCCAGGTAATAGCAAACGCATCTACTTTCCAAGCATCCGGTTCAGGATGC
>CM059186.1:36347978-36427949 GCA_030323885.1 Branchipolynoe longqiensis
GTTCTAACTTCTAGGGGTTAAACTTGCTACTTGTCTTGGTTCTGCCTCTGCAGGCTCTGAAGAATGCTATCTGCGTATGCCGACTAGGTCCCCTGGTCTATCACTCTGCAGGCACATATTTTTAGGTATGCGAAAAACACACCGCTTTCATGCTACTCGCTTGTCCCACGGTATGTGCGCGGAGCACACCTGACTATGTTTTTCCATATCACTTGCGACCTTTATTTTAGGACTACCAGGAATACACCCATATTGATGATCATCATCATCATGCTGTCGGTCGCGATGCGACAAAGACTGCTTTCATTACTTGACTGCCGCTCTCCATTTAGCTCTCTGCTGTGAGAGTTGTGTCCATGAGTCGGTCTTAATGTCTCTCCGCTTCACATTTTGGTCCAATGCTACATCCAAATATATTTGCTGTCCGATTTAAGGAAGTGAACAAAAAATCCTTATTCAAATTTATGCCTGTTAAAGTTGCATGGTCCGATGAAACATATTTTTTTCAAAGCCAAACACTTACCTACATTTGATTTTATATATCCAACTTAGGTTCAGGTGCATTACCTAAGGCTTTGGGGAAGCATATATGCAGAATAATCAGTAAATTTATGACCCTATCCATTTGGGCACCTACTTTGAGACAGCAATCAGGCAGGACAGCCACTCACCAATTAGTAGGTATCCCAAGTGATTTTAAAAAACAGGCCTGAGCTTAATTTAATGGATTTCATCTGTTAGTATGTTTAATTTGAAATAAAATGATACTTCATTTATCAAAATCGCTCTAATATTAAGGAAGATATGGGCGTTTTTAGGTTGTTACTTAATTGGGCCCATCCAAACCTAAGAAGATAGCATTTTTGATGGTTCCCCAAATTAAAACTAGTCACCATATCTCACTTCTAATGTTTTCTTTCTGGTGATTTCATGGCCTGTATAAAGAGAATATAGAGATCTAGGGGTATGAGATAGTTACATTTCAAGATATGGATCTTCAAAAATGCTAAAAACTACAATTTCCCATAACTCACCATTTTTCAAATTTAGCTGTGGAGCACTTTTAGAGGTGCTCTTGTGGAAAAAATATGCACCCCAGATGGATTATTCTTATTTCTCCCCGACCTATAGGTGAGTCTTGTCACCTCTATTTTTTTTCAGGACCGCATACGATTGGGAAAAGTTGATAGAAATAGGTCCAAAATGCTCCAGAGCTCAATTTGGCAAGTGATAAAATCTGGTAAAAAATGAGAAAGTTTTAAATGACACAGAAAATCACCGTACAAGATAATTGAATGAAATTTTCAGGCTTTATTAGGCTCAATATCTTCTTTCTATTTCAATTATATAAAATACACTTTGATATATATGTGAATTATTTTAATTTTACAATGATTATGATCAAATCTGGCAAATTGCCCAATTTTGAGCAAGTTTAAAATGACACAGAAAATCACCCGTACAAGATAATTGCATGAAATCTCCAGGCTTTATTATCGTCAATATGCTTTCTATTTACAGTATATACAATATGCTTTGACATATGTGAATTATTTTATAATGATTGTGATCAAATCTGGCAAAAAAATTCCCAATTTTGAGCAAGTTTGAAATGGTCACAGAAAAACACATGTACAAGATAATTCCATGAAATCTGGAGATTGTATTATCCTCAATATGCTCCTTCTATTTACATCATAATCTATATAATAAACTTTGATAGATGTGAATTATTTTAATTTTACAATGATTTTATATATTTCTTCAAAAGTAGCAAAAATCCTTGCACATGGCCAGTCAGGTAATAAGTACTACTACCACATAGGTATCCCAAGTGATTTTTAAAAACAGGTTTGAGCTTGATTTAATGGATTTCACTTGTTAGGATATTGAATTTGAAAGAAAATGACATTTCATTTGTCAAAATTGATCTAATATTAAGGAAGATATGGACGTTTTTAGGTTGTTACTCTATCGGTCCTGCTCAAAGCTAAAAAGATAACATTTTTTATAGCTCCCAAAATTAAAACTAGGGCAATGAGCAGTGGAATGACGAAGACCAGTTCTCCTGCTTAAACTACTATGTAACCCCAAAAAAAGTTTTAAATAAAAAAAAATTAAAAAAATACCCCCCAATTTTTAGTCATTAAATCGCCGTGCGCATGAGCGCCATAGGTTAGCATGAGCGCTGGTAATTATGATTGGACAGGGAATTAAATTCTCTTTAATTCAATACCAACTTTTAAGGGTTTTAAAATTATATTTTCAGTAGAAAATAGCACTTGAAATGGAAATTTTTGTAACTTCAAATTTCAATCAATTTTTTTTGCATTTTCTCTAAAATTAAAACATATACAGTTTTATATGAATGGAAAGCTCGGAATCTCACCTATCTAGGGGTATTAGTACCTTTTTCCTGGGTACTTTGATCAACAAATGGCGTTGTTGCACAAATTGGATGTACACTAGCTAATTCTACTAGGGATACCATGACACATCTCCACCTGGGAATTACCATGGTTTGAGAGTGAAAACTGGGAGTTGGTGGTAGTTTTTATTTAGCTATATCAGGCTTATTTATTTGAATAATAAAATGAATCCAAGACCAGGTTAAAGGTAAGAGAACAAAGGTTGTTTCTGCTGTAATACATTTGTAAAAATCCTTTGTGGTTTGTTTTGCCAGGGTGTTGAAGTGGAGCATTTTTTGACAGAATTTGGCATATTCAACAAGTAATCAGCCTGTGTTTGGGGTACCTACAATTAGGTCAATCTTGTGACCTCCTTAGTCTTGCCCCCATTCCCAGTACCATATATGGGATTAGTCAGGTTCCAGACTACCTACACATTAATAGGTCATTCCTCATCACATGACCATCGCGAGGTGTGAATGTGGGCCACATCAACAAGACTTTTGACAAGCTTGCTGAAATGGTTTTGGGTTCTTTCAGCTCAAATTGCTCCAAAACTAGCCATTTTTCATCCAAATGACTCCGGAATAATGAATAGTAGGTTATAACAGTCAATTTAATACATTTATCTAAAAAATGATGCAAAAATTCGAACGTCATCAGACTATGCAACTTTAAAGTCACTGGAATACTACCTGAAGGTAAGTTTTGATATTTTTGAAACTTGTTTATTTTGTTTATTTATACACTTCTCCTATTAGGATGTAATTTGATGTCAATTGGAGCACCGGAACATTGATTTTGAGGGCGGAGAAAAAGGTGTGTCCGGTAAAGTGGTGACAGAGATACTGGATTGACACGCCACCTGCGACTCAGCTTTCACACATGCCACTGGGAAATCCATGAGATGGGTCACAGAATTCAACTGGTTTTCCATCGAAACAATGGACCAAAGTTACCCATAAAAAACGCTTTATAATAGGTACCGGCAGCGCCCATTAAAAGTCCAGGAATGGTGCTTTTTTCATCAATATTCACATGCTTGTAACTATTTATCTATGTATTTGATTTTGATGAGATTGCATATCCTAGAAGATCAACATTCGTTCTATCCGATGGTGTTGTTTGATTGAATATAGACTAAGTTTGTACTTAAGTAAAATCCATTTGTATAAGTAGTGTATTTAGGTACTATTCCTTCATTACTGGTGTCAATGAAAACAACTCTGAAAACAGGGTATCTTTAATGGGCTCGCGCTTCCTTGCACTACATCGTAGAAGGTCATGGATGGTACCGCAAGATGCGCAGTGACCTCAGCTTTTTATCCATATAGGTTTGCCCTAGGTCAAAAAGGTCAATCAGGTCAAAGTCTGCAATTTAAAATATTTTCAAAGTTTAAAACCCATCTACTGAATTAAAAAGTATTTAAAACCTAATAAGATTTGGTATGGATAGATAGGCAATTTGATTCCCTTTCCAATGATACCAATCTTACTATAGTGCTAGTTAGTGCAAGGAGCCACAGACAGAATATTGACACCAACTTGTTTGGACATTTGCTGACCACACTAGTTTCACAATGGTAACACCCATGTAGAAACATGTATATGACATTGATGTCTATTGCGATATATTACGGAATATATAATCTAATATTGAACCAAATTTGGGGAAGATCCAACCGTTGCTCTAGGCACAGTAAATATTTAAAGATTTATTTCAATCATATTTTTGGTTTCAGACACTTTTAATTTGTATTTGCAATTAAGATGCAGCTTTTGATATTTTTCGCTAAATTATTGTTATAGCTAATATGCATTAGTTCCATATGCTATGTGTGCAAAATTTCAAGAAGATCCATCTACAGGATGAGCCACAGAGAGCTTGCTGAACAAATTAAAAATTCTTTGTTTTGTACACTTTTCTGTTGTATGTGCAATCAAAATGCACTTTTTGTATTTTTAGACAGAATATTAATAGGATAATGTGTATTACCTCCGGATGGTGTGGATTGTCGATTTATAGGAAGTTTAACCAATTGGTTAAGGTACAATGAGCATTTAAAAATTCATCAGATTGATATATTTGGTTTTCCAACAATTTGTCTTTATATGTTCAATCAAAATTCAATACTTTCCATATTTTAGGATATAATATTGATATCAATCATATCTATTAGTCTCAGTGATTGGTTATTGTAATACTATGCCAAATATGAGGAAGTTTCAAAAGGTTGTTTTGCTGCAATGAGCTTTCAAAGATTGAAATGTTGAACAAAATTCACTTATAGATGCTGTTTACATGCAAACAATTACACTTTATGACATTTTAGGATGCAAATATCTTTTGATTCTCTGCAGCTAGAGCTCTGAAAAAAAAGGCTATTACACTGTTATGAATATGTGAACTATTTATCATTTATTCAGTCTTGTTGCAGTTTTCAAAGAAAATACCACGCTTGGAAAATGACTATTTAGCCAAATCAGAATGCTTTTTTTGTTACGAATTGCACTTTTTGACATTGTCTTCTCAAAATCCTGGTTGACTAATTGATTTCGTAATTGACAATTTAAATTCCTTTATATATGTAGAATGGAAATTGGTTAGCAGAACTCCCCTCACATCATTTGACTTGTTATTAAATTTGGTCAAAGTTCCACTTTAAAATCAAAATTAATACATTTTATATATTTAATCTTAAAGAATTATTATCTCAAGAACAACAACATTTATAAGCTAACTGTTTCTGGATTTAGGCTTGTAATTTCAACGTCTACAGGATGGAATAAAAATATTGCACCCTATGCATAGTTTTAAATTTCGCTGCCGGTACCTATTTATAAAGTGTCACAGGATGATGATTTAGGTATCATTAGAAAGGACATTCCAATTCCTTTGCAATGATATATATATGTTGGAATCTGTTAACTTTGAATTTTTTTGTCACATACCTAATATTTTGTTCCAGAAACAGAAGTCATTTTCATGATCTTGAAGTACCCCTGGCTCTGACGCGCTTTGTCAATACAACTACGTCAGAGACTGACAGAGTTGTGAGTAGCTTGTGGTTATGCCACAGACTGTTTTGCCTTCCTTTTTAGGTTTTTAATTATAGTAGGTACTCCAAACTAAGGACTTTCTCTCAGCACGCTCCCCTCCCCCCCTTTGAATGTTGTGCGCTATGAGTGAAGGCATCAGAGCTAAAAATACCTACTTTCACAGTAAAAGTAGAGGTCCCTAGCTTTAGTTTCATATCCATTACGACCAATTTCGGGTGGGAAAAATTTGAAAAATTGAGGTTTGAAAACTTTGCAAAGATCATAGAACATGATTTTACCAATATATATATATTTTTTTATGAAAAATATATTACATAGACACATTTTTTCTCTAAAAATCTGTGTAGATTGTTAGCCACCATTTAGCACTCACTCTCAGCAGTTTTGACTTAATCATAGGATTGGTATGCTAATTAGAGCAATCAATTTTTTAAAGACTTTTTACATGTGGATATGGGTCGTTATAAGAAGTTGTGTACCAATACTGTGACTCAGTACAACAAAATCAAAATGCTGTCAAAGTCCTATTATAATTTATATATATATACAAGCTTCCGCAATGTGTATTTCCTTTTGCATCTGAATAATTGAAAATAAACATATTCTGACATTTTTAAGTAGGTCAAATGATGCTCACACCCAGTAAATAGCAGTATAGCGTGGAAACTAATCTGACTCCAAAATCAAATATTTTCCACACAAAGCTTGACATTTTTAGGACATTTCACATGCCACTTGCTCTATAAACAGTAGTAATAATAATTTGGAACCTCATTGCTATGGCTTTGTCTTATTTGTGATGATTAAAGAGAAAAGTTATTTTTGATGATTAAAGAGAAGAGCAGAAAAATATTAGCATGGTAACAGTCCAAGTGGAATCAACAATTTTACACAAATGTTCGGCTCAAATTTCAATGTTTAGGGGAAATTTCAGGATTTATCTTTTACTATACCATAAATGGGTCCATGCATAGTGTCAAAATTCAAATGGTGAAAATAGTTCCTGTAATGTATATGTACTCAGGGTTTGATACAGAGACTTTTCATAGTACTTGCAAGTGGAAACGAAATGTTACGACGTTAATGACTCCAGAAAAGGTTAACTATTTCATAATTTATATATTTTTTTTAAAGAAATAAATGTCTTCAACTTAATGAAGACATTGTATCCGACCATTTGAAGTGAAATGTGCTGTTGTTCAGAGTTTTTCATTAAGTTTATGACACTTTATTTTCAATGCTGTTGACAATGTCACAAATTAGTGATGTAATTTTCTATTTATTTAGCTATATCCATCCCAATAAGATACATAATACACAATATTAACATTTACTTCTGATCTAAAATATCTCCCACATTATTGGGCTAAATGATGAAATCTAAATATTGATACTCCAATAATGGGTCTCTTCGAAATATGTTGTCAAGTAGACTACCTCAAGTGGTACACAGTTTCTGAGAACGACCCATATCGGTTAAAGACAATGTACTCACATTATTATTATAGATATTTGGATTCTGATCATTCTGATACACAAATTAAGTCAATATCTCAAATAGAACCAGAGATATTAATTTTCTAAAGATTTGATCAAGGACGGTTAGTGAAAATCACACGACTGGCCATGTTTGATGTCAAATTGCTTAACAAATATTTATTTGTAAGGTCTGAACAAAATTGCGATTAGAATTTATACTAGAAATAATAAGTTAAACGAATAATGATGTGATTAAAATGTAATTTGCCTTCAGCAGGCAGCCTCAAACATCATGATTTAAGCATTTGCAAAATCATGAAAAATGTGTGTAAAATTAAGGGAAAGATTAAAAAAATCCACAACTTAGGAACTAATAGACCGATTTTCCATTATTATATATATTTGTAATCAGATTGATAAGAGCTTTCCAACTCTACCATTTACAAATTAACTTCATGAAAAGAACAATTCAGTTTGGAGTACCTAATTATAGCCGAACATGCAGCTGTCTCAATAATACACGTTGCCAGTGATCAATATTACAAACAGGAAATGTTCAGACTGGTATGGGTTCGGATCAGAAAATATTTTATCTAGGACTAGGCTAAATGATCTGGTGGCAGTCGGTCATTTGTTGTCATGAGCTTCGTTTTTGACTGACACTAGTGACAGTGACTGACAGATGATCAGACTACTGTCGCCCTTTTTGTCGGACTGACGCCGGTGAATGCACGCTACAACTTACAGGCGGCTCTTTTTGACGTAGTGACTGATAATAATTAGATCGATCGGCAATGTGCTATAAGGAAATGAGACTATATTTAATCAGACTAGCACGCTGGACATCAAATCACAATCGTCACAACGCTGGTATATTTAGTATTAGGACACATCTCATTGCTGAATTAGCGAATCCCGCGCTCATGACGCCGACAGTACGGCGTGTCTATGCTAAAAGTAAAACGGGGTTTCGATTGACTGTCGAACTAAGCGTATAACGCGAGATTTACTCCACACCGCAAGACTAACCTTAAGTAATCGTCGAGCCCCAAGTGGCTAGAATGTTCGTACAGCGTGTGGCCTGTAGGCTAGATAAAGCAAGCGAATATGTGCGTCGTATTTTACACATTTAGGTAAATTTCCGCCGCAAAACCGACACCAAAATGGCCACCATTCTGATTGTTATTGCGGCCGTATGCGGCCCAAAGACAAAGTAATTGGCGTGTGTGAGTACTATGTAAGGAATAGGCCGAACACAAGCAACGATTATTTGTTAACCAATGAATATATTTGATAAAATATGTAAATTGTTACGGTTTACGCAGCTATATCACACAATTAGATTCGATTACCTAAAAATAGGATAACAAATGTAAATCTTCGCGATACTGTGTGACGTCAATCGGCACCGCCATCTTCGTCCACCAACAACTAGAGACTGAGAAGCAGCAGGGTTTAGGAACGATTATTTATTGTTTCAGGTTAGTCTCACATGATTTCTTTTGTTCATCGGATAGTCTAAGTAGCTATGATATTGTAGTTACATCAGTGTACTGGTGCTGGAACTTTATTGCAATGTTGAAGGCGTTATTCTGAACCCCCCGTGCAGTTCCTAACTAGCTCTTGGCTGAGGAACGATCAAAACATTGACTCGGCCTCGCAAGCGCCACCACCTTATGCTATGCCTCTGGTTCGCCGTCTGAGCCTGAGGTGAGGCAGACAGTTGTAGACTAGTTATTTCTGTCAACCTTTATCATTGAATGTAAGCAACGGCTGGTTTTTATTAATGCCACAAGATATCGTAAACATTATAGTAACACGCCAACATTTACATGGTATTTGCAATGTGCTGGGAAGACCCCATAGCCATACCGAGGACCTGAGTCGAGGCTATCTGACACCTCCCTCTCTACTCTAGTCAAGTCTGCATTGAAAACATGTCACGCCCACCAGTCTGTGTCTGGTCACTCCAATGGTGACGTGTCTTATAAATGGCATTGCTAGTCATTCTTTCCATGACTCACTGTGCACAGTTAAACACAGTGAAAAATTCCACATCCATGTATATTTTAGATCTACACAGATTTACTAGAATGGTCTCACACTGGGGAAATGTTGCCGTAGACATAGTCATAAGCCGTGTTCACACGGACAAAATGTGAGGCGAATCAGGTGAGGCGAATTAGCCGCCCGTTCACACGAGCACTGTTTGGGCCGGAAGTCGATATCTGTGCATGAGCAAGTCCAGACTAACCAGCGCCATTTTGGGTTAGACGAGGCCGGCACCAGAGAGTGTGGGTTCGACCTAGATATGTAATGACTGAATCGTATTGGTTTGGAACGGTCAAAACTTCTGCTGGGCAGTGAAACCCTAAAAATAAATCATGAAAGAAATATCTGTGCACTTCTAGCAGGTTCATAGACCCAATTATATATTATGCACTTTTGATCGACCGGAAAGTCAACAAACTAAGGTGTCGACTGCGCATGCGTGTGAGGTGCTTAATACGCCTCAGTGCGTCCACAAGGACAAAATAAATCGATTCACAGAAATCGCCTCACGTAAACTACCTCGATAGGTGGTTTACAGGATGCGCATCACAGGAATCGAATCAGCCTTAATCCGCCTCAGACGTCCGTTCACACGAGAAATGTGAGGTGAACTATACAAGTCGCTTTCTACGAATCGATTTACATCATCCGTGTGAACACGGCTGTAGACTCGGGTCCTCCGCTACTCTACTCTTACAATATGCAACATAACTTCAACAGGCTATCAATTAGATCTAGAGCTGATAAGATAAGTTTACATGCCCTTCATCAACAGTTTAGGATATAGTGACTTAATAAACTCATTGATAAAGGAAGACGACTTATCTTGTTTACTATGCTATGCATAGAACAACATGATAATAAGAATTCCATGTAAATTACTAACTAACATTGAAATGTTTTATGCCAAATAGTTTTGTATATTCTTTATACAAACACAGTTGTAGTTTCAATGAAGACCAGTCTCTTATAAACTTTCAATGTACTAACGATTTGGAAACGGATAACATGCGTAAGTTATGCTTGCTTTGGAAACATTTTAACTAGCAATGCTTAGTTTTTGGGGCTTATGATTTCGTATGATTTATCAAGTCCAGTCAAACCTTTTAAAATTAGTAATTGTCACGACCTTGTCTGTCACGTGGCGGCGGCCATGAACTGGTTGGCTCAGTGCCATGATAGCCTGGGTGACTAGGAGTACCTGACTTTAGCGGACAAGACTGCATCCAGACCAATGTTGTCCTGACATAGCAGGTGTCCTGTCACTGGAAGGGCAGTCAAATGAAACATGTTTGTACATATCATAGGGAGGCCGATCACATGGGTTGTTTAGAAGATGTAGGCTACACGTCCTACTGTATGCATCTCCCCCCAACACTTATTATGATGCCTATTTCCATACTTGTTAGCTATCCAAACGGTTCCATATCCGATATTAGAAATGCATTTATTTGATTACTTTGCAAGATATTCGAACCAAAATAATATTGTCAATAGATTCGTGTGTGCATGCATGTATTTATGTACGTGTCTGTGAATTATAATTAGTCCTATGTTAACGTGTTTACACGCCTATTAATAAATATATATTAACTACTTTGTTCTCAGTACTCAACATCAGATTATATGACAACTTAATTATACATTGTATGTAATCGTAACTGGCTAGGAGAACATTACAGAATCACAAAATGTAATATAAAACGCAAGTAATAAGACTTTAGTGGCCACACTCCCAA
This sequence comes from Branchipolynoe longqiensis, assembly GCA_030323885.1. Lineage (NCBI taxonomy): Eukaryota > Metazoa > Annelida > Polychaeta > Phyllodocida > Polynoidae > Branchipolynoe > Branchipolynoe longqiensis. The sequence continues at coordinate 36,358,717 of CM059186.1, forward strand.
TTATGTTTTACCTTACACTTACAGTTAGCGCTTCAATTATTTATGCAATGACCCGAGCTGCGGCTCAACCACACCCAGCCTCTGACTACCCCAATATTGACCAGGCGGGATGGCCGAATGAGTTGAGCGTCCGTCTCGCGGTTTGGTAGATCGTGGGATTCGAACCCACGGGTTCGAACCCTGGTCGAGTCAAAGCAATGACTTAAAGATTGATACTTGTCACTTCCTAACCAGGCATTTGGCAGTATTAGGATAGGGAAAGGACTGATTGGCTCAGTGTCAGGGTAATGTGACTGAGTGGGATATCAGATCATGGTGCTAGCGACATGGTCTCCCAGTTGGGCAGCACTATAAATGACCTTAGCTGTTGCCAGGATGTAAAACTTCAACAACCAACTACCCCAATATTTGGAAAACCAGTCAACACATGACCAAACTAAGCTACACAAGAATCTAAACATTTGCATATTTAGGTCCACGCTAGATACAATATTCACCCCGTACTGCTGCAGTAGCCACAGGAGGGGTGCATACCAGCCTTATGTAAAAGGTGGCGAAAAAACGGGTCGAAGAATTGAGAGCCTAATTTAACAATCTAACAAGCAACAGTTCTTCTTTATGTATGTTTTATTATTTACCCGCTACTTTTGAGTTGAAAAATATAATATAATATCTAGTTTAATAAGATTTAAAAGTGAAATCGACGGCGTTCTGCGGCCGCCATCTTGTCTTTTTTGCATTCTCCCAGTTCCCCAACTCTGTGCCTATAGAAGTACCCATTTGATACTGGAGCCACATATTAGAGCCTCACTTCCATATTAGAGCCTCACTTCCATACTGACAGTATTTTCGCCCGTATTTATATAAGGCTGATCTTCACCCGTGTACTACAAGTACCGGGTGAATCTTTTATCTAGGTCCACGCTTGCTTTGCAACCGATATTATTTGGCACCTAACAGAGTGAAAGCTAATTCGATTGTAGTTATTAATAGTTAATTAGTGGTGAAATCTAATTCCATTGTAGTTATTACAATTAGCTAGTTGGTCGTGAAATCTAATTACAGTGTAGTTATTAATAGGTAGACGGCATTGTCTTGTGAATCTACCACTATCACCGTAGGCAATATATGCACAGGACTTTCTTGAATTGCAATGAGATTGAGAGGTGAACGCGTATCAATTAAGGAATAATGTATTTGGTTTTCATATTTGTGTGCTGTTCTCAATATGGATTTGATCAAAAAAATTAACCTACTTACACCGCCAACTATTACTTTGATTACAGAATTAGTGCCATTAGTTCCTTTCACAGTGCTACGGCATGTAGTGAATATAACTCATTGGATACTATACAGTTGTCGCAGTGTGAAAAGAATTAAGGTTATCTGAGTTTTCAACATAATGCATTTAGAAATGCAATACGTCACTGTGCCCAGCTAAATACTAAAGTAGTATTGATTTCGAATATGAATTTATGGTTGGACACTATATAAATTAGTACAGACAGAAAGATCAAATATATATACCGAAGGCGGTGGCTGAATCGATGCAGAAGGTCGACAGTTCGATTCCCGGTCGGGTCAAACCAATGACTTTTACAAAATTGCTACTTGTCGGTACCTAGCCTGGTGCTCATCATTACCAGCATAGGACACGGACTAGTTAGCTCAGTGTCAGGGGACCAGCCGGGATGGCCGAATGAGTTAGAGCGTCCGTCTCCCCTGTTGGTAGACCATGAGATCGTGGGTTCGAACCTAGTGAGGCAACACTATAAAGTCGCCATGAGTGCGCACTGTTACAATTCGGGACCCGTCCTGATATGACCCTAGGTGTTGCTAGGACGTAAAACTACAATAAACGATAAAAACCACCAGCAAAAATATAGTATAATGTAATACCTCTAATCAAGCAAGGCAGTGGACGCTAATAGAAATTGAACAGTTGACTAATTAAGTTCAATTAACAGGCTTATATAACATAAGACTGCTTCTCGAGGCGTTAAACTCTGATAGTTATTCTTCTTCCCGTAATTGCAGGTGTAATGCATAACCCTTTATCAGCCGCCCATGATGGTGACATAGAGCCACTCCATTGACCAAAACATGTTGGCAATACACTTACCGACATGTAGAGAGAAAAAAAAGCTGCACAAAAGCCCGCTACATTCATACTCAGAAGCAATAAGGATGAACCCATTGGGGGATATGCCTTTCCATCGTAGGTGTTTACTACCATATATAAATATATGAGCATGCTTCACCTAATAAATATAGCAACCATTGAACAGTAAGCAGCTACAAGATTCATATCCTGTCGTACTCATTGTATCGGCTATAACTTTCCGGTTAAACGCAACTTACCTTTTGAACTATCCTCAGATGCTTTGTACTTGGCGTTCCTGTATATGGGTCGTTCTCTGAAACTGGGTACCACATATACATATATTTTACCTCGGTACAACGCCTCGGCTACTCGAGGCCGAGGGAGAAGGAAGCAACATCCGGGTTCAGCAATTAGCATATTCCGCTCATAACTGGAGGAACGTTACGAGCAGCTCAGCAGTTTTTACCACGGATTTACTCACTTCTACTGTAAGTACCGGAACATAAACTGGTATATTGGTTTATGAATGTTTATAGCACACGCTTATAATCTTTTTAAGACAAAGCTTACTTGTACTAAGTAACTTTTACAAGCGTTATGTTTATCCGGTGCCGTAGTTTTGAGGCATCCATTTTATTTTTGCCGCCCGTTGCCGAACGGAGAGACATGTTGGCTGGAGTCATTTCGTCGCTTAGATAGCATTTATTTTGCCGCCCGTTGCCCAACGGAGAGACATGTTGGCTGGAGCCATTTCGTCGTCATGATAGTTTTTTCTGAGGCGTACCTCCGAGTTTCATAATATTTTCTCCAACTTGTTGGCGTTGAAGCCACAGGGGGGAGAAGTCTATGATACAGAGAGTGTGGGTGGGACAGTACACTGGTCCCTACCCCTCGATTCGTTTCGGTTTGGTTCTCCGACCGTTACGCTTTCGTGATATCTTAGCTTACTCACGCCTGGTATAAAACTGGTGTAAATACAGTTTTCTTACCCTATAAGGGCTACATGCCCCTTACACACTGTTCCACTGGTTCAGTTATTCCTTGAGTTCGTGCTAAACACCCTTTTTGGTTGTTTTCAGACGACTCGAGATGGCCGCGAAGCGGGGTAGCAAAGGTGCTCCACAGACGCTCAGCGAGGGGGACGCGACCCCGGGTCTCTTATCGGGCGCGTCATGTGACCGCTCCCCGGAGCCAGGGCCTTCCCAACCAGACCCCAATGAGCAGATGGTGAGGCTCATTCGTGAGCAGCTGCAACAGCTGCTCCCAACACCGCCGCCTAAAACGACCACTAAACGGGCCTCACCTTCCGACCAATCAGACTGGGAGGACTTATCTGAACCACAAACAACGGACTCAGAAATCATCATTGGGAAGAAGCGGCGCCATAAAAAGTTTTCATCCGAAGGCGACGACTACTACCAAGCCCGCAACAAAACAAGGAAGGTCAAAAGGACTAAGAAGAAGAAGTCTAAGTCCAAGAAAAAGAAAGCAAAATCTTCCTCCTCAGACTCGTCCAATGACTCGACCACAACGGGCTCAGAGTCTGATGACCCGCATCCAGGCACTTTCGCGGATATCACCGAGAAAGTCGCCAAAAAGATCCGAGCGGACAAGAAAAAGCGAATCAACGCCTGTTCGCTTATGCGCAAAAACCTGAGGGGCCATTTTGATGCCTTTAAACCGGCAGAAACCCTCACAAAACTGGCCGAACAATACACTGGCATAAAAGGTATTCCTCAGGCGACCATCAAAGAAATGGACGATGACGTGAAAATGAGTGAGTATCGCAAGAAATTCGAATCGTGCTTGCACATAGTGCACAAAGGAGTCCTGATAGCCCTCTCGGCCATCATGCCAGTTGCTAACCGCATGATGGTGGGTAACAAGTTCACAACAGTTACCCCGGACATGAACGCAGCCATCGCAGCTCTGACTGCCACTAGCAACTTCCTCTCGTACCGCAGGTTCGAGAACGTGCTTAAATCGGTCACAACCGACGCAGGGAAAGAGGTTGCACGTTCAAAGAAGGTTGTGGACAATGACGGCAAAGAGTATACACTCTTCCTGGCTCCGAAGCCCATAAAAGGAAAGCCACTAGACAACACCAAGATGTTTGGGGGTCAACTCCAATACCTGTTTAAACAGGTCGAAACAGCCGCTAAGCAGTCCAAACACCTCGACAGTAAGAAGGACACTAACCCCTCGAAATTCAAGAAATCCAGATCGGATTTTCGAGGGCGCAGGACCGGCTTCTCAGCAAACCGATTCGGGAACCGGACCCAATACCAGCCGAGAGGAAGAGGCCAACGCAACTAGTACGGCTGGAACGACGGCAACCGCCCCTTCAGGAGGGACAACCCCTCCCAGAAGCCGTTTCCCAAGCCGGGGAACAAGTAGAGCCTGCAACACGACCTAGTGTAAGCCCCTTTTGTGAGGGAAATGTGGCTAACCATATTAGACAGTGGGAGCAACTCACACAAGATCAGACAATCCTTGACATTGTTAGAGGGGTCCTCATTCCATTTATAGACACCCCAATACAAAATAAAGTACCTTTCCCCTACCGCTTAACACCAGGCGAAACACTGGCCTTAGATCTAGAAGTTACCAACTTTGAAAGTAAAGGTATTATTACTACCGTTCAACATACACAGGGAGAATATATTTCAAATATTTTCTCTAGGCCAAAACCTAACGGAGACATTAGGATGATCCTTGACTTAACTATTCTAAATACCTTAGTCGAATACAAACATTTCAAAATGTTCTCTCTAGAGACAGCCCGTGACCTAGTAATGCCGGGAGCCTGGCTTGCAAGTGTAGACCTGAAAGACGCCTACTATACTATACCGATCTATGAGTCACATAGAAAATTTCTTAGGTTCATTTGGCAAGGCAAACTTTACCAATTTACTTGTTTACCTAATGGTCTAGCCTGTGCCCCACGTTTGTTTACAATGCTACTGAAACCCGTATTTGCTGAAATGGCCAAGAAAAGCCATGTCATGTTCCCTTACATTGATGATTCATTTATCGTAGCACGCACTGAGGATGATTGCCATTTAGCCATAACAGACATCTTTGACCCACTTGGGGTTTTTCATTCACGAGACAAAATCGGTTCTAGAACCTACCCCCCTTTTGAAATTCTTGGGGTTTATTATCAATACACAACAAATGACAATTTCCTTAACTTCAGACAAAATTGACAAATTTAGTACTACATCCTCAGATCTATTAAACATAAAAAGACCAAAAATAAGGCAGGTAGCAGTGCTTATCGGCCTAATGGTGGCTTATGCGCCAGCCGTATTATACGGAAAGGCACACATTAAATCACTCGAAATAGATAAAAATATCGCCCTAACTAAAGCCAAGGGCAATTTTGAATGCCTAATGACAATTTCCAAAGCAGGACATGAAAACATCCAATGGTGGATGCAACATTTAATTAATTCCCATAATCCCATCCGTATGGATGAACCTAACACAACAGTCACTACTGATGCATCATTAGAGGGTTGGGACGCCCACAGAGATAATGAAGCCACAGGGGGCTGCTGGCTAGATAACGAAATTGAAGATCACATAAACGTCCTAGAATTAAGAGCCATCTATCTAGGTCTCACAAGTTTAGTTAAAATACAAAAACTTACTGTCCAAGTGTTAACGGATAATACTACAGCAATGGCCTATATCCGTAACATGGGAGGGACAACGTCCTCGGCTTGCAACGCCATCGCAAAACTCATCTGGCATTGGGCAGAGAAACAACACCTTTGGATAACAGTAGCTCATATCCCAGGTACATTAAATACATTAGCTGACAATAAAAGCCGACATTTCCATGATCATTTAGAATGGTCACTCAGTCCCGACATATTTAAGACAATTTGTCATCAATGGGGAATTCCAGACATAGATCTTTTTGCCTCTCGTAGGAACAAAAAACTTGATAAATATGTATCCTGGCATCCAGAGCCACACGCTTGGCGAGTGGATGTCTTTTCTCTTATTTGGAATAACGCATTTTACTATATTTTTCCACCATTTAGCCTAATCAGCAGGGTAGCCAGAAAAATCAGGCTGGACAAAACCCATGCAGTACTGATAGTCCCGGACTGGAACACTCAGCCATGGCGAGCGATAGTGCAGTGGGAAGCCAAAAACTTTTTAAGATTCCCACGAGGGCCAATAAACCTACAACATCAAGGAAAAGTGACAACCCTCGGGGACGTGTCCACAACCCCGTTACTGGCATTCCTTTTCTAAGAGCGTATTTACAAAAATACGGACTTGATAAAATCACCCAAGAAAGGTTGATTTCCCATGCCTGGAGGCCAGGAACTGTTAAAATGTATACCACTTACCTTAAGAAATGGGAGTATATTGTTTAATACAAAAGGTTAAACCGATGGCTCCTACTGTCGCGCAAGTAGGCCGATTCATGCGCATGTTGGAAGATGATGGACTTGGTTATGGGGCCATAAATGCGGTGCGCTGCGCACTCTCCATTATTGTACCAAGAATAGAAGGACAAACCATTGGCAAACACGAAGTCATTCATTGGATCATGAGATCAATCTATGAAAGAAACCCCCCAAAACCGAAATATAGTCGGTTTTGGGATGTTTCTACAGTATTCAAGCTTTTCCAATCTTGGCCTGAAAATAAATTTCTCACTATCCCATGGTTAGGCTATAAAGTAGCAGTATTATTACTATTAGTAACAGGACATAGAGGACAGACAATTGTAGCCCTCTCCTTGCAAGGCCTGGATATTGATAAGAAAGAGGCCACGTTTGATTTGGACATACTGTTAAAATCAAACAGGACAGGAGATCCACTCTCCTCCATCCATCTCGATAGCTTTCCACATGATAGGAAACTTTGTGTAGTTGCCGCCATTAGGACATATATATCCAAGACTAAGGGAATACGAAATTCCAAGCAGCTACTTGTGAGCTTTATTAAACCGCATAAAGCCATCTCACGCGACACACTCGCCAGATGGACTATTATTATACTCAAATTGGCCGGCATAAACACAGAACGCTATGCGTCGCACTCTACAAGAGGGGCCATGGTCTCCAAAGCAAGAAAGTTAGGAATCTCAGTTCGCAGAATCCTGATACACGCCGGCTGGAAGACGGCCAAGTCGTTGCTAAACACTACAACAAACGAGTCGAAAAACCGAGCGGGGTGGCAACCCGCCTACTCACCAACTAACAAGATCGGGTGAGATGTACAAACTTTGATATTACTACTGATACTATTATATGTTCATCAGATAATTGAGGATAAAAATGAGGCTACGTAAAGGTCTCCCTCGGCCTCGAGTAGCCGAGGCGTTGTACCGAGGTAAAATAGTATAGTTATACGAATCTTACCTGGGTACAGATGATGGATAACTCTTGTTTTCCCGAGGTACAAGCCTCGGGTAATCGTGGACTAGGGCCCACCCGCCACACCCTACCATGATTATCACGTTCGCTTGTGCCAAACGAAGACATCAGATTTCCATCATTAAGCTCGTTTTTATCCTGAATAATTAGGTGAAGATTGCTGAACCCGGATGTTGCTTCCTTCTCCCTAGTCCACGATTACCCGAGGCTTGTACCTCGGGAAAACAAGAGTTATCCATCATCTGTACCCAGGTAAGATTCGTATAACTATACTATATATATGTAGTGTGATATTGATATATATATATATATATATATATATATATATATATATATATATATCTATGTACACATCATCACATGCCATATTTATAGTATATGTGTTACACTCCGACTCTATCCACCACCCACTCCAATATAGACACTGAGCAAAGCGGGAGGCCTACTCACGTTACATGCGCGGTCAGGGCTCTATGGCGCAGCCATGGGGCTCCACTGCGCCATGGGGATCCAGCAGCATTTGTGATTTCATACTTTATTTACCTTTGGCTTTTCCACTTCTATATTGAGTCAGATTACACGTCCGATTCAATACGACGGCTTTTACGACAGCTCTATGGATTTATGCACTGACGCTTTGCGCTCAGTGTCCTGGAGGTTGCACTCCGACTCTATCCACCCAACCACCCACCCCAAAATATACACTGAGCAAAGCGGGAGGCCCACTCACGTTACGTGTGCGGTCAGGTCTCTGACCAGTGGCCCTAGGCCGCATCCATGGGGTTCCGGCAGCATGCCAGACCGCCGCCGCCACCCCATCTGGCGACGGGCACCGGGACCAGGCACGCCTCGATGGCCGCCAGTGTTGTCGCTGTCACCATTCTTCTCGTCGAGCCATTCATTGCGGCTATTTTGGGGCCGTGTTTACCCGGAAGTTACTACACGGGAGCGTCCTTGTAACCCAGTTCACTCCCTGCAGTGAGCAATCGCCTCCCCGCGTCCCTCCCCCTTCCCCCCTCCCCCAAATCCCCCTCCCCCAAATCCCCCTCCCCCTTCCCCTCCCCCAGTACCCCCTTTCACCCCCCCCCCCACCTCTCCCCTTCATTCCCCCATTGGTGGAGAAAGTTGGGCGGAATCTGTGCTGGGAGAGTGATGGATTTGTAGGAGAGGGTGCTTCCGGTTCATGCATTCGCTTGCTCCAGTTCCACAGTCATTGCAAGTATTAACATAAAATAGGATTTCAAGCAGTGTATAGATTTGTTGATGGACGCAACCTATTATTAATAGTATTACCGTCAGACTCCTAATAGAAGCCACAGCTTGGATTATAGCATTTAATCGAAGCTGGACACAGTGACCCATGGTGCTAATAAAATATAATGTTGCCTTCTAAAATTTACTGCTATAGTACTTTAGTAGAAGTATAATGTTTATTTATGGATTTATTCCACCAATAGGGACCACCTTTAAAATCGATCCCATTTGATGCATGGTACGGGAATGACAAACATGTCTGCATCAACACTGGGGTTGCTTGTGGTGCCAGCCTCTTTCTGATATCAGTGTAAAGCTAAGATTCCATATATATATATATATATGCGAATGCAATGAAAAAGCATGTAAACACATGTAAATGCACGGTGGTGCTTCTATATGTTCGTTTGTGAATGCATGGACGGCAAAGTGGATTGCTCAATGGACCAATCGGTGTGAATGCGAATAGCATGCCGCATACCGCGTATATGGAATCTTAGCTTTAGAGATCCCTGGATGTGTGACTGTCTGAGACGAGACAGATAGATTCATGTCTCCAGTAATTGTCAGTATCTAATTACTGCATTTCACTTCTCCCTGGGATGCTAGTGCCTAAAGCTAAGATTCCTTATACACGGTATGCAGCATGCGAATGTCGTTTATGCGGCATCGATATATGCCAACCCCCAACATTTGTTGGGTTTTTTCCTCCAGATTTGTGAAGGAACAGTATTGTTTTCTATGGCAAACGCAGCAGCATTCGCATTCGCATCCCGCACCGATCGGTCCATGGGTCGATCCATTTGCTGCATTCGGGCCTATGGAAGCACTACTATTCATTTACATGCTTTTCGATTTTTATTCGCATTCGCATTCGCATGCCGGATACCGTGTGTAAGGAATCTTAGCTTTATGGTGTCCTTCGAATTTTTTAATTTGAAATGAGTTTACAGCAGACGAGAGTGCCATGCTCAAGGGTGAAGATTTACAGCAATTGGTGCCTCCGCCCTAGCAGTTGGTTGGGTGAGTTCTTTTCGTACTGTGTTTGTAGAACGACATACGCAGTTGTTGGGACGCATATGATACTGAGGAGGGCAGTGTGTGTTCTGGGCTTGTGTTACGCATTTTATTTTTGCACCATAAGGGTGTGCATTGACTTTTGACAGCGTTGGCTTTATAGTGCTGCCTCATTGGGATATCATTCCGCTAGTGCCATGAAACAACGTCACACTCAGTCACATTATGCCGACACTGAGCCCATCAGTGCTATGTTATGTCCTGAGTCATGAGACGAGTGTAGCATGGGGAAATGAGATGGTGAGGGTGTGTATGTATGTGTGTGTGTGTGTGTGTTGTGAGAATCCACCCTTCCACACAGATCATAACCTAGGAGGAGCATACAGGGTTCGTACTGGTCCTTGAAAAAGTGGATCTCTTATTGTCAATCGAGCCAACCGTTATATTGTATTCAAAATTTATTTTGTTAAACAAATTTATTCAGCAGAATATACACTTTTTTTCAGCGCCGAATCGCTGGTCTTAAAAATAGAAGGAAAACAACCAATTCTGTTCTTGAATCATCTAATCTCAAACTCAAAGACTGGACTCTCAGTGGTAGAGCAACACGATCGGTTTCCAATTACTAGCTTGACTCCCCCCCCCCCCCACGCCCACCCATACCCCTGTACCTTATTCAAGGGGATGTGGCCTACTGGAGAAGGTAAGATGATGCTGCCTCGAGCCTTGATGTTTATAGCCCTCCACTGTGCCATCTATTAAGGCTGAGATAAGACAGCACATGTTTTGCGGCCATGTGGTGTCTATTTACAAAAACAATGTGGAGCGCTTGCTATATCGACTGACCTGTCAAATTATTAAAAAGAAATTAAATTATATGCCAATAGTATTTACAAGCATTAGTCAACGTACTATTTCACTTAATTATGAGTAGCTGTACTTTAGAGTAGTAGATATCCTTAAACAAGTGTGACTAATGTATAAATGAGTGGATGTATACTGCTGGAGTGACCCAGTATGGTTTGAAAGCCCAGGAGCAGTGCCATCCACTGTCATGGTATGAATTTAGGTAATATGTTACTTTACCGCCTTTCATGTATTTTTAGTAACCCCCATCAGAATGCCGCAGACAGCCTTGCTTGGTCCCAGTTACAAGTTATAGTTATTCTCATTAATGTAGAAGGTGTATGTTTATTACCCCCCCCCCCCCCCTCCCCTTATGAAGACCAGACAGGATGGCCAAATGAGTTGAGCATCTGTCTCTTGTTTTCGGAGATCAGGAGATCGTGGGTTCGAACACTGGTCGAGTCAAACCAAATAATTTTAAAATTGAGACTTGTCGCTTCCTAGCCAGGCACTCGGCATTATTAGGACAGGGCAAGGACTGGTTGACTCAGTGTCAGGATAATGTGACTGAGTGGGATATCCGGTCATGGTGCTGGTGGCCTGGTCTCCCAGTGGGGCAGCACTATATAGTCGCCCTGAGTGTGCACTGTCACAAGTCGGTACCCATCCTGATATGACCTTCGATGTTGCTAGGACGTAAAACAACAACAAACAAACCCCTTATGAATGATAGTGACAGTCCTGCAGAACACAACACATTTACCTGACAACATAACATCCTGATAGAGAATCCTTTACAAATCACAAGTTTCGCAATATATACTAGGACAATAATATTTGCTTTGAATGTACAGTAAAGTTTGTCCTGATTGGCTGTCCTGCTATTGGTTGTAGGGCTCCTCACATGGATGATTGACATCACAAACACAGTTGGGAGAGAGATAACAAAAATTAGGTGGGAGATACAGCTCCGAATCTCCTGGATACCATGGCATGTGTACTTGCTGGATATATCCATATCTGTCTGGGTTAACCCTCTGCCTGCTGTGTCCCTGTGGTTCCCATAACCCTCTGCCTGCTGTGTCCCTGTGGCTCCCATAACCCTCTGCCTGCTGTGTCCATGTGGTTCCCATAACCCTCTGCCTGCCGTGTCCCTGTGGTTTTCATAACCCTTCCTTGTACGTTGCCTTTAGAATAGGAGAATTTTTACAATGGACACTCTATATCGCCTGAATCCTATCTTTACACAAAGGTCGGTGTCAACAGAGTGCTGGGTATTTGTAGGAACTAGATATGCCTAAGCAGATGGGTATAATATAAATACGAATGGAGGCATAATTTTGGGGTAATCTTCAAAGGTTTGAAAAAGTTCCCACGGGTAAGTTCCAGGCCGCGGTTGTGGACCCTTCAGATAATCTTCATCCAGGCATTAACTAAGACCGGGTTAAGAACACTACAAAAAAAAAGCGCTGGGGTATAGAGACCTAACAACATCGCAGTTCCTATGGCTCAAGAGCAGGAGCAGTCGAATGACGAAGACCAATCGTCCGCTATTGCAATTTCTCCTGCTTAATCTCGTCATGTAAAACAACAACTAAAAAACCCCAAAACACATACGCACAAAAACTACCAGTAGGAGACAGCAGGCCTACCTTTGAATTGTTGCACTTGGCACAGTGCTGAATCAGTAGAATGCAGGCATACCGTGCGTGAGATCGAGAGTCCAATTCCCGGTCGAGTCAAACTAATGACTTTCAAAATTGATACTTCTCACTTCCTAGCTTGGCACTCACCATTAATACGATAGGGCAAGGACTGGTTAGCTCAATGTCAGGATAATGTGACTGAGTGGGATATCGGGTCATGGTGCTGGCAGCCTGATAGACCCATTGGGGCAGCAATATTTAGTCGCCATGAGTGTGCACTGTCACAGGTCGGTATCCATCCTGATATGACCTTAGATGTTGCCAGGACGTAAAACTCCACAACCAACCATTGAATTGTTTGTGACATTTCATTTAGTTAAACTTTTTCATAAGTGCACATCTGGAAGGGTCAATGCTTTGATGTAATTACCATCACGATTATAGTCAATGAATACTTACACAACTTTATCAACCTGTTTGCATCATTGCAACTCCACTGTACAGGACATCACCAACCACGGTTGTTTAGACTATCTGATTACCTTCTGGTCCCCCTAGGTGTTATCGTACTATATCATTTATCGTCATCTCTGCATTTCTATCATACTGATAACACCTTTTTGAATGCTATTATTTAATACGTATTATTTCCTAATTTGAAATTTTAGAAGTATGTATATTACTACGAACGCATATTTGCTAAACTGCTTGACATATTTACATGATCTTGCCATGATTATGGCCTTTGTTGCCAACATGGCATAAAACACACATTACTCACTCACCCACTCACTCACCCCACTCACTCACCCCACTCACTCACCCCACTCACTCACTCACTCACTCACTCACCCCACTCACTCACTTATCATCTAACAATTCTCGTTAATTATATGTTCTATAACTTAACTTGTTATCGAGATTATGAGTAAATAATCAAATAGATTTGCAATGTAAAACCCCTGGACGACCAGATCCCCCGGTGTAACGATTTCAACTTCCCCCCTTCCCAAGTTCCCCCCGGGAATCTGAAAACGTTTTTAACTTCCCTCTGGGGAAACTAGAAACGCTTTCAGATTCCTGGGGGGGAACTTAAAAACAGTTATCAGATTCCTCCCCCTATTTTCAAATTCCCCCCTCCGGGAATTTAAAATTGTTTAAAAAACTTTAAAAAACATTTTAAATTTCAGACCTATAATATTTTTTTCTTAACCATCTTGGAGACTTTTTGTGTCATTTGTGGTTAACTGTGTTTTATTGTACTAGTAATAATTTCCATTATGCTATTCTCTGTATATTATAATATTTGTCATGAAAAATAACAAAAATAAAGAAAATTCCCCAAAAATGGGGGAGGGGGGGAGGGAAAGTTAAAATGAGGGAGGGAATTTGAAAACGTTTTCAAATTACCCTGGGAGGAATTTGAAAATGAAAATGGGGGGAATTTGAAATCTTTACACCGGCGCCAAGAGAACTATTCAGTTGAAAAAAATACTTACCTTTAAATAACAAATTAAAAAGACCCTGCTGCTTCTGTGGGTGTGATTAACCCTCCACCACTCCCCTAGTCCTAGCACTTGGGGGTTGGTTGTTAGAGTTTTACGTCCTGGCAACATCTAAGGTCATTTCAGGATGGGTACCGACTTGTTTCAGTGCAGAGTCATGCCGACTTAATAGTGCTATCCCATTGGGAGACCTAATATCCCACTCAGTCGCATTATCCTGTCACCGACCCAACCAGTCCATGCCCTATCCTAATAATTCTGAGCGCCTGACTAGGCAGCAACACGTATGAATTTTGTACGTCATTGATTTGACTCGACCGGGAATTGAACCCCCGGCATTCCGCACGGGAGGCCTGCGCTCTACTGATTCGGCCACCGCGTCCGGTGGACTCAGGCGAAGGGTGCATTTAAGTGGAGTTTGCGCGTGGCACAGCAGACAAAGCAAGCATTGCTATGTTATGCCACAATTATAATGGCTCCCTGGTTTTTGCGCAGGCACGTGAGTGATCCTCCCCAGGTGGCAGCACGCGCAGCTCGAAATCCAACACCTGCCGCCGAGCAGAATAATTAACAGCAGGGCAGCCAGACCTCCAGAGACCCATCTGTTATACGAGGCATTTGTGTGCTGCCCCCACTCAGTGCCCCCCCCCCCCCCCCCCCCGAAACCGGATGTGATGGTCGAATCGGTAGAGCGCAGGTTGTGTGGTTGTTTGAGTTTTACATCCTGGCAACATCTAAGGTCATATTAGGACGGGTACCGACTTATGACTCATGGTGACTTTATAGTGCTGCGCCACTGGGAAACCGGGCCACCGGCACCATGGCTTGATATCCCACTCAGTCACATATTAATTATTCTGACAGTGAGCCAACCAGTCCTTGCCCTATCTACTAATGCCCTATACCAATGCTGAGTGCATGGCTAGGAAGCGACAAGTATACATTTTTATGTCATTGGTTTGACTCGACCATTGTTCGTACCAGTGGATTCGAATCCCACGATCTACCAAGTCTCGGGAGTTTGAATCCCGTCCGAAGCCAACCAATGACTTATAAAATAAGGCGCTCGGTATTACTAGGATCGGGCAAGGACTCGTTAGCTCAGTATCAGGATAATGTGACCGAGTGTGAAATCAAGTGATGGTTCCCGCGGCCTTGTCTCCCATGTGGCAGCACTATAAAGTCGCCATGAGTGCGCACTGTCACAAGCCGGTTCCGATCCTGATGTGACCTTAGATGTTGCCAGGATGTAAAACCCAAACAAAAACACACAAAAAACCACTGCCCTTGACTGCTCCTCAGTGGCTCTGAGCTCCCACGAGGCCTTCTGCCGATAGGGGCGTGTTACCAATAAATTACCACCATCCAGGGTTTACAAAAAAAATATACAAAGAGTGTCACAAATCAGGTGAATACATATATATATATATATATGAATATACACACATACCAATATTAGAAAATATACATTAATATTCTCCCACGGTGAAGGTAGTATCCGTTTCTTGATTTAGTGACAGTTGTTAAATGTGTCTATCTTTGCATTATCATATGAGGTTTGTCGATTGGCTAGTGAACCCTGCTTGGTGTGGCTTCCCGATTAGGCAACCGGGACTTTCATGTGTTAAAAGAATCGCTGCTTTAAAATTATTGTACAAGGCTGTTCTACAAAGTCTTCTCTCGGCTGGGTTTCTTGATGCTGTTACTTCAAGGGTCTTAAAGTTGCACAGGCCGATGGCTTTCGAATCTTTGAATCATTTCTGAGATCAATATATTAGGTTGACTATTATAACCTACTATTCATTAGTCCCGAGTCATTTTGATGACAAATGGCTAATTGTGGAGCAATTTGAGCTGAAAGAACCCAAAATCATTTCGGCAAGGTTGTCAAAAGTATTGTTGTGACTCAGATTCACATCTCGTGATGATCACGTGATGAGGAATGACCTAGTAATTTCTAGGCAGTCTGAAACCTGACTAATGCCATATATGGTACTGGGAATGAGGGTATGACTAATAAGGTCATAAGATTGACCTAATTGGTTAGTGGTCTTCCTGCCTAATGGCTGTCTCAAATTAGTTGCCCAAAGGGATAGGGTAATAAATTCACTGATTATTCTGTATGTGCTGCCCTAAAGCCATAGTTAATGCACCAGTACATAAGTTGGATATATAGAATCAATTGTAGGTAAGTGTTTTGGTTTTGAAAAAAAAAGAGTTTCATCGGACCATGCAACTTTAATGACTTGGGAGCTTGGGTCAAGTCACATATTTGAAGCACAGTGAAAACTTAGCAGAATTATGTTTAAAGTAAATAAATAAACTACATCATTAAACAAAATCTAGTTATTTGCATTATAAAGACAGTATAAGCTATGAGTTAAAAGCCGCTTCCCATGTGGCAGGTCGTGGGATTCGAACCCATTGGGTTCAAATCTGGCCTGAATCAAGCCAATAACAATTGATAGATGCCGCTATATATATATATACCCTGGTGTTCGGCATTATTAGGACAAGATATATGTCCATGTGTATGTTTGTTCATATGTACATGTATACACACATACATGCATATATACATACACATAGACATACATGCACACGCATATATACATATAGATGTATACATACAGTACATACACTACATACACTACATACACTAATGTATACACTACATACACTACATACACTACATGCACTGCATACACTACATACACTACATACACTACATACACACACACATTATCCTGGCAGTGGGAAACGATTAGTGTGGTGGGTGAGCAGCGACACTAGTCTTACTCCAAAGTAACAGTAATGATGTTGTGTACACTGGTATAAGTCCTTATGCACCACACAGACATAATATAAACAATATACACACACGCACACGCACACGCACACACACACGCACGCGCATGTACGTTCTTCATGGAGTTTCGAGCATGACCGGAAGTAGATGGTGCTGAGCTTGACTTGCCTTAATGCAAGATTACCCAGTCCTCATGTGGCTCAAACCAGCATAAACGAATACTAGATAATAGCCCGCGGAGGCTTTCTATGATGGTGTGGCATTTTCAGATGTTGAATTTCTCACAAATTTCGGGGTAGGGGCGATAGGGAGCTCAGTGCTACTTACTCTCAACCCCCCACCCTCCCACTGCACGCGGTGACCCAATTGGTAGAGCGCAGGCTTCCCATGCAGAAGGTTAGGAGTTTGACTCCCGACAGAGTCAAACCAATGAGTTAGAAAATGCCTGGCACTCGGCATTACTAGGATAGGACAAGGACTGGTTAGCTCAGTGTCTGGATATCAGGTCATGGAGCCAGCAGTCTGATCTCCCAGTGGGGCAGCACTATAAAGTCTCCATGAGTGCGCACTGTCACAAGTCGGTACCTATCGTGATTTGACCATGGACGTTGCTAGGACGTAAAACAACAACAAACAAACAAGAACAAGTTGGTGCCCGTCGTGATTTGACCATATATCAAACAAATTCAATCCCCCCGAAAAACACCGACCTAGCGTGAAGTACCATGCAGTCTGAGACCAGACGGGATGGCCGAATGAGTTAGAGCGTCCGTCTCCCGTGTTGGTTGATCATTGGATTGTGGGGCTGAACCTTGGTCGAGTCAAACCAATGACTTAAAAATTGATACTTGTTGCTTCCTAGCCAGGCGCTCATCATTATTAGGATAGGGCAATGACTGGTTGGCTCAGTGCCAGGATAATGTGACTGAGTGGGATATCAGGTCATGGTGCTGGTGACCTCTTCCAGTGGGGCAACACTATAAAGTCACCATGAGTGTGTACTGTCACAAGTCAGTACTCGTCCTGATATGACCTTAGATGTTGCCAGGACGTAAAACAAACAAACAAACCGTGCAGTCTCCGATCAATATCCACATTGAGAACACCGCTTAAATCAATCCCAAGCCGCATTGTATTGATTTGACTGTATGGCTGCTGGGAGTTGTTGAAACACTGATCAACTAATAAATACCGCAACAGTTGGGTTCTACCGCCACACTAGTGAACCGAAAAGCTTTTAAAAAAAAGAAAAAAGTATAGAATTCCACAACCCATACTAACTAACACAAGCTCTTTCAGAGTGTATATATGATTAATAGAGACTGATCTGTTTGTTGTTGCAATATTTCATTTTCATCTTAATTACAAACAAACGAACATTTTTATTTAAAAACCCATCAGATTATTTAATTTTAGTGCACATTACTGTAATCTGTTGGTAAATGGCAGCCCGGTGTTGCTTTTTTACTTAAAGAGTAAATGAAGGGCGGTGGCGCGTGGCGAGCCGAAGCGTTGGCCACATTTCATCGCCTTCCAAGTTCTACTCACATAACCTCGGACCATGCGCACCACTGCCATGCGCACCACTGCCATGCGCACCGGTGCCATTGATCGTCGCCCGGTGTCGCAGTTTGAGCGCCCTGCCAGTTTGAGCGCCCTGCCAGTGGTTGTATACTTTTTTTGTAAAATAGATTTAAAAGCTTTCATTGGATCGATTAAAAATATCTTAATGCGCAATTGAAGAGGAAGATCTGAAGTATTTAATGTAACCTAAGAGCAATTTACTCTGAAAGTATTAAAACAGAGATAATAGTGAAAGTTGGGATATTCTGAGTGTCAGTGCCAGTGTTAGCCTTACCAGATCATGGCCTCAAAAACTATTTTCGCAAAATAAATTCAAGAACTTCCAATTGGCTGATAAAAAAAAAGCTGAATGTGAAATTGTAGAGAAAGATCTGAACTATTTAATAGAAACAAGAGAAATTTGCTTTCAAAGCACCACAAATCACAAATTACTGTGATAGTTAGGGTGGTTTTAATGTTGTCTCTATCCGCACATGCGCAGAAGCAACAGAAGGGCGCTCAAGCTGGCAGGGCGCTCAAACTGCGACACTGGCCCATCTGGGAATGCAAAGTTAGGGGAGTGTGAGCACTGAACCCATAAACAAGTGCATTCATCTCTCATCATGGGGCGAGAGTTTGTTTCAGACCATTCTGACCACATTCACCTGTGGCCGAATCGGTAGAGTGGGAGTTTACTGTGTGGAAGGTCGGACATTTGAATCCTAGCTGAGTGAACCCAGTGACTTTCAAAATTGATACCTGTTGCTACTTGAGCCCCAGTCACACCTACCCGGATCAGGGGCCGGACGAGCCCCGGACCGTGATCCGGCATGGTCTGGGGTGATCCATGGCTCATCCGTGGCTGGTGCTTGGTGATCTGGTGTGATCCGTGGCTGGTTCGGCCTCGTCCAGGGTCCGCCCCGGATGTTTTAAAATGTTTAAAACATCCGGGGTGGTCTGGGGCATTTAGCGATCCGTGCTCATTCGCGATGATCCGCGGGTAATCCGGGGGTGCTCCGGGTAGTCCGGGGGTGCTCCGGGGGTAGTCTGTGTACCGTCCGGGGCCACTGTTTAACCTGGACCAGCCCCGGTGTCGTATTCTCAGCGGCCGGTCATTCTCAGCGGCCTGTCGTGGCTTCTGCGCATGCGCGGATTTTCGAACGTTGCCGCGAGCACTGCTATTTGTTTTGTTTACACTCGGCCATTCGACGCTGATCGAGCTGCTACGTTAATATCGCTTGGAATTTAAGGTTAATTTAATTAAATTTCATTATTTGAGTATGTAATTCTGTTAAATATGATCGCATTCAATAGATTTCGGCGTAATCGGTCCCTAACACTGCCGGGCACCAGCTGAGCTTGTAGCCGGCGATGCCACGGGTCTTTTGACCACGACGGGCCGCTGAGAATGACGGGCCGCTGAAAATACGACACCGGACTAGCCCTGACATAGCCATGGACAACTCCCGGACTGCCCGGATAAGATCCAGACAAGCAGGATGAACACGGATCGCCATGGAGCAAGTCCACTTCAAGTCTGGGACTACTCCGTGGACACACCAGGTAGTCCGGGGGATCGTCCGGCTCAGTCCGGGGCGATCCGGCCTCTGGTCTATGGTGAGGTCTGTGGTGAGTTGAGGTGTTCTTTGGAAAGCTCGCATGACACAGCAGTTGGACCTGATGGAATTCATTATCAATTTTTGAAACATCTCCCTGAACATGCACTGAGACTGTTGCTTCAACTCTTCAACAACATCTGGGAGTCGGGTTTCGTCCCCGCCTCTTGGCGGGAGGCGACAGTAATACCGATTCCCAAACCTGGTAAAGACCAGAGTGAAGCCCACAACTATCGTCCCATAGCCCTTGCAAGCTGCATCTGTAAAACCATGAGCGTATGGTAAATAAACGCCTCGTCTGGCTACTGGAGTCAGGGCACCACTTGTCCGACCTCCAATGTGGCTTCAGACAGGGCCGCAGCACCCTCGACCATTTGGTGCGCATTGAGAGCTTCATAAGAGATGCTTTCCTTACGAAGGAGCACGTTGTGGCTGTCTTTTTCAACCTTGAAAAAGCCTATGACACAAAGTGGCAGCATGGCATCATGGAGGATCTTCATGCGATTGGCCTTCGTGGCCACTTGCCAATTTTCATCAGGAACTTTCTAGCCTTCAGGCATTTCCGCGTCCGTGTCAAGACTACCTATTCCCGCCTACACTCACAGAAACTAGGAGTACCTCAAGGCAGCATACTGGCCGTGACCCTTTTCGGGTCAAGGTCAATGGTATTGCTTCTGCGTAAAGCAGGGGGTCTCGTAAAGTGAGGGGTCTCCCTGTAGTCTTTTCGTGGACGACTTTGTTTTATATTACAGCGGTGCTAACATGAATGTCATAGAGAGACAGCTACAACCAAGCATAAATGGGATCCATCGAGGGTCAGTTCTGAACGGTTTCAAATTTTCCAAGACCAAAACAGTCTGCATGCACTTCTGCCTGCTGCGTAGAATACATGCGGAACCGGAGCTGACCCTGGATGGGGATCCCATTAAAGTCATTGAGAAAACCAAATTTCTGGGCCTCATTCTCGACGCAAAACTGTCTTTTGTGCCACATATAAAGTACCTGAAACAAGATGCCTGAAAGCGCTGGATATCTGAGGTGCGTCCAGCTCAGAGGTGGGGACGGACAGAGAGTTTCTGCCTCCCGTGTCAAACCTTGGTTCGTTCACAGTGGATTACAGCACATAGTATAATGGTTCCGCAAGGAAACATATATTGCTGCTAACAACATCCACCACCAGGGACTGGCGTCTGCCCTTGGGGCCTTCCGCACCTCCCAGTTCAAGCCTTATGTCGAGAAGCCAATGATCCATCACTTAACAACAAGAATCAAACTGGCCATGCTATTTTATCAAGATAAAAACTAATGCATTGAATCCTGCACACAATTGTCTATTCGAGCAACATGACAAATCCAGATATGAAGCCAGGCCAAATTACATCCGGCCACTGAGGCTCTGAATGAAACCTCATTTGGAGGCCTTGGGCGTGGATTTGGATTTGTTGGAGGATGCCAAAGTCCCAGAACATCCCCCATGGTCGTTGAGAAAGCCATCGGTTATCCTCCGACTCACGGAACTGAGGAAGTCTGGAACACATCCACTCGAGTACCAAAGACTGCATGCAGAGATTCAAGACCAGTTTGCAGACCACCTCTCATATACACTGATGGTTCGAAAGACCAAAGCCGGGTAGCTGCTGGGGCAGTCTGCCGACGGGAAAAATTTGGCGTAGGTTTGCCGATCAGAGCTTGATTTTCACTGCAGAAGCCCAAGCACTCATTCTCGCGTTGGAGTGTATCGAGGTATCCAACCACACTAACTATGTTATATACAGTGATTCGTTCTCTTGCCTCCTGGTGTTGCTGGACTAAAACGAATCACCCTATCTACAACTCATTTATAAAATGAACCAACTGACAACGATGGGTATGATAGCCACCTGTCTGTGCCTGCCATGCTGCAAACAAGGAAACCGAAAAGCTGATCGGACTGCGAAGAAGGCCCTGAACTGTGATCTTGAACCGTGTCTGATCCCTCACTCTGATCTGAAACCACTAATAGCCACCCACATAAAATCCAAATGGCAACATGAGTGGGATGAAAACATTAATAAACTTAAAGAAATTGAACAATCTGTGGGAAAACCACCACAGATTCATGCGGGAGGTCAGCGGGACCAAGTGGTCCTTAGCCGCTGCTGTATTGGCCACTCGTGGCGTACACATGCTTTTCTGCTCAAGGGGCAACCTCCCCCTGAATGTATTGGGTGTCAGTCCCCACTGACACTCAAACACATTTGACTAAGTTGCGTTGATTTTTTGGCCCTGCGCCAACGGTTCTACACTGCAGGCAGTATGCATGACCTTTTTACAAAGGTAAAACAGGAAAACATTTTAGCCTTTTTGAGGGCAGCTGGACTGTACCACCTTATATAGTTTACTAAATGGATTCTATTAATTATTAATGAAACTTTTCTTTTTCTATGGGAACTTGTTTCCCTTGACCACAGATATATGATTGTGAGCTTTCTAATTTAATTAGTGTCTATTGGCACATTATTGATTGTCTGCTTTTACATGTAAAAGCGATGGTTTGAACAAAAAACAAACATTTCTCGCCGTGAATATGGCCTATGCTGCTGACACGGCGTAAAGCAACCACCAATCAATCAATCAATCAATCAACTGGTTTGTGGCTCATCCGGGTAGGTGTGACCACGAGGCAAAAAACGACCAAAATAGTGATTTTATCCGGGCTGTCCGGGACAGTCCGGGTGACTGGTCCGGGGGTGGTCCGGGGGTGGTCCGGCTCAAAATCCGGGGCTCGTCCGGGTAGGTGTGACTGGGGCTTTAGCCTTGCGCTCTGCATTGAAATAGGAAAGGACATGGACTGGTTAGCTTAGTACAGTATAACCCCGTTAAACCAAACTTGAAGGGACCCTACATATTTGTTTGGACTAACCGATCATTGGTTTAACCGAGCTTTGGCTTTGGCTTTGACTTTGACTTTGCCCCCCCCACACACACACACACACACACTACTGCCCACACACACACTCACTTCCCCCATTCGGCTCCCCACCCTGCTCCTCCTACCCCCCCCCCCCCCCACACACACACACACTACTGCTAACACTTATCCAAACAAGCGTGATGTAAGAGGCGGTGGGGTGTAAGATGACCTTATAACCACATGAAAGTTTTGTTTAACCTTACCGGAAGTGGCCTAGGGTCTGACAAATTTGTTTGGATTAACCCATAATTTGGTTTAACCGACTTTGGGTTAACCAACTTTTTTATCTGATAAATGGTAGTATTTTGCCCGGCCGCCAAAAAACGTTTGGATTAACCGATCGTTTGGTTTAACCGAGCTTGGTTTAACGGGGTCATACTGTATCAGGATAATGTGACTTAGTGGGATATCGGGGCATGGTCTCCCAATCTCCCAATGGGACAGCACTATACAGTCGCCATGAGTGTCAATTGTTGCAAGTTGGTGCCCATCCTGATATGACCTGAAATGTTGATAGGGCATAAAACTACAAGAAATAATGAAACAAACCGGTTCATTCTGTTGCTGCGAATCCGGCCTTTAAAGCAACTGGAAAAGTTACTGAGTTGTGAGTAGTCAAAGACCCTATAACATTAAAGGTGGCATTCCTTACACGCGTTAAGGTCGAATTCCTTACACGCGTAATGCGTAATGCGAATGCGAATGCTACTGCGACAAAAAATCGAAACGCCTTGAAACCTATGAGCTACATTCCTTACACGCGTAATGCGAATGCGAATGCAAATCCATTTTCCCGATGGTTCCATGTAGCGATCGGTGCGTAATGCGTTATGCGTCAAGCTGGGTGTGAATAGAAACCTGAGTCTGATGTGTCCATTAGTTTAACACTAGGAGAGGCGACTGAGCATTACGGAACGGTCACGCACAAGGCTTCTGAGTGGAAACATATGGTAGTGGTGGTGGTGGGGGTTCGGGTTGGTAAAAATGCTACCAGAGCCACAAAAATATGAATACTTATCTATAATTTGGTTATAATAAAGGTAGGAACCCCCATGTGACGTACAAAAAGTTACATAGATATAAATGCAATATTTGGTCATAATCAGAGCAGTATGGAGAATAATTGTTTATTTTTATTTTTTAAATATAGCCAGTCGTGTGCCGCATAACACATTACGCATAACGTGTGTAAGGATTGATGGCATTCGCATACCGCATAACGCATGATGCATAACGCATTACGCATAACGCGTGTAAGGAATGCCACCTTTATGCGTAATGCATTATGCGTCATGTGTTATGCGGTATGCGAATGCCATCATTCCTTACACGCGTAATGCGTATATGGCAGCTCAGTCAAAGGTGATGGAGACTCTACGGCAGATGTCTGTCTCCCGATTGGGACGGTCCTAACATCCTAAACTTAACCATGTTAGGACCGTCCTTGTTGGTCACACGACTGGCTATATTTAAAAAATAAAAATAAACAATTATTATCCATACTGCTCTGTATATGACCAAATATTGCATTTATATCTATGTACCTTTTTGTACGTCACATGGGGGTTCCTACCTTTATTATAACCAAATTATAGATAAGTATTCATATATCTGTGCATATGGTAGCATTTTTAGCTTTCCCATAACCATCAGTCTCCCGATTGGGACGGTCCTAACATCCTAAACTGAGCCATGTTAGGACCGTCCTTTTCGGTCAACAAAACCATTATTTTGTCTTTATGTGTGCTTTTCTGTTCGCACCACCTTGTCCCGGCTGTCCGTAATTATCAGTCGCCTCCTCCAGCCTTATATCAATGGACAAATGCGACTGATGCTTTTCTATTCGCACCACCTTGTCCCGGCTGTCCGTAATTATCAGTCGCCTCCTCCAGCCTTATATCAATGGACAAATGCGACTGATGATTTTCTATTCGCACCACCTTGTCCCGGCTGTCCGTAATTATCAGTCGCCTCCTCCAGCCTTATATCAATGGACAAATGCGACTGATGATTTTCTATTCGCACCACCTTGACGCATTACGCACCGATCGCTACATGGACCGATCTGGAAAATGGATTTGCATTCGCATTCGCATTACGCGTGTAAGGAATGTAGCTCATAGGTTTCAAGGCGTTTAGATTTTTTGTTGCATTCGCATTACGCATTAAGCTGAGATTCCTTACACGCGGTATGCGATCTGCGAATGCGAATGCGAATGCGGCAAAAAATCGAAACGCCTTGAAGTCAATGAGGTGCAACCCTTACACGCGGTATGCGAATGCGAATGCGAATGCGAATGCGAATGCGACAACTCGATCGGTCCCTGTAGCGATCGGTCCGGCATGCGGCATGCGACACGGGGTGCGAATAGAAAAGCATCAGTCGCATTTGTCCATTGATATAAGGCTGGAGGAGGCGACTGATAATTACGGACAGCCAGGACAAGGTAGAGCGCGGACCTGTTAGGAAGCAGTCTCCAAGGCTTCTGAGTGGAAACATATGGTAGTGGTGGTGGTTCGGGTTGCTAAAAATGCTACCAGAGCCACAAAAATATGAATACTTATCTATAATTTGGTTATAATAAAGGTAGGAACCCCCACGAGTAGAAATAGCACACATAAAGACAAAATAATGGTTTTGTTGACCGAAAAGGCTGGAGGAGGCGACTGATATTATTATTATTATGGGGGTGTTCGTAACCTTACGACGGTTACAGGTTGCAGAACTGCAACATTATAGTAGATGGTCTCCAGCATAAGAGATTTCGGCTCCATCTGAGTTTGTATTAAGACTTGTCTTCGTAGAGGGGGTGTTGTGAGAGCTGGGGGCATCTCTCACGGCGGGGCGTTGGTGGCAGCGAATCTCTCCGTGTCGGTGTGTAGCTGTAGATGTCCAGGACCGCACGGGGCTCCTGGTGTAGGGGCTGGATCTGGTGGAACCTCACGGGGCTTCCGGCGGGACCTCACGGGGCTCCCGGTGTTGGGGCTGCATCTGGTGGGACCTCACGGGGCTCCCGGGCGGGACCTCACGGGGCTCCCAGTGTGGGGGCTGCATCTGCTGGGACCTCACGGGGCTCCCGGGTGGGACCTCACGGGGCTCCCGGCAGGACCTCACAGGGCTCCCTGCTGGGGGACCTCACGGGGCTCCCTGGTTGGGACCTCTCAGGGCTCCCTGACAGTGGTTGTTAGTCACTGTTGCTACGGTCGGTTTCAGAGTTGCCGGCGATGGGCTCGGGGCCGCCGACGATCTCGAAGGTGTGGTAGTTCTGGAAGTAAAATCTACCGAGTGGCTCCCATGAGGACTCGGAGAGTCTCTCGAGGATGGCGAGCGCAGCTCGGGTGTCGGTCAAGCTGTGTGGTGGGCCGAGGAAGTCTCGGATGGCGGTCCTATCGAAGGCCACGCATGACGCCAAGACGTGGGCGACGTAAAAGATTTTGTCACCGCAAGGACATCGCTGCAATGCAGGGGTGTCAATGAACCGCCTGTATCCAGTCCTGAACCGCGTGACCGCCTCTTGCACGGATGCAGGGAGGTTTTTTGGGACTGGCAGGAGCGCTCTGACATTTTTGTGCCAGGCCCAGCTGATGGAGTATGGGTTCCTGACGGCGGTGCTGTGGAGGGAAGCCTCCCACAGGGCTTTAGTGGCTCTAGCATAGGTAGCTTTGAGTTTGGACAGGGAGTGGTCTATGACGAGGTCGACCTCCGGACGGCGGGAGCCATCCAGAGCAGCTGAGTCAGCCTGGTCATTGCCGGGAAGTCCAATGTGGGAGGGGACCCAGGTCAGCACTGTGTCGAGTTGAGCTTCGTGCCTGGCGACGATGGTGTCCTGGATCAGGGCGGCCAGAGAGTGGTTAGCTCGGTGGTCCTTGATCTTGCGGACTGCATTGAGTGAGTCAGTGACCACTATGCAGCTGCAGTGTCGCAGGTGGGTCAGTGCCTGGTGGATGGCGGCGAGCTCTGTATCGAGGGAGGAGGAATAGTCCGTGACCCTGATAAGGCGTCTAGCCTGCCCCTCTGGCAGGAAGTAGCCAGCCCCGGCTCGGCCTGTGTCAGGGTTGAGTGAGCCGTCGGTGTAAACCGTAGTGGCTAGAGGGAAGTCCTCTTTGGCCCGGGCAATGGCTTCCTGAGCCAGGGTTTTTAGGACTATGGTCGGGTAGTTGATTCGTGCTGAGCAGAGGCTGGTGAGTCTGACCTCGGCGGGTACGGAGTACCAGGGGGGTCTCGCCCGGAGGTCAGGGACGTCAGCGAGTGCCATCCCGTGTGTTTCCTTCAGGGTGCGGATGGCCGTTTTCGCACCCCAGGAGAGGCCGAGGCGCCGTCCTGGGCCGTTTAGTAGGTAGGAGGCTGCGCTGCGGTAGAAGGTGGAGTGGCCTGCGGACAGGGCTTGGCAGAGGTGGTTTGCCAGCAGCTGTGGTCCGCGCAGGTGGAGTGGTGGGAGGTTGGCCTCAAGGAGGAGGATCTCAACCCTGGTTGTCCTGCGAGCTCGGATGATGAGTCGCGCTGCCTGGTATTGGACTCTTTCCAGGGTGAGGAGGTTTTTGGTCAGGGTTCTACTGGCAGGCAGGCGGGTCTTGCGGCTCTCTCTGCAGTAGCCAATCCAGGTGATGGTGTTGGCTGCATAGTCGTAGAGGGCCCGCACGGTCTGTCTGTAAAAGAGGCTGAGCACCTCAGCTGGTGCTCCCCAGTTGAACCCAGAGATTCTAGTCATAAGAAGAAGTCTCTTGTTCATTCTGGAGGTGAGGTGCTTTACCAGTGGGCTCATGGAGAGTTCGTGGTCGAGCCTGACTCCGAGATAGTCGAAGGTTTCCACCCACTCGACGTCCAAGTCCCCAGCACGGAGTGGGTGGGGAGGCTGATCAGCAAACATCATCATGGCTTTGGTTTTGTCTGCGGATATTTTAAGCCCCAGCTCACAGCAGGAGCTGCTGAGTAGGAGCAGGACATCCGCCGCGAGGAGGGCCACGTCCCTTGTGCATGAGCAGACGACAGCGATGTCATCTGCGTAGCACAGAATCTTGACGTGTTTGAGGCGCCGTGCAGCAATGCCTGTTTTTAGTCGGCCTATGAGGGCAGCGACTACGGCGTTAAAGAGGAAGGGGCTGAGGACAGCCCCCTGTGGGACGCCGTTTTTTAGGTGTTTGAGGGGAGAGGTGCTGCCCTGGAAGCGGACACTGGCTCGCCTAATACTTAGGTAATTCTTGACGAATGCCAGGGGCTTCCCGGTGACTCCCAGCTCAACCAAGGAGGCGAGGACCACGTTGTGGTCGACCAGCTCGAAGGCCTTCTCCAGGTCGAGGAAGATGACAGCCGCGCAAGAGCGAGTTCCCTTGGCTCGTGCTATCTCCTCGATGAGGGTGAGGATGGCGTGCTGCGTGCCACGCCCAGCTCGGAACCCGACCAGTTCTTCGGGGAAGCCATTGGCCGGGTCACTGGAGAAGGTGTCGAGTCGGCCCAGTACGACTCTCTCTACCACTTTCCCGAGGGATTGCAGCAGTGAGATCGGCCTGAACTCGCCTGGGACTTTCTTCGGGATGGGTATGATGACCGCGTCCTTCCACGATTGAGGTATGTTCGCTCGTGTTTAGACCGAGTTTAGGAGGGGGAGGAGAGTTTCCCTGTTGTGGGTGGACAGGCGGGTCCACACCGTGGTAGGTACACCGTCTGCTCCGGGGCTCGTTTTCTTCCGAGGGGGTTGGAGTGCCCTCCCGAGCTCGGTCTTGGTGAGGGGGCGGTCAAAGCCATGGGCGGAAGGGAGGTCTATGGCATTGTTGATGGCTTCCTCTCGCTGGGTGGTGTCTCTGGCGAGGGTTTGTAGGTGTGTGTTTGGTAGGCAGAGTTGTGGGTCTGTCCTGTTAATGAAGGTGGTGAGTTGGTTTGTGGCTGTTTGTAGTGGATTTGGCTCGTGGGGTGCCCGTGGGGTGGTTCCCTGCAGGGTGCGTAGTTTTTGCCAGAGGCGTGTGAGTGTGGTGTGACATGAGATGTTGGCACACCACAGTTTCCACTTTCTGTCGTTTTCCGTTGTGATGACCTCGTTCAACCATTGGGTGGCAATGTTTACTAGTTTTTCAGTGCCTGGGTTGGGGTTGGAACGGAGTTTGCGGAGAAGTTTGTTTTTGTGGTGTTTGGCTCTCCTGATGGCGGGAGAGTTAGTGGTGCCCGGGGGGCGGCGGTTTGTTGTCTGTTGGATGGTGGCTTCCATGGTGTGGCGGACTAGCGTGGTGAGATCGTCGCAAGTGTTGGGAGGGTTGGTGTGTGTGAGGTGTTGTAGGGGTTGGTTGAAGGCTTCCCAGTCGGCTCCGTCCAGGTTGAATCTGGGCGGGCTTTGTGGGGGGGTGACCTTGGTAGCGTCTGTGCGCAGGAGCGCTGCGTGGTGGTCTGAGTACAGGTCAGTCAGCTCCCACGAGGCTGTGGCTGCGAGTTGTGTGTTAAGGATGCAGAGGTCAATGGACGAGCCACTGCGATGAGTGGGCGAACCATCGTTCATTAGTGTGTGGCTTGCCGAGTCAAGGATCTCTGCGAGTAGGGTGCATCCTCTGGCGGTGTCTGTGTTGTTGCGTCCCCAGATGGAGTGGTGGGTGTTGAAGTCTCCCATGATTATTTGGTGAGTTGTTGTGTTGGCGTGTGCCTGGAGGATGCGCTCCAGGGAGTATTGAGTGTTGCAGGGGTTGTATAAGTTGTAGGTGTCTATTGTGGTAGTGGCCAGCTTAAGGCGCACTCGTAGTGTGTCGGCCGTGGGGTTGGCTCTGGATGTTGGTATTTTGGTGGCGTGGATGTGGTTGTTGACTAAGGTGGTGGTGCCTCCCTTTGGTCTGCCTCCTACCAGTGATTCCACTGCGGGGATGTGGTAGGTGGTGTAGCCTTTGATGCATGGTGGCTCGATTTTCCATGTTTCCTGGAGCATAGCCACATCTATGCATTCAGTTTTTAGTTTGTTGATGAGGGTTGTGAGCTTTGTCTGTAGGCCTGCACAGTTCCAGGAGAGGACTGTGAGGTTGGAGGAGTTGGTTTGAGGTGGAGTGGGGTGTGTGTTGCGGGTGGTGTTGGGGTTATTAAGCTGATTATCCATGTTGGTGGCTCAGGGTGTTGGAGTTGATTGGTGATGTGGAGGTTGTGGGTTGAGGTATGAGGGTTGAAGTGCGGAGGAAGGCGATGAAAAGTTGAATTATGGAACCCAGCGGGTCGCTGGCTGTTCCTTGGGGGAGGTTTTTTTCGATTGTTTGGAGTATGTCATGGGGGTGTGTGGGTGCGGGTGTTGGGATGGGGGTGGGTGCGGGTGCGGGTGTGGTTGTGGGAGCGGGCGTGGGTGTGGTGGCGGGTGTGGTGGTGGGTGTGGTAGCGGGTGTGGGTCTTGGTGTGGGTGGGCGCGTGGGTCTGGGTGGTGGAGTGGGTTTAGGTGTGGGTGTGCGTGGGGTTTGGGTGCCGGCGTCACACTTGGGTGTGGCGGTGCTGGTCTGCCTGGGGGTTTGTGTGGCGATGGACCGTGTGTGTGGGCGGTGTGTGGTGGTGGTGGTTTTGCTGGGGTGGGGTGGGTGTGGGAGGAGAGGTGGGCCACGTGCGGTTGGGAGGAGAGGTGGGACACGTGGGGTTGGGAGGAGAGCGCGTTTTGGCTGTAGTGGGGGGAAGTTGATGAGGGGAGGTGTGGGTTGGGGGTTGGCGGTTGTGTGGTGGGGGAAGGGTGGGGGTGGGTTGGTTGGTTTGGGAGTTGGTTTAGGGAGTGGGTTGAGCCTGCTCCAGAGTTTGCGTTTCTCTGGGCAGCGGGGGTCTCGGGAGGTGTGGTCGCCACCGCACGCTGTGCATTTGGCGTTCCGCGCGCACCCCTCCGCGACGTGGCCCGGTAGTGCACAGTGCCCACAGATCACGTCTGTGGCCCTGCACTCACTTTTGTAGTGCCCATACCTCTGACACTGGGTGCAGTAGGTAGGGCGTTTGTGGGGGGTTGCCACGCGGAGGTGGCCTAGGGGGCCGAAGTCAAGCTTGGCGGGGGAGCTGAGGGGAGAGGTGGTGTAGATGTTTACACAGTGGGTGGGCTTGCCACTTTTGGGGGCGATGCGGGAAGCACGGATGATCCCGTGCTGTCCTACAAGGTCGGCCGCATCGGCTAGTGGGTGGAGCCCGGTTACCACATAGTGGTGTGTTTTCGCCGAGCCTCTGATCTCGGCGAAGTTGGGGGCTGCACGGAGTCTTGAGAGAGACTCCGGCGTTCGGGCTCCAATCACCATGTGGGTTGGATATTTATCTAGGGAGAGGGTGTCAGTGCCGGCAGTCCTGTCTATTTGGGAAAGGGCCCTCAGGGTTTCCTTGGCATCGCCACTATATAGAAATAGGGCAAGGAAGCGTTTAGGGCGGCGTGAGTCGGGGTGGAACTCTGTAGGTGAGTTTTTGTTGGGGGTGGCGGTGGTTTTTTTGGACCTCCGGGCCACGGTGGTCCATCCCAAGTCTGCTGGGGGAGGTTGGGGTTCGGTGGCTGAGGAAGCGGTGGCGGCGCTGGTGCCCGGAACGGGGGAGGAGGGGGTGGTGGTGGTGGTGGAGGTGGAGGCGGCTGAGGGTTTAGTGTTGGTTGGGTTGGAAGTTTTGGAAGTTTTCCCCTTCCCTTTGCCCTTCCCTGTGGGTTGCTGGGCATTGGGCTTGGCGGGGCTGTGGGTGGGGGCCGACTGGTTTTGGGGAGTTGAGATTGGCTGGTGGTCAGGGCAGGGAGCGGCGGGGTTTGCGGTGGTGATTTTGGGGCGTGATGGCGAGGTTGGGGGGGGTGTTGGAGGGGAGTCTACATCAAGGAAGGACTCGTCGTCCGAGCTGGACGACGAGTTGCTATCGTCGTCCGAACTGGACGACGAGTCGCTGTCTTCTACAGACTGGGCGGGGTGGTGGATGTTGGAGTAGTCGTGGTCAGAGGCAGGTTGGGGGACCTGTGGGGGGTTGTCTTCCGTTTCCGTAGGGCGGGTGTCTACCCGGGGGGTGGTATGGGGGTGTGTGGCCCTGGTGGCAGCCCGGGTGCGAACCCCGGCGGGGTCGCAGAGGGTGTCCGTTGGGGGTGTCTGTGTCATGCTGTGCCCTTGTTGAAGGGGGTGGCTACCCGGGGTAGGCATGAGGGAGGTGTTGGTGGTGGTCCACCGGTTGAGGTGAGGGTTTTGGGGCGACTGAGCCGCCAGTAAGATTCCTGGCCCAAGGGAGTCAGGGTGGGGGGCGAGGCGATTGAGGCTGATTGGGGAGGGAGGGGTGCGGGGGCCGCCCCGTGAGCGAATAGTGTCGACCCAGTGGCGGGGGGGTTGTGACAGTGTGGGGAGGTGGTGATGAGGTACCAGTCAGTAACGACACTAATCAACAACAGGTATTGACAGCGACAGTGACAGAGATGGTCAGTGACAGTGGGGGGGGGGGGGCGGTTGTGACAGTGTAGGGGGTGGTGATGAGGTAACCGTCAGTAACGACACTAATCAACAACAGGTATTGACAGTGACAGTGACAGAGAGGGTCAGTGACGGTGGGGGGGTTGTGACAGTGTAGGGGGGTGGTGATGAGGTAAGAGTCAGTGACGACACTAATCAACAACAGGTATTGACAGTGACGGTGACAGAGATGGTCAGTGTGTGTGGGGGGGTTGTGAGTGTAGGGAGGTGGTGTTGGGGTAACGGTCAGTAGCGACACTAGTCAACAAGAGGTATTGACAGTGACAGAGAGGGTCAGTGACAGGGGGGGGGTTGTGAGAGTGTAGGGAGGTGGTGATGAGGTAGCAGTCAGTAACGACACTTATCAACAACAACCACAGGCACAGGACAAAAGGGGCAGGAACCTGGAAGGAAACAACAAGGGAAGGCAACAAGGGGACAACAGTCAGCAGCAAGTGCCCTGGTGGGGGGAAAGGAAGGTACCAACCTGGGGACGTCTGCCGATCGTCGGCGGTGGTGGGTGGGCTTGGGTTGTAGGTGCTGTGTGTTTGGAGACTCTGGCTTCTACGGAGTGTCGGGCCGGGGGTCCGGGGACCGTGGTGGCCGGAGTCGGTGCGGCCTTAGCTGCTGGGTGTCACGTAGCGGTGCTCGGTGACGGTACAGCCGGGCAGTGTATGTGTATTGCTATTCTAGGGTGTCAGTGAGGGGAGGTATT
The DNA here is from genome assembly GCA_030323885.1 of Branchipolynoe longqiensis. Taxonomy (NCBI): domain Eukaryota; kingdom Metazoa; phylum Annelida; class Polychaeta; order Phyllodocida; family Polynoidae; genus Branchipolynoe; species Branchipolynoe longqiensis. The sequence goes on from CM059186.1 coordinate 36,391,534, forward strand.
GACAGTGACAGTGACGGAGATGGTCAGTGACAGTGGGGGGTTGTGAGAGTGTAGGGAGGTGGTGATGAGGTAACGGTTAGTAACGACACTAATCAACAACAGGTATTGATAGTGACAGTGACAGAGAGGGTCAGTGACAGAGGGGGGGTTGTGACAGTGTGGGGGGGTGGTGATGAGGTGACGGTCAGTAACGACACTAATCAACAACAGGTGTTGACAGTGACAGTGACAGAGAGGGTCAGTGAGAGTGGGGGGGTTGTGTCAGTGTGGGGAGGTGGTGGTGAGGTAGCAGTCAGTGACGACACTAATTGCCAAAATACCCAAGCAGGTATTGGCAGTGACAGTGACAGAGAGGTCAGTGACAGTGGGGGGGTTGTGACAGTGTAGGGGGGTGGTGCTGAGGTAACGGTCAGTAACGACGCTAATCAGCAACAGGTATTGGAGTGATAGTGACAGAGAGGGTCAGTGACAGTGGGGGGGTTGTGACAGTGTGGGGAGGTGGTGGTGAGGTAGCAGTCAGTGACGACACAAATCAACAACAGGTATTGACAGTGACAGTGACAGAGAGGGTCAGTGACAGTGGGGGGGTTGTGACAGTGTAGGGAGGTGGTGATGAGGTAACAGTCAGGACGACACTAATCAACAACAGGTATTGACAGTGACAGTGACAGAGAGGGTCAGGGACAGTGGGGGGGGGGGGGTTGTGACAGTGTAGGGAGGTGGTGATGAGGTAGCAGTCAGTAACGACACTTATCAACAACAACCACAGGCACAGAACAACAAGGAGCAGGAACCTGAAAGAAAACAACAAGGGAAGGCAACAAGGGAGCAACAGTCAGCGGCAAGGTGCCGTGGGGGGGAAAGGAAAGTACCAACCTGGGGACGTCTGCCGATCGTCGGCGGTGGTGGGTGGGCTTGGGTTGTAGGTGCTGTGTGTTTAGTGACTCTGGCTTCCACGGAGCGTCGGGCCGGAGTCCGGGGACCGTGGTGGCCGGAGTCGGTGCGGCCTTAGCTGCTGGGTGTCACGTAGCGGTGCTCGGAGACGGTACCGCCGGGCAGTGTATGTGTATTGCTATTTCTATGGTGTCAGTGAGAGGAGGTATTGTCAGTGACAGTGACAGGGATGGTCAGTGACAGTGGGGGGGTTGTGACAGTGTTGGCTCCTGCGGTCTATTTGGAGAAATGGACGGTACAAACAATTGTGTAAGACCGGTTCAGATAGGATTTAACCGTGGGGGTGAGAAGGGTAGGACGGTCCTAACATGTGCTCTGACCGGTGTCAAGAGCGACTATCTGTTAGGAAGCGGTCTACTGATGGTGTTTGGAGAATTGGAACGGTACAAACAATTGTGTATGACCGGTTAGGATAGGAGTTTCTTGAGAATTGGAACGGTACAAACAATTGTGTAAGACCGGTTCGGATAGGAGTTTTAACCGGGGGGTGAGTAGGGTAGGACGGTCCTAACGTGTGCTCTGACCAGTGTCAAGAGCGACTATCTGTTAGGAAGCGGTCTCCGTGTGGTATTTGGGAAAGTGGGACGGTACAAACAATTGTGTTAAACCGGCTCGGATCGGTGTTTGTAGAGTTGGCAGGGGACAAGCAGCAATGCCACCCAACAACGAACAACAACGACACACGGTAACAACAACAACACGGGGGACAGGACAACAACAAGGAGGAACTGGAAAAAAACAACAACAAGCAAAGGCAACAAGGAAGACAGTCAGCAGCAAGGTGCCGCGGTGGGGGAAGGAAGGGACTAACCTGGGGACGTCTGCCGGTCGTCGGCGGTGGTGGGTTGGGAGGAGGGGTGAAGGTGCACTTGGGTTGTAGGTGCTTTGGTGACTGCAGTTTCCACGGAGCGTCGGGGAGGGAGTCCGGGGACCGTGGGAGCTGGTGTCGGTGCGGCGTTAGCTGCTGTCGGTGCGGCGTTAGCTGCTGAAAGTCGCGTAGCGGTGCTAGGTGTCGGTACAGCCGGGCAGGGGGTCCGGGTACCGATGTAGCTTGGGTCGGTGCGGCGATAGCTGCTGGGGAGTCCGCTAGGAGGGTTCACACTCAGGAGCGAGAGAAGTGAATGCTCCGCGGCGACTGAAAATTTACGGAGGACATCCAGGACAAGGTAGAGCGCGGACCTGTTAGGAAGCAGTCTCCAAGGCTGCTGAGTGGAAACATATGGAAGTGGTGGTGGTTCGGGTTGCTAAAAATGCTACCAAAGCCACAAAAATATGAATACTTATCTATAATTTGGTTATAATAAAGGTAGGAACCCCCAGGAGTAGAAATAGCACACATAAAGACAAAATAATGTTTTGTAGAGACCGAAAAGGACCGGTCCCTAACATGGGGTGTGAATAGAAAAAGCATCAGTCGCATTTGTCCATTGATATAAGGCTGGAGGAGGCGACTGATAATTACGGACAGCCAGGACAAGGTAGAGCGCGAACCTGTTAGGAAGCAGTCTCCAAGGCTGCTGAGTGGAAACATATGGTAGTGGTGGTGGTTCGGGTTGCTAAAAATGCTACCAGAGCCACAAAAATATGAATACTTATCTATAATTTGGTTATAATAAAGGTAGGAACCCCCAGGAGTAGAAATAGCACACATAAAGACAAAATAATGGTTTTGTTGACCGAAAAGGACGGTCCTAACATGGGGTGTGAATAGAAAAGCATCAGTCGCATTTGTCCATTGATATAAGGCTGGAGGAGGCGACTGATAATTACGGACAGCCAGGACAAGGTAGAGGTAGGATGTTAGGACCGTCCCAATCGGGAGACTGACTGGAAAATGCTACCATATGCACATAAATATGAATACCAATGAATGTACACATGGGTGCACACTTTTATATGCTGCTTACCGCATGCCGCACGCCGCATGCCGTGTGTAAGGAATCTTCCCATTCGCATACCGCATGCCGCTTGCCGCATGCCGCATGCCGCTTACCGTGTGTAAGGAATCCTAGCTTTATGCGTGTAAGGAATGCGACCTTAACAGTGGCTATATAACAGTGTTATATGGTCTTTAGAGTAGTCTATGGGAAAAGGCAAAAGATGCAGGTGTTATGAGTAGTATATAAAATTGACTGTTGTACCGGAATGGCCCCCTCCCTCGCAAAATAAGGTTTTGTTTGTTGTTGTTTCACGCCCTAGCAACATCTAAGGTCATATCAGGACGGCGCAAAATAAGGACAAAGTCTCAACTACCTCTGAAATCCGAAAAGCTTAGAAAAGCTTTGTTCAGTATATAAATAATCTGTAACAATATTTCAAATCTTTATGTTTCACACTTAGTATGAATATTCATGTTTCCTAGTCAAAATATTTGTCTTTTATTATTGTTCATTTGAAGCTTTATAACTTATATGCTTAATTTTTTACCAAATTTATTGTTGGAAATCAAATGGTCTCTAATTATCCCATGATTTCATTTATCAACATATTATTCTACAAACAAACTCTAATAGTATTCATAGGCTTTATTTATCCCACATAGTGTAGATATTGATAAGTTTTTACTGCAGTATTAACACTTGATTGGTAGCTTTATTCTGAAGTCTGAAAAATTCTGAAATCCAAAACACAACTGGCCTCATCGATTTTGGGGGACCAGACAGGATGGCCGAATGAGTTAGAGCGTCCGTCTCCTGTGCTGGTAGATTGTGGGTTTGTGGGTTCGAACCCTGGTCGAGTCAAACCAATGACTTAAAAATTGCTACTTGTCGCTTCCTAGCCAGGCACTCGGCATTATTAGGACAGGGAAAGGGGTGGTGTGCTCAGTGTCAGGATAATGTGACTGAGTGGGATACCAGGTCATGGTGCTGACGGCCTGGTTTCCCAGTGGGACAGCACTATGAAGTCGCCATGAGTGCGCACTGTCACAAGTCAGTAACCGTCCTGATATGTTGCTAGGACGTAAAACAACAACAAACAAACAAACAAACAAACAAACACAGATTTTGGATAAGGGGATGTGGACCTGTATTATTACAGTTGCCCCGAACAGCCTCACAGCATGTAGCGCCACCTGGAATGCGGTACCAACCCTGCGACTTACCGGATAATGGTTTTATAATGCTGAGTGTTAAACAGCTTGCCGGCTCACAGAACTAAATATAGGATTACAGCCTCGGGGGGTTATATGTCTGCACAACAGGTCGTTTAGTGTCGTTGCTATGACATTATCGCCCAGGTTGAACGCTCAGACTATCAGTGGGGTTAGGATTCGTCGCAATCCAAGCTGACGTCTCTGGGTTGTTTCTATTTTTGTGTCTGGATTTTTTTTAAACAACGATGCAGTGCTCCTTTGGACTAAAGATTTCTGAAGCTGCCGGTATGAGATAATATTCATAGTGAAGTGACCGAGGAGTCACTTTATTATGGTAATCGGAATCGTATCTCACACGGCATTAAAGGGGTAGCAGCGGAGATTTGATCAAACAGCGACGTGTGTTTTCGTTCTTTTTCGTTCTTTCTTTCGTTCTTCCTTTTCCCCCTTCTTCTCCTTCTCCTTCTCCCCCTTCTCCTTCTCCTTCTCCTCCTCCTTCTCCTCCTCCTCCACCTCCTCCTCCTCATTCCCCCTCCTCCTGTCCTCCCCCTTCTGCTCCTCCCATTCCTCCCCCTTCCCCCTCCCCCTTCCCATTCCCCCTCCCCCTTCCCCCCACTTGGCCCCCTTCCCCCTCATCCTCTTCCCACTCCTCCTCTTCCTCATCCACCACGCACTCTCCGACCATCCTCAGCACTCACTTTCCAACTACCCACAATTCCCACCAGTGAAACCCCCCACCTCACCCCACCCCCACCCCCACCACCAGCCACTGTCTAGTCTCCCACCAGCAGCATTCACTCTCTACCATTCACTCTCTACCATTCTCCAACCAACACCCCACTGTATTTTTCGCTCTTGTACCGGTGCATCAGCGCCTGAGTGGATGAGGTATGCTGTCTGAGTGAGTGCGGTAGGCACCCTTGGGGATGTGTGTGTGTGTGTGTGTGTGTGTGTGTGTGTGTGTGTGTGTGTGTGTGTGTGTGTTGGTGGGCGGGTGGGAGACGGGGTTTGTTGTTGTTTGTTGCTGTTTTATGTCCTATCAACATCTACGGTCATATCAAGACGGGTACCGACTTGTGACAGTGCGCACTCATGGTGACATTATAGTCCTGCTCCACTGGGAGACCAGGCCACCAGCACCATGACCTGATATCCCACTCAGTCACATTATCCTGACACTGAGCTAACCAGTCCTTGCCCTATCCTAATAATGCCGAGCGCCTGGCAAGGAAGCGACAAGCATCAATTTTTAAGTCATTGGTTTGACTCGACCAGGGTTCAAACCCACGATCCCAGGGTCTACCAACACGTGGGAGGCGGGGTTTCCACAAGTAGTGAAAGGCGACACAGTGTGACAGTGTGTGGGCCAGTTTCATTGTGGGTAGCAGCCCGGTGTCCTCCCCTCACCACCACAACCACCACCAGCATCACCACCATCACCACCACGACCACCACCACCACCAAACACCTACCTTATTGACCTGCGATCCAGGCAATACTGGCTCCGCATTCCATTGGAGGTGTGGCCGGAAATGTACATATTAACAGTGCACTGTCCGATGCCAAGGCAGGCACCGGGGTGGGCACATGGGGGGGGGGGCAGCGCCGCGGGCACCGACTGGGTCGTAGGCGCGGGGGGGGGGGGGGGGGGGACACCGGGGCGGAGGACAGGCGGGCACTGGGGCGTAGCCGGAAATAATTGGATCTGACCAAGCTATTATTGCCGCTTGCTGGATATGTTTACCTCATTGCCACTGAGCGTTGTCGATGGTGCATAGTAGGGTTTAGGATTATGGATCTAGCTATTAAAATCTATGCTTCAAACCAGGTCTGAGTAAAGGGGAGGGTGGTTTGGGTGGGATAGGATCCCACACACGCTATGTGCTGTATGGTTGTTGAGCCTGCCATGTGTCTGTATGTATGTAGACCTGTGCATTGCTTGTATGTATGCAATTGTAAGCATAAAAGGACTTATGTATCTGCAGCCTGCTTTCATCGTTCAGTCTTCACACAGGTCAGTGTCGCCAGACACAGTGCTCTTCCTATTTGATTTAATCCCGGACCACTCTGCCACGCCTGTGGCCTGATACTTGGTTTGTCCGCTTGTTTTTATTTATTTATTTAATATATATGAGCCTGTCTCAAAAGGTGATAATTCTTTTGTTTTGTCCATTGTAATGATTGACACAAAACAGCACAGAAACGGTTACACTGAAAACATGAGGACATCTGCTTCAAATCAATATGTATTTATTCTATTGGGATTATGAAACACCATGTAAAAAACAAATCAGTTTATCCTGAGCAAATGCATAAGCAGATAGTATCTTGATCGTTACAATGGATAAAGTTTTGTCCCATATTGCTTAGCACCTTTTGAGACAGTCTCATATATTTTTGTAGTCGAGATATGCACACTGAAGACTGGTACTGGTACTATGGACTTTGTAAATCGTCGCATTTAACAGCAATGTTCAATAGCTTGTGTAGCTTACCACAAGATCCAGAATGACAAAAGCTGACCTCTTATTAAGCTCTCCTAGTTACTCCATGGAGCTCTGTAATAAACCATTTCCACCACCAATCTCCCCTCTCCCGGTCTGATGGTAGTGGGTAGCTGTTCAATGTACATTATACTCTGCGGAAAAGGTCTTATATAGGATTTCCATCACCAACCTGCCCTCGAGTAGTAGTGGTAATAATTAATGTGGGTAGCAGCTCACTGTGGAAAATGTCTTATAAGTTATAGAGGATTTCCACCACCAACCTGCGCTGTGATTAGTAGTGGTAATAACTAATGTAGAGGGTAGCAGCTCACTGTGCAACATGATCTACGGAAAAGGTCTCATAGAGGATTTCCAGCACCAATCTGCACAATCATGGTAGTGGTAATAACTAATGATGATGGTAGCAGCTCACTGTGCAGCATGCTCTGTAGAAAGGGTCTTTTCTAGAATTGTTACCACTAACCTGCCCTGTGATAGTAGTGGGAATAACTAAAGCTGTGGGTAGCATCTAACCCACTTCGCATGCTCCACACAAAACATCTATTAGCGGGCATTTTCTGTTTATCTCTTATTTTAATTGATTAAAAAAAACTTTCTTGTAGACATGGTAGCGCAAAATCATAATACTAATAATAAGCTGAGTGCTTGGGTAGAAGTGATATTAAATGGGTTGAAGCCGAAAGCCTATAAGTATGTACAATCATGTCTTTCCTTGTTTATGACGCATGTGCAGAGCTAATTTTCTATTCGCTACATATGGAGCCTCAGATGGCGTTAGTGACATTCGGCTTGGCAGGAGACATCCCAGTATCAAAGAAAGAACGCATGCATAATAAAGCGTAAGGCCCTACACCCTACAAACAGGAGCTGTCGCATCCCATGCATCTACTTCCGGTTACGGCTATGACGGCCCGGTCCCCCACAGTGGCCTGACTCAGGAACGCCTGCCAGGCTTTCAATTCGGCAAAAGAAATGTTACCTGGCAACCGCTACACAGGCGCAGATCTGGTCGTATTTAACTGCACCTCAATACTTTGGATGCTGCCAGCGAAGGGCAGCACTGGAAATTGTTGTATGCCAGCTCAATTCGTTGTCATAAGACTGTTCGCATTGCGCCAGTGGCATTTCACGCTTAGTATGTCCCCCTCCCCCCCCCCCCCCCACACATGATTATCACCACCAACATTCCCTCTGGTGGCAGTGACAAGAACTAATGTGGGCTGTGTGGCTCATGACCCACGGCACACCGGAAAAGCTCTATTAGTATTTGTTGCTAATCAAAGTTTATAACCCCCCCCCCCCCCCAGTCTCGCCGTGATGTTAGTTCGTTGTTGGGGTTTTATGTCCTGGCAGTATCTAAGGTCATATCAGGACAGGTACCGATTTCCTGACAGTGCACACTCAATTCAACTTTATAGTGCTTCCCCACTGGGAGACCAAGCTGTCATGACCTGATATCCCACTCACATTTTCATGACACTGAGCCAACCAGTCCTTGCTCTATCCTAATAATGCCAAGCACCTGGCTAGGAAGCGACACCTACTAATCTTTACGTCATTGGTTTGACTTAACCAGGGGGTTCGAGTCCCACGATCTGCCAAAACGGGAGACGCACGCTCAACTCATTCGGCCATCCCGTCTGGTCGCGTTGTGATGTACTTTGGGCCTCTCCCCTATCTGCGACCCTAGATTTCCCGCCCCGCCCCGTCCCGCCCCGCCCCATCTTCCGGTCGGCCTCCTCCCGCGGCATCCCGGTGCTGCGGAGTCTTACCTTCGCTGAGGCAGCAGTCTGTCGGGCCTGGCCGGGCCAGGCGGCGGCGGGGCGGGGGGGGGGGTGTAGGTGCCGGCGAGGTGGGGGGTGCCGGTGGCGGAGCCGGGGGTTGCAGGTGGCGGCGGCGGGGGGGGGGGGTGCAGGTGGCGGCGGCCACCGAGCCACCAGCGCTGGTGACGGCGCGCAGGCGCACTTTACATACATCACCCGGCCAGTCACCAGCACCAGCAGCTGGGCTCGCGTTCAGGCAGGCAAGCAGCAATAGGCCAGCAGCACTGGCAACCAGCACCAGGGCACCCAGCACCAGCAGAGTGGCGAGGCAGTAAGAGTCTACAGAACAAGGTCTCTGAGTGCCAGTGCAGTATATCCCCTCACCGCAGCAACAACCACAGCCACAGCGGTGGCAGAGACAGAGGTAGAGGCAACACGCGCCCGGGCTAGAGACCCTTGGAGGCAGGCAGGTCTGCTCTGGCATTGTCTCGTCTGACGGAGAGCCCGGCCGCACCGCCCGCACCGCCCGCACCGCCCGCCCGCCTAACACCAGGGGACACACCGTCTTTGGAGTACCGTCACAGTGTTCGGGGATTCACTCACTCATGCGCAGTCTCGGGATTACCGACGATAACGCCGTGACAATCTGAGGTAAACAAGTTTGTTTGTGTGTGTGTGTTTGTGGGGTGGCGCCTGGGGGTTGGTTTGGGTTGTGTTTACTGTGGTAGATCAGACGGGATGGCCGAATGAGTTGAGCGTCCGTCTCCCGTTTTGGTAGATCGTGGTATTCGAACTGTGGTCGAGTAAAACCAATGACTTAAAAGATTGATACTTTTCGCTTCCTAGCCAGGCACTTGGCATTATTAATATTAGGTTAGAGCAATGACTGGTTGGCTCAGTGTCAGGATAATGTGACCGAGTGGGATATCAGGTCATGGTGCTGGTGGCCTGATCTCCCAGTGTGGCAGCACTATAAAGTTGTCATGAGTGCCCACTGTCACAAGTCGGTGCCCGTCCTGATGACCTTAGATATTGCCAGGATGTAAAACTCCAACAACCAATCGACCACCCAATCAACCAACCAGCCAATCAACCAACAACCAACTACTGTGGGTGGTGGGGTTGGGGATGGGTGGGGGGTCCACCTGTCTGCGGCTGTCAGGAAACACTGGAGGAACTCGCCATGGAGGAGGCTGAGTCACATCAATACCACCGCGGCAGCAGTAGGCGTGTGGGGCGGTGCTAGTGTGGCCGTCCCTGAATCATGAGTTACCCTCCCACTCCCCCTCCCCCACACCGACCCTCCTACACTCAGCCACTTGCACACTCAACACGCACACCTGCGGCCGGAACAAAGTAGCTCTATAGAACTCTAGTACTGAGTGCGTCACAATCTAGAACAAACAGTATTTCAGTTGGAACACGTTGACTTCTCTGCAATTATTATGGCAATTACGTCCACCGTCCGCCACTGAGCACTCACTGACTGACTCACTGACTGACTCACTGACTGACTCACTGATTGACTCACTCAGTCACTCACTCAGTCACTCACACACTCACTCACCCATCACCCATTCGCTCGCTCGCTCCCTCACTCACTCAGTCACTCACTCACACCACACTCACTCTCACTCAAAACTCTCTCGACTCACTTTGACTCAAGACTCACTCACTCTCACTCAAGACTCACTCACTCACATTCACTCATTCACCATAAATCATTCACCATCACTCATTCACCCTCACTCACATTCACTCAGCGCTCACTCAGCACTCACTCAGCACTCAAATTCACACACACCTACAACCGCACCTACACACACACACACACACACACACACACACACACACACACACAGACACACAGACAACACACACACACACAGACACACGTCTCGTTCCTTTGCGTTCCCGCTTATAATTCTCGCCCCCACCTCTCCAAACAAACACAAATTGTTTCTGAGACTGTATAGCGTCTGATAAATATACATACCTCTACCGCTTCTCAAGCGAGAGTGAAATTGCGTGTAGGATTTGCTACAACTAGGGTAATAGGTAGATGCCTGTAACGATAAACTTGGTGAACTTGGAGGCCAGCCAAGCTGATTTACATTACAATGCCTACTTTAAACTGGGGCTTAATATAATTAGGCTCAGACCAATTCAGATTGTGGTCGGTGAACAGGTCTAGCTTGTGTTGAACCAAGCATGACTTCGCATATGGAACCGCAGGTTCGAACCCTGGTCGAGTTAAGCCAATGACGTAAAAATTAATACTTGTCGCTTCCCAGCCAGGAACTTGGCATTATTAGGATAGGGCAACGACTGAGTGGGATATCAGGTCATGGTGCTGGCAGGCTGGTCTCCTGGTGGAGCAGCATTATATAGTTGCCATGAGGACGCACTGTTACAAGTCAGTACCAGTCCTGATATGACCGTAGATGTTGCCAGGATGTAAAACTCCAACAACAACCAACCAACCGCGTTATCGGACTGTCGGCGTTGTTAAAGCTACGCATTGCAAATACCCTAACAATCTGACACACCTAGACCTGGGAATTGATGTTTCCGATGTAGTCTTGGTCACGTGGGTCATTTATCCCGATATGCTAATTAGGACCGTCAGATTTGCCAGGATTCAGATTTCCTTTTCCTGTTTGTTTGTTTGTTTCTTTATTTATTTATTTATGTATTTTGGGTGTTTGTATTTTTGGTATGGAGGCTACATTATTTCATCCAGTCATGGTAGGGCAATGCGGACTGCCCGGTTGCCCAGGCACCTAGTTTACTCGATTGGGCAGGTGAAGTTCTCGGTGACCTGCCCAAACTAGCAAGTCGTTACTTTTTCTGATCTGCAGTGCCAGATTTCAGTTTCAATTGGCTGACTTGGGATTGGCCAAGTAGTTTTGCCACTCGGGTAAGTAGAAAATTCAGTCACTTGCCCGATTGGGCAAGTAGGAAAAAAAGTTACTGTCCTACCCTGATAGTAGTTCGATCATACATTTATCATAGGGTACACCCTTTTAAAATAAAATACCCCCCCCCCCCTCAACCTCTGATTCACAAATTGTCACTATTACAATGAACATTGCCTTTGTGGCGTCACGTCATCGCAACTCACATTATTTGGTACTTTATTTGCTGGGACACTACAATAAATTATGAATATATGGTTTCATAGTTAATTACCTAAGCTACATTTAGTTTCGGATATGCCAAATATATATTTTAGAACCATGGACACATGAGATAAAGTAGAACTTTGTTATCAGTATGCTAATACATATATATATAATATATTACATATATTTGATATATAATATGTAATATGTACTTCCTATATATTTCATATACAGTAAAACCTCTCTAACCAACCACCTCCACAGATCGACCACTCCCCTATATCGATCGCTTTATTTGCGTCCCAAACGATTGTCTATTGTCATGATAAAAAAAACCTCCCTAAACCTACCACCTCCTTAAATGGACCATTTAAAGTCGGTCCCATTGTTAGTCGATTTAGAGAGGTTTTACTGTATACATAATACATGTTCATTATGAGTACATATCCTGTGGTACACCAGTTACTGTCATGGTCACTAAATGCCCTGTTTGCAGTAACACCTAGGATTATTACCAAGTTCATTCGCCTGCAGCGAGCTAACCTCTACTGCCAGTGCCTCGCCTTATATAGGCCACGTATACTCAGGATAACATATATTCCCAGCGTATAGAAAGAGGACAATGTGCCTGGTTTCGGTACGATGTGTGCTTTGGGGGTCATGGGTGGGGGGAGGTGAGGTAGTAATGTAATATGTAAAGTAGACAAGTAAAAGTCATGCCGACTTCGGGAGAGTCCACTTCCTCCTCATCCCCTCCCCTGCCCTCCCCTGCCCTCCCCTGCCCTCTGCCCTCCCTTGCCCCCCCTGCTCTCCCCTGCCCTGCCCTGCCCTCCCCTGCCCTCCCCTACCCTCCCCTACCCTCCCCTCTCCTCCCCTCTCCTATCCCCCTCTCCCCTCTCCTCTCTCCGCGCCCCTCCCCTTCCCTCCCCTCCGCTCCCCCTCCCCTCCCCCTCCCCTCCCCTCCCCTCCCCTCCCCTCCCCTCCCCCTCCCCTCCCCTCCCCTCCCCTACCCCCCCTTCCCCTCTCCTCTCTCCCCTCCTCTACTCTCCCATCCGCTCCGCTCCTCTGCTCCTACCTGATCCGCTCCTCTCCTCCCTTCTCTTCTCTCTCACCTCTCCTCATCCTCTCCTCTCCCATCCCATCCCATCCCTCTCCCCTCCCCCCCCCCCTCCCCTCCCTCCCCTCCCCTCCCCCCCCTCCCCTCCCCTCCCCACCCCTATATTTGTCATATACCACTTTTCATGTAATGGAAAACAATGTAAGACACCGGTCCACATACACACGCGCACACACACCAATACGCACACACAAACACACTTTCCCAGAAGGGGCGTGTTCTACCTTTTTTTCACATATAAAAAAAAAGAATACCACACATACACACTCAACACCCGGGCCAGCCCCGAATCTCGCCTGCCAACTGGCTTTCCGCCGGCTGGTGTTGAGTTACTGCTGGAAGGATCGATGTATTTCCACGCGCAATCCACCCGCTTAGTTGCAAAGCACACACTCACACACACACACAGCTCACTCACTCACACACACTTACATTCACACACACTCACACAAAATTACATGCACACACACTCACACTCACACTTACACACTCACACTTACACACACACACACTCACACACACACTCGTGCACACTCACACTCGCGCACACTCTCTCACTCACGCACACGCACACTCTCTCACTCACGCACACGCACACTCACACTCACACTCACTCACATTGGCCACTCCAGGCCCAACAAACACTTGGGCCCACCGCTCGGCACCCCGCCTCCCGGCTGCTCCCGGCGACGTGTGTCACCGCGAGAAGGAGTTGGTTGGTTGTTGGAGTTTTATGTCCTAGCAACATCTAATGTCATATCAGGATGGGTACCTACTTTTGACAGTGCACACTCATGGTGACTTTATAGTGCTTCCCCACTGGGAAATCAGGCCACCAGCACCATGATCTGATATCCCACACAGTCACATTATCCTGATACTGTGTTAACAAGTCCTTGTCCTATCTTATTAATGCCGAGTGTCATTCTAGGAAGTGACGAAGTATCAATGTGATAGGGCTATTGGTTTGACTTGACCGGGAACCGAACTCCCAATCTCCCTCACGCGAGGCCTGCGCTCTACCGATTCGGCCAACGTGCCCGGTGAGCGAGAAGGGGTGGGTGGGGAATCGATTTGTTTGATTGCTCAGGTTTTACGTCCAAGGTCATATCAGGACGGATACTGATTTGTGACAGTGCGCACTCATGTTGACTTTATAGTGTGATTCCACTAGGGGAGCGGGTGACTGGCAGTATGACCCGATATCCCACTCAGTCACATTGTCCTGTTATTGGCATTGCAGTCCTTGCCTTATCCTAATAATTCCAATTTCTAGGACCAGACGGGATTGCCGAATGAGTTGAGTGTCCCGGTTTGGTAGAACGTGGGATTCGAACCGACGGGTTCGAACCCTGGTAGATTCAAACCAATGACTTAAAAATTGATGCTTATCGCTTCCTAGCCATGTCCTCAGCATTAAGGCTATGACTGACTAGCACAGTGTCAGGATAATGGGCCTGAGTGGGATAACAGGTCATAGTGCTGGCAGCCAGGTCTCCGAGTGGGGCAACATTATAACTGGCACATGTCCGTACCTGTCGTGATATGACCTTATGGTGCTGTCACATTACGACGCTTCTCACGCGCACAATCACTTTTAATCATCGAGACACATAAAACTTTTCGGCGTCAGCGCAATGTATTGATAGCGTGCGGCTGACGTTGTGGTAACGTATATCGATGCGTGAGAAAAAAAACAACAAAAAAAGTTTGGCGCAACGTGTGGGAACGAGCCTCACGCGCGCGTGGTGTGTGCCTAGTGTTCACATAACGTTATTCCAGCGCGTCTAACATATCTTGACGTGCCCCTAACGTCGCCATAACGTTGGCACCCGTGCATTGTCACACGTCGAAAGTTTTGTGCAAGCACAAAACTTTGCCGACCCCCTGACTCGCGCCGCCGACTGTCGCCGTAGATCAATGAATACCAACGCTTGCGCAATGCTTCCTGACTTATCCCGATGTGCCAAAAAATCATATACATCGACGTGCCTTGGCGAGAGGCGTCGTAATGTGACAGCACCATTAGATGTTGCCATGGGGTAAAGCTCAAACAACCAACCATCCAATTGCTGGGCTATGTAGCGATATGTAAGATCGAATGTTGGTAATTGTATTGGTTTAGCAAATTGTCTGCTCCCGTCGGACTATGCGGCTTTAACTCTGCACAGTTAAAACAGACAGAAGACACGATCTTAAGTGAAGCCGCACACGTTTTCGGAAGGGACAATGGAGTCCATGATGGTGAATGAAAAACCTCTACTTGAAGCCATTGTTTTCTTGTCTACTAACCACAGACGAAAACATAAGTTCACAAAAAAAATGAGCACGTGACTGGGTGGGTGGTTGGGCGGTTGGGTGGGTGACCGTGTGGTTAGGCGGGTGTCTGTCTGGTTGGGGGTGGGAGGTGGGTGGGTTGGTGGGTGGCTAGGAGGGCGGGCGGCTACTATGTAAAATAGGTCATAAGCCACCAACATACTATATTCCACTAAAAAAACTAAAAGAATGACAGAAACATAAAAATCATCTGTTTGTGCAAAAACTGTAACTTGCATGCACACTGCTGATAACAATTAATTACATTCTCGCACTGATTAAACCACTCCCACATACACTAACCATCCCACAGAGCACTCTGCCATTGAATCATTGCGACTCCTTGCTGTGCGTGACTGCTGGCCATTCCATCCTTTGAGAAGCGATAGACTCAGAGCGAGGCTCTGTGGTTTATTGTCCCTTCTAACCTCGTGCGGAAGGTCGTGGAGTTCAGTTTCCGGTTGAGTCAAACCAATGACTTTAAAATTTATTCCTAGCTTGGCGCTCGGCCTTAATAAGAACTGGTTAGCTCAGTGTCAGAATAATGTGACTGAGTGGGATATTTAGTAATGATGCCGGTGGCCTGTTCTCCCAGTGGGGCAGCAATATAAAGTCGCAATAAGTGTACACTGTCACAAGTCGGTACCCGTCCTGATATGACCTTAAATGTTGCTATGACGTAAAAAAACAAACAACAAAACCCTTCTAACCTTGGGGCTGGCTTATAATGTGGGGGGAGCCTGGCTTATAATGTGGGGAGGGCCTGAATAGGGGGGGGGGGGCGGGGTTCTTTATGCTGCTCTGACCTCTTTACTGCGAAGGGCAGTGGGCATGCATGGAGGCTCAGCAGAATGATCTGTGAGGACAAAGGGGAGCGAGCTCTCGGGCTGGGAATCACGTGGGTAGACAGACGCACAAAGGCCCATGCGCATGCGCCTGCCTACACAAGACAGATGAGCGATTTGAGGGAGTGCGCTTTATTTATGTCGTAAATGAAACAGATTGGTTTACATCATGGGAGAAAGGTCCTGTAGTTGTAAGTTTAAATGTGAAAGTTATGCTTTGTATAGCAATGGGTGGTTTAATGATTTCATCAAATGATTTTCTTTTTTTAAAGATTTAAATATACAGTTACCCACCACCTCCACAGATTCACCACTTGCCTATATCGATCGCTGTATTTGGGTCCCAAACGATCGCCCATACAAATCCATTGTAATGATAAAAAAGACTCCCTAGACCGACCATCCCGATACAGTGGTCGAATCGGTAGAGCGCAGACTTCTCGTGCGGAAGGTCGGGAATTCGATTCCCGGTCGAGTCAAACCAATGACTTTACAAAATTGAATCCTGACGCTACCTAGCCTGGTGCTTAACATTAATAGGATAGGGCAAGGACTGGCTAGCTCAGTATCAGGATAATGTGACTGAATGGGATATCAAGTCATGGTGCTGCAGCATGGTCTCCCAGTAGGGCAGCGCTATAAAGTTGCCATGAGTGTGCACTGTCACAAGTTGGTACCCATCCTGATATGACCTTAGATGTTGCCAGGATGTAAAATTGAAACAAACAAACACGCTTTAGACGCGTATGTTCATGAATACAGCACCACTTTCCCCGCTAGTACAGCCGGTAGCACCTTGTGTGGTTACCACCAGGCTTATGCCAATCCAGGGGCCAAATGTATGAGGGCGGGTTAGCGGTCATAACCCGAGCGTAGTCCGGAATTCCCCGGTTACAGGCCAAAAGTGACAATGTATGTGCACGGGTTAGGCAAACCCCTCGAGGGTTAACGTGGCCCACACTAACCCCAACTTGTAGGTGGTTTATCGTGGGTGTTAGTACTGTTACGCGCGGATTCAACATGAAAGGATACGGTGGTGGTGGTGGTGGAGGCGGGGGCGGGGGCGGGGGGGGCAGAGGCGGAGGCGGTCCCTCCCGACTCCTACGACGCTCGCCGGCTACATTCCCAGGGGTTCCCCAAATCTATAAATAACGCACCGGTTAGCTAACAAGTGCGCGCTTGGCACACATACATTTCACGTGACCCATATACCAACACCGACAATAGCTACCCCGTCGGCCGGCCGTAACTCCGGCGAAGATAACCCGTTGCTCATACATTTAGCCCCAGGAGGTTTGGAATGATAATGAGGGCAATATGCTGTTCGTTGTTGGAGTTTTACGTCCTGGCAACATCTAAGGTCATATGAGGACAGGTACCGACTTGTGACAGTGTGCACACATGGCCTCTTTATAGTGCTGTCCCACTGGGATAACTAGCTGCTGGCACATTATCCTGACACTGAGCTAACCACTACTTGCCCTATCCTATTAATGCCGAGCGCCAGGCTAGGAAGCGACACGTATCAATTTGATAAGTCATTGGTTTGACTCGACCGGGAATCAAACTCCCAGACCTTCAGCACGGGAGACTTGCGCTTTGCCGATTCGGCCATCGCGTCCGGTGAGGACAATATGCTTCCTTCAATACATCACAGCACACCTGTTAGGTGCCCAGCGAGCCATGATTAACTACCATATCGCACGATTTAAATTTATTTTTTATTTTTTATTGAGGCTGTATTTATACTGTCCATAGCATGTAAGCCCGGGTACCCAGGCTTGTTTTCAATGCTGGCCAGCTGTAGTGTTGGTGTTGTCTTATCAAACAGTAGCCGCTGATAAGTTATTTGATTGTCTGCATTTCAGTAGCAGATAGATAGTCTGTTGGTATGTTTCGTAGCCTATGTTAGTTTTTTTGGGCCCTCTTGGCATTGTATTTTTGTTCTAATCTTATTACTATGTTAGTTGTTTTCTTAAGGTTCTATGTTAGTGTTTTGGGGTTTTCTTGGGAAGAGTTTTCCCCTTTTTTCTACTTAATTCTATACTAGCCTATTTTATTTACATGTCCATAGGCCTGTACGTAATAGGTGGTTGAGTTATGTTTGATTTGATTTATATTGTTGTTGGATATGTTATCTTGCTTTTATATTTCCGGTTATCCCACCCTGGGCTGTCCAGTTGGTGGGCCGTGACATATCACCTGCCCCCTTGTGGTGCAGTTCAATTTTTATTTTGCACAGATATTTTTTGTACGTTTTTAGGTCAGAGATTTGTCTTTCTTTCGCCGTTTGTGCATTCCATGCCTTGGTGGCCATTTCCAGTGTGCTCCTTTCATGGGCTTTGATCTGGCTTCTGGTCTGCCTTAGTAGTGGTGCCTTGCTTGCTCTGGTGTCATACAAACTGGTCATGTTGAACCTTCCCTTCGCCTCCATTTTGTACTTACTATAAAGCTTTTAAGGCTTACCCTCTTTCCTTTTTTTTCACCATCCCATGAATCCTCCTCCGAGTGATTCAAGCAGTTCGTGATATCACCTTTCAGAGTCATCTATCTAGCTTCATTGTTTTTTCATTGGCTATATTCGTCAGACAAATGGATGACGTAGTAATCTCAGAGAAAGCAGGTGGTGGAGAGTTTTGTCAGCGGAATGAAAGTACAGCTGGAATGGAGTAGATCTGTGTTCATAATTAATTGTGATTTGGGGCAGGTCATTCATCGGGAAAATTTTAATTGAAACCAAATTCTTTTCCCTCAAGTAATCCTCCGTTATAACGTGAGGTATTATAACGGTTTTTGTGTTGCTCATACACAGTTTTGAATCAACTTTACGTATTATAAGTTATGTCGGTAAGTAATTGCTTTCAGGCAGGTGGATGTATACATGCAGAATGGGGATTTTGACAATGCATATATGGATTATAATTGCAAGGATTGATTAAATATAATCTATTATCAGTAAGATCAAGCGACATCATGTTGTAGTTTATATCTGAGCCCGTCTCAAAAGGTGATAACTCTTTTTTTTTTGTCCATTGTAATGATTGACACACAAGAACACAGAAACGGTTACACTGAAAACACTGGGACATTTGTTTCAAATCAATATGTATTCTATTGAGATTAGGAAACACCATGTAAAAACCAATGTGTTTATCCTGAGAAAATGCATAAGCAAATAGTATGTTCATCGTTACAATGGACAAGGTTTTGTCCCATATTGCTTAGCACCTTTTGAGACAGTCTCATCTATCTATCTATCTATCTATCTATCTATCTATCTATCTATCTATCTGTCTGTCTGTCTGTCTATCTATCTATCTATCTATCTATCTATCTATATACCTATTTATCTATCTATATATCTAGGTCTACCTCTCCATATCTGTTTATGTGTCTACCTGTTCATATCTATTTTTATGGCTACCTCTCCATATCTATCTGTCTACCTCTCCATATCTAGCCATGTCTACCCCTCCATGTCTATCTATCTCTCCACCTCTCTGTCCACCTCTCCACCTCTAGCTATCTGTCTACTTCTCCATATCTAGCTATATGTCTACCTCTCCATATCTCTATGTAACTTGTAAGCAAGAACAATTTCAATGTGGACTTTAGACATTCTTGACGCTACTTTCCCTGGCATGTCTATCTATCTGTCCACCTATCTGTCCACCTCTAGCTATCTGTCTACTTCTCCATATCTAGCTATATGTCTACCTCTCCATATCTCTATGTAACTTGTAAGCAAGAACAATTTCAATGTGGTCTTTAGACATTCTTGACGCTACTTTCCCTGGCATGTATATCTATCTGTCCACCTATCTGTCCACCTCTAGCTATCTGTCTACTTCTCCATATCTAGCTATATGTCTACCTCTCCATATCTCTATGTAACTTAAGCAAGAACAATTTCAATGTGGACTTTAGACATTCTTGACGCTACTTTCCCTGGCATGTCTATCTATCTGTCCACCTATCTGTCTACTTCTCCATATCTAGCTATATGTCTACCTCTCCATATCTCTATGTAACTTGTAAGCAAGAACAATTTCAATGTGGACTTTCGTGACGCTACTTTCCCTGGCATATTTGGCTAGGACCGATCCACTCAGTGTCAACCTACCTTTGCTGAGTGAGGCATTGCATTATGATGTTGGTAGTAGGGTATCTCAACTGGGGCAGCACTATACAACTGCCGTGTGTATATATTATCCTGCTATAACCTAAGCTATGGTTTGGGTGAACACCCGAGGCCAACTCATCCAGTATTGTGTACTTAAAGCTGCATGGTCCAATGGAAACATCAAATTTTCAAAACCAAAACAATTATCTAGATTCGATTCTACATATCCAACTTAGTTAGATACTGGTGCACTTATTAATCATGTATTGTCAAATATAAGGGAATACAGCAGCAATTTAACGGAATGTGTTACTGCAAAAGCCCATGGTGTTAGAGTTTGTGCAAGCTTGCCTAAATTAATTTAGCATGTTTGTACTTCAAATATCTCATAAGTTAGGCATTTAAAATAGAAGTTACTTCAGACTACGGTAAGGTAGATTATAATGATTAACCTAAAAGGTTTATCTCAGAAAATAACAGAAACTCAAAACCATCGAACTTTAATATACAGACCTGGGTATATTAGTAATCGGTAACATAGGCGATCCACAGGTATCTGCGTGGTGTGTGTGTGTGTGTGTGTGTGTGTGTGTGTGTGTGTGTGTGTGTGTGTGTGTGTGTGTGTGTGTGTGGCGGGGAGGTGAGTGGGTGGAAGATGGGGGTGGGTGGGGTCCGCCACGGGCCGACTTGACACCCTGTACCGGGTCACTGCGCCGATCGATTCTTTCATCGCGCGTCGGCAGCCGGGGATGTCCGCCTCCTCCCCGCCCCCCCCCCCCCCGCCCCGCCCCCCCGGCATTACCTCCTTCAGTAGGCTCCCGCTGCACGCCACAGCGGCGCTACCGGGCCTCCAGGTGGCGCTGCGGACGGACCGTGTCTTGCTTTAATGTCCAGTATAGGATACTACAGTTTGGTTTTCTTTATGTATATGAGCCTGTCTCAAAAGGTGCTAACTCTTCGTTTTTTTGTCCATAGTAATGATTGACACAAAACAGCACAGAAACGGTTACACTGAAAACACAAGGACATTTGCTTCAAATCAATATGTATTCTATTGGGATTATGAAACACCATGTAAAAAACAAATCAGTTTATCCTGAGCAAATGCATAAGTAGATAGTGTGTTGATCGTTACTATGGACAAAGTTTTGTCCCATATTGCTTAACACCTTTTGAGACAGTCTCATATATGTATATCTTATAATATATGTTTAATATATTTAGTATATTATGTATATTTTGTATATTATGTATATTATGTCTATTATGTATATTAATTATGTATATAGTGTATATAGTGTATGTAATGTATGTTTTATAGATTATGCACAACATATATATATTTCACTTGTTACAAATAAAATAAGGAATTAATTATCACCATCGCAACATGGAAACTACAGATTACCTTCATGTTGTATTCATGTGGTATACTTTTAACGATGTTATAAAATTGCACAATCGGATGGTTTTGACTTTCTGCCATGCTTTTTTGATCAATATACAGTATAACCCCGTTAAATCAAACTTGAAGGGACCCTAGCAATTTGTTTGGATTAACCGATCATTGGTTTAACCAAGCTTTGGCTTTGGCAAAAACGGGGGTGCATTATGAATGTACAATGTATGTGGACACTATGATTATTGTTTGTTATGTATATACAGTTTTACCCCATTAAACCAAACTACCATTTATCATATAAAAAAGTCTCAGATGACATTAAAACCACATGAAAGTTTGGTTTAACTGTACCGGAAGTGGCCTGGGACCGACAATTTTGTTTGGATTAATCGATACTTTGGATTAACCGACTTTGGTTTAACCGACTTTTTTTATATGATAAATGGTAGTATTTTGCCGGGCCGCCGAAAAAAGTTTGGATTAACCGATCGTTTGGTTTAACCGAGCTAGGTTTAACGGGGTTGTACTGTATTTTGTTAGTCTACTTTGCTGTATTTAGTATGAAGCAACATATTTTGGTATTAAAGCCTAACCATGCATCATTAAACTTGCTGTGCACACCGTAATGTGGGAGACCATAGGCATTAAGAGTGCCATGTTCTGTAATGCCCGGCACACACCTCCCATATACGACCTAAAAGTGCCCGTTTCGCGATTAAGTTTTAGTTTTAGTTTTAGTCGTTAGGTGTGCGCCCCCGTAGCACACCAGAGCATTGCGATTCACGACTTAAAACTCAGTTTTAGTGCTTAAAACATGAATCGCAAGACATTCGAAAAATGAATCGGCCAGTTTTATGTCGCGGAATGGGA
Source organism: Branchipolynoe longqiensis (assembly GCA_030323885.1). Classification (NCBI taxonomy): domain Eukaryota; kingdom Metazoa; phylum Annelida; class Polychaeta; order Phyllodocida; family Polynoidae; genus Branchipolynoe; species Branchipolynoe longqiensis. The sequence continues at coordinate 36,413,650 of CM059186.1, forward strand.
CGGGTCGGGTTGTGAAACGCAGTCAGTTTTAGCGTGTGAATCGTATACGGGAGGTGTGTGCCGGGCATTAAATATGTATCAATAAACGCTTATAGAGTGCCCACATAACTAAGTTTATGTTTGGAAGTGAAAGCATGAAAGAAAATGTTGGCGTGCATATCTGACACCATAGGCTTAAGCAGTAACCGGTTCTATTAAATTGACTTTGTAACCCCTTCTACGCAACAACATATGTTTAAAGTTGCATGGTCCGATGGCGTTTGAATTTTTGTTTTATTTAAAAAAATAAATATATCAAATTGATCGGTATAACCTACTAATCATTAGTCCTGAGTAATCTTGATGAAGAATGTCTAATTTTGAAGCAATTTGAGCTGAAAGAACCCAAAATACTTTTGACAAGCTTTCTAAAAGTCCTCTAGCTATGACGGGTATTGACGTGTTGCGATGACCACGTGATGTAGGATGACCTAATTCAAATGTAGCCTGGTATCCTGGTATTTTCCACTGATGGCTAATAAGGCCATGAGATTGACCGAATTGATTAATGGTGTTCTTCCTTTTATGGTTGTGGCAAAGTAAGTATCCAAGGGGATGGGGTAATAAATTCACTGATTATACTGTATTTGTTGTCACAAATCCTTAGCTAATGCACCAGTATCTAAGTTAGATATATAGAATACAATCTTGATAAGTGTCTTGGTTTTGAAAAATCATCGGACCATGCAACTTTAAGTCCAATGGTTTTGAGTTTTTGTCATTTTCCGAGATAAATATATTAGGTTGATTGTTATAATCTAACTTACCTTTATTTTGAAGTAACTTTTAGTTTTGTGTTAAATGACTAACTTTTGAGAGCTTTGTAGTGTAAACATATCAAATTAAAATTAATTTGTCAAGCATGCCAAAACTCTGACACCATAGGCTTCTGCTGTGACATGTTTTCTTAACTTTACTTGGTATTCCCTTCACATGCTTATTAAATGCACCAGTATCTAAATTAGATATGTAGAATCAAATCTAGATGTTGTTTTGGTTTTGACAATTTGATGTTTTCATCGGACTATGGCAGCTTTAACTTTACTTGGTATTCCCTTCTGTATGGCGGCAACACATGCTTAATAAGTCCATCACTAAAGATAGACATGTAGAATCAAATCTAGGTCAGATCTTTGGTTTTGAAAATGTTCTGCTTTAATCAGACTGTGCAGCTTTTATAAGGTTGGTATTTAATAGCGCTATATGAGACTGTCTCAAAAGGTGCTAAGCAATATGGAACAAAACTTTGTCCATTGTGACGATCAATATACTATCTGCTTATGCATTTACTCAGGATAAACTGATTTCTTTTTTTCATGGTGTTTCATAATCCGAATAGAATACATATTGATTTGAAGCAAATGTCCTTGTGTTTTCAGTGTAACCATTTCTGTGCTGTTTTGTGTCAATCGTTACAATGGACAAAAAAAAAAGAGCTATCACCTTTTGAGACAGGCTCATATGTCATCTTCCACATTGTATATCTGGTTCCATCAATTCTTTATTAGAGCGGAACATGCATGCGCAGAACAAGCCTTCTGCTGCTTGATGTCATGGCTGCTCTCACAAGCTATCTGCGCTGATAATCTTATCGTGCCAGGCTAAATTTGTAGCGCCAGTGTTGATGCTGACCAAGGGTGCCAGCCATTTAAAAAAAAAAATATCAAATTGTGACGCTGATGACTACCGCCTGTGGTGCTGGCATTGCGACATGTGTGACTGCAGTGTCAGTGATATTATCACCATATAGACCTTTTCTCACAGTGCATGCTGCACAGTGGTTGGTTGTTGGAGTTTCACGTCCTGGAAACATCTACGGTCATATCAGAATGGGTACCGACTTGTGACAGTGCATGCACACTCATGGAGACTTCATAGTGCTTCCCCACTGGGAAATCAGGGCACCGGTACCATGACCCGATATCCCTCTCAGTCACATTATCCTGAGCTAACCAGTCCTTTCCCTATCATATTAATGCCAAGCGCCAGGCTAGGAAGTGACAAGTATACATTTGATAAGTCATTGATTTGACTCAATCGGGAACCAAACTCCCGATCTCTCGCACGCGAGGCCTGCGCTCTACCGAATTGGCCACCGCGCCCGGTGCTGCACAGTGAGCAGCATTGGTTCTCGCTACTGCCGTCAGAGTTTGTGGAAATTCTCTAAGACCACAGAGTATGCTAAACAATTGCTGTTTAGATTACCCAACAACATTAGCACCACTAAGTCATTATGAACATCATAAGTTGGGTTCCCGCATGTTGTTAGAACCTAAAACCCCAGTTGGTCCGATTCTCCCTGTGGCCACCGTCTGCAGTTCGCCGGTCGGTGCAGCCAGGTGTGCGCAAATAGAGCCGACTATCTGATTCAGCTGTCGGCCCAGATTAGGCTCAGTTTCAAACGAATAGAACTGTGCAGTGTTTAGACTAGAGCATCGTGCAGTGTGTGTGTATGTAGGTGGTTGTATGTATATATCAGGGATGAAAGATCTCCGCGATTTCACGGATTTCCGGGATTTTTCCTGGAGAGCTATAAGTGTTTACTAATACGTTGCGCCAATCCTGATATGACCTTCGATGTTGCCAGGGCGTAAAACTCCAACAACCAACCAACCAATACGTTGTTTCACGCTGCAGCACCATCAGCGTATACTAATATGTGGTGCAAACACCACAACACTAGCAGTGTATACCAATATATATGAAACCTGACTTCCGGGAATTTTCGCGATTCCCTGACAATGCCTATGGGAGAATATCAGCATTTCAGCTTTTTTTCCCGGACACCACTTTCATGTATGTATGTATGTATGTATGTATGTATGTATGTATGTATGTATGTATGTATGTATGTATGTATGTATGTATGTATGTATGTATGTATGTATGTATGTATGTATGTATGTATGTATGTATGTATGTATGTATGTATGTATGTATGTATGTATGTATGTATGTATGTATGTATGTATGTATGTATGTATGTATGTATGTATGTATGTATGTATGTATGTAAATATGTATGTATGTAAATATGTATGTGTATATGTATATATGTATGTAAATATGTATGTATGTAAATATGTGTGTGTGTGTGTGAGAGAGTGAGAGAGATAAGGGTTTGTGGATCTTTTACAACCTAGGATTATCTGCAGTTCAGTGACGCGCTTGCCGAAGCCAAACCTCTTATTGACACACTCACGGATGTAGTCAGAATCGCTTAAGACAAAGTGTCACCCTATGAAGAAATGAATGGGCTCTTTTGTTTGTTTGTGCATACTAACGTATAACAGCAGTGTGCACTCATGGCAACTTTATAGTGCTGCCCGACAGGGGGAACTGGGCCACCTGCACTATGACCTGATATCCTACTCGGACACATTATCCAGACAGTGAATAAAGCAGTCCTTGCCCTCCCCTATCAATGCACAGTGACAGGCTAGGTAGTGATTTTGCCGGGTTTCGAACCCACGACCTCACGCATTGGAATACCTTTTTTAAATCATTGGAGTGACTTTGCCGGGTTTCGAACCCACGACCTCACGCATTGGCAGACCTTTTTTAAATCATTGGCGTGACTTTGCCGGGTTTCGAACCCACGACCTCACGCACGGGAAGCCAGCCACTCGGCTCTCCAGTCCTGTGAAAAAATCTTGAGTGGCACATGTTTAAAAAAAAAAATTTAATCGCCCCCCCCCCCTCTTCCCCCACTTCCACTCCCAATCGCCAAGAGACAAGGGGGCGGAGAATTGGTGATAGGTATCAGCAGAGGAGTATTGATCAGGAAGAATGTACCTGGGGAGAAGAATGAAAAGAAAAGACACCTTAAAACAAAGCAGTAAATAGAGAGAGAAAAGAAGCGACAAAGAATTGTTGACCGGCGGCACTGGGTTGTTATGACCTGTACTGGTTAGCCTCCAAGCACTACCCCATCACGCACAGAGTGTCATCTCTCACGGGCAGTGAGCGTGCTGACTGAGGTGTGCTGAGTGGGTAAAGCACCCGCTTCCAGCGCGGTAGGTCGTGGGATCAATTCCCGGTCGAGTCGAACCGATGATTTACGCAATTGATACTTCTCGCTAGTTATCCTGCACTAGGATAGGGGGATGACTGAGTTACTCAGTATAAGGATAATGTGACTGAGTGGGTTATTGTGTCGACGGCTTTGTCTTCCAGTGAGGAAGCACTCTAAAAGTCTAAAGTCATGAGTGCGCAATGTCATAAGTCGGTACTTGTCCTGATATGACATTGCATATTGCTGGGACATAAAACGTTCCTTTCTCCATACTCTCCTTCGTTCGTTCGTTCGTTCGTTCCTTCCTTTGTTCCTTCGTTCCTTCCTTCGTTCCTTCCTTTGTTCCTTCGTTCGTTTGTTCCTTCGTTTGTTCCTTCGTTCCTTCCTTCGTTCCGTCGTTCCTTCCTTCGTTCCTTCCCTCCTTCCTTCCTTCCCCCCTTCCTTCCTCCCCTCCCCTCCCCCTCCTTCCCCACTCTCCTTCCCCTCTCCCATCTCTCTCCTCTCTTCCTCCTCTCTCCTTCGCCCCTCCCCTCTCCTTCGCCCCTCCCCCCTCCCTCCCCCCTTCCTCTCCCATCTCTCTCCTCTCCTCTCATCTCCCCCGTCCTCTCTCCTTCGCCCCTCGCCCCTCCCCTCCTCCCTCCTCCCTCTCCCCCTCCCTCCTTCCTCCCTCCTCCACCACTCTTCCCCCTCCTCTCCCCCCACCTCCCTCCCTCCCCCTCCTCCCTCCTCTCCCCCACCTCCTCCTCTCCCCCACCTCCCTCCTCTCTCTCTCCTCCCCTCCTCCCTCCCACCCTCCATGAGTCCAGTCACAGCGGCTCGCTGGTATAATCTACGGCGCTCTCCGGATAAGCGCCAGGCATTGTGAATAATGTATGTGGCCGCTCACTCGTGCAGCAGGAAGCGAGCTGTGGTCTAACACAATTCGTCACATTCTTGGTGCGCCCTAATGGATGAGCTGTAGTGATGTATGGAAACGGATCGATTTGTCCTATTCACCAGTCTGCAGGGATGAAAGATCTCCACGACTTGGCGGATTTCAGCGATTTGGCGGATTTCCGCAATTTGGCGGATTTCACCGATTTTGCGGATTTCACCGATTTCGCGGATTTCTGCGATTTTTTACATTTGATCTGTTAACGTTAAACAACATGCCAATGAATGAGGATATATGTGACAACAATTAGTTAGTTAGAATTCCATTCTCATATGACCATATATGCTTCTAGAACATAAAAACCCTAACAAGAAATAGTAACGTGTGGGTGATAATATTAAATATAACCACAATAAGGATAGTTGAAGCGTGACTTCCGGCATTTCTCTCCTCGATTCCCTGACAGTGCTAAACATATGCGGAAATCTTCGTTTTCGTGGAAATGCGCTGTCGGTATAATAATCTTGGTTTGATTTCCACGTTTTTTTGCCTGAAACCACTTTCATCCCTGACTATGAAGACGGGCCATATATTGAAGAAATGCAGTTCGGCATGTGCATAAAATTGAACTGGGGTGGCGGAGTGCATTATATATATTATATATTTATTATTGTTATGTTTATTATGTTTATTATATATTTATTATATAGGCCAATCGCTGGCATACAGTAGCCGAGGTTCGCGATATACTAATAATAAATATAACTGAAATGACTGATAGTGTCGTTCTTTATATTCCCATAATAGATTATAGAGCACATTTATTTATATATTATATTTTACCTCGGTAAACAGCCTCAGGCTAGCCTCAGGCTAGGGAGAGGTAAGCACGTCCGGTACCAGCAATTAGCATATACAACTCACGACTGGATAACGTGTCGTTGGGTTGCTCCGGCAAAATTAGTCTACATACAAGCAAATACGCAGTAAGTATAATAAAAACTGTGGTTAGCTTAATTATGATGCATTAGAGCATCAATATGGAAAGTTTAGACTTTCGTTGGTCCAATTTGGACGAGTTATTTGGTTATAAACAACCAAGGATAGAACACTCGAGTGGGTTTCGCGAAGGAACCAAACCGGTCATTAGCGGTTATGTCAACACCCGGGTCACCGTGTGACTATGGGTAGAGATGTGGGTTTCGCCCTATCTCATGTGGAAATTCTCTCGTACTCTAATAGAGAGTAATGTTGGAGATGCTCCTGGGTTTCTTTTATAGACTCCCCTAGACAAAACTTTTTCAGGCGTTTCTCCGAGTTTCGTAGCATTTTCTCCAACTTGTTGACGTAGTAGTCACAGGTGGGAGAAGTGTGCGGAACAGAGGGATGGGCGGGCCGATACACTGGTCCCGACCCCGCGTAAGGTTTGGGCTTGACCCACAACCCACGCACAAATTTAGCTTATTACGCCTGTGTTATAACGGTATAAACACGTTCTTTAACACCAATAGATGTCCAAATGAGTTTGAAACAACCATATTGTGACATATATATATACCGGGACTGACCAAAAATGTTTGTTTCAGTTCCCGATGGCCACGAAGCGGAGTAAGCGCGGTGCAGCAGCAGCCGAGGGGCGTGTTCCGAGTGGAGTGGACGAGGAGTACGACTCCTCACCCGTGTTGTCGGCAGGGCCGTCGACACAGCCCCGGGCGCATATCCTCTCCGACCCGGACGAGGACGCAGTGCCTGATGTGCCTGCGCCTCCAGATTGGGAGGCTCGCTTTGCAAGATTGGAAAGCCACATCTTGACTGCCAAATCGCCTGTGTCTCGGAAGCGGCGTAGGCCGAGTGTCCAAGAGGATTCATTTGAGGATTTCTTGGACACAGACTCGGCGGTGGAGCTTAAGGCTCCTCCTCCTCCTTCTCCTAAACGGAGGAAGAAGAAGAAACAGGTGATTTCTTCGGGTGATGAATTCACCAAGGAGCGGGCAGAGTCTGGTTTGCGCAAAAAGCGGAAGACTAAGTCCAAAAAGAAGAAGAGGAAGAGGAAATATTCTTCTTCTGAGTCGTCCACTGAGTCTACTTCTACGGAATCAGACTCAGACACCGTATATGAAGGGGTCTATGCGGACATTGGCACTAAAGTGGCTAAGAAGGTGGAGAAGCCAAAGGCTAAGCGGGTTAAAACCACTACGCTTATGCGCGAGACCGTGAATGGTCATTTTCGCACGTTCAAACCGGCGGAGGTTATCTCCAAGTTAGGAGATGAGTTAACAGGCATAAAGGGTGTTCCCAACTCCATCATTAAAGAAATGGATCGGGATGTCAATATGACGGATGACCGTAAGAAGTTTGAGGATGTGTTGCACACAGTGCATAAGGCAGTGTTGGCTACCCTAACAGCTATTGTTCCTGTGGCTAATAGGATGCAGAGTGAAAATAAGTTCTCGTCTTTGGCTAAGACAATGGACAAAGGCATTGCAGTGTTAGCGGCGGCAGGTAATTACCTGTCGTATCGAAGATATGAAAATGTCTTCAAGTCAGTTTGCACAGATGCTGGCAAGGAAGTGGCTCGCTCTAAGAAGGTTACCGATAATGAGGGGAAGGAGTTTACGCTTTATCTTGCTCCAGAGCCGATTAAAGGGAAACCCTTAGATAACACCAAGATGTTTGGCGGTCAACTACAATACCTCTATAAAGAGGTAGAGACTGCAGCCAAGAGTGGCAAAAACATGGATGGCAAGAAGAAACAGGAAGTTCCTCGTTTCAAAAAGTCACGAGGGGATTTTCGTCCACGACGGTTCACCAGAGGAACCAGACCGAGTTCAAACTTCGGTCAAGGGTTTCGGGGCCGGGGCGCTCGCCCAGGCTGGACCGACAACACCGCACGGCCAATAGGTCGAGGGTTCAACTCGTCGAGACCTTTCCCCAGGGGCGGGTCCAAGTAGAGGTCCAAACACAAACTTTACAAGTCCCTGCAGCCTCTAAAAACACACAAACTGTAAGCAACTTTGTGGCTGGTAATATTAGTAATCATATTTCTGAGTGGCACAAAATTACTAGTGACCAAGAAATTATAGAAATAGTTAGGGGTGTTCAAATTCCTTTTACACAAATTCCTGTACAAAGTATAATACCTTTTCCATATAACATTCAACCAGTTGAACGAGACGCACTAACTAAACAGGTACATAAATTCTTTGAGAAAGGAATTATACAAAAAGTGACACACTGTTCAGGACAGTTTATTTCAAACATTTTCTCGAGACCGAAGCCTAATGGTGATGTTCGAATGATCCTGGATTTAACAATCCTTAATAAAAGGGTGGAATATCGACATTTTAAAATGTTCTCTCTAGATACGGCACGAGATCTGATTACACCAGATGCGTGGATGGCTAGTGTTGATTTACAGGATGCATATTATACGCTTCCCATAATGGAACAATACCGAAAATTTCTTCGATTTATTTGGGATAACCAACTCTATGAGTTTACCTGCATGCCGAATGGCTTAGCTTGTGCGCCACGTTTATTTACTAAATTGCTTAAACCTGTTTTCTCGGTAATGGCGAGGAAGGGTCACATAATGTTTCCATACATAGATGATTCTTTTATTATAGCATCAACACAAATTGGTTGTGTGAATGCAGTTTTGGATTTATGTGCATTACTCACTAAATTGGGGTTTTATGTACATCAACAAAAGTCAGTGTTTAAACCAACAAAACAACTCAAATGTTTAGGGTTTATTCTGGATACACAGTCCCTTACAGTGTCGATAACAGAACAAAAACTAATTAAGTTTATGACTACAGCGACTCAGCTTATTAAGTTATCAAAGCCAAAAATTAGACAGGTTGCTGTTCTTATTGGCATAATGACCTCATATGCACCTGCGGTGTTATATGGGAAGGCCCATATTAAGTCGCTAGAAATAGATAAAAATTTAGCGTTAACACGAACTAAAGGCAATTTTGAGCGAAAGATGTTTATTTCGCAAGAAGGGTTACAGGATATTGGATGGTGGATGCAACATATAGCAAGTTCACCAAATCCAATCCGCATGGCGGAACCTAATACAGTAATTACTACTGATGCTTCGTTAGAAGGTTGGGGAGCTCATCGAGATGGGGTCACAACAGGAGGTAGATGGCTTGATGATGAAAAATCAGACTATATTAATGCACTAGAATTGCGTGCTATTTATCTGGGCTTACGTAGTTTAGTAAAGATAAATAAATCACAGGTTAGAATACTAACTGATAATACTACTGCCATGGCATATATTCGTAACATGGGTGGAACCAAATCAAAGTCTTGCAATCAGTTATCTAAACTGATTTGGAACTGGGCACAGGCTCAACAAGTCTGGCTGACTGTAGCGCATATTCCAGGGTCACAAAATACACTTGCAGATTATAAAAGTAGAAATTTCCATGACCATTTAGAGTGGTCTCTCTCTACACCTTTGTTTAACTTCGTTTGTGAAAAATGGGGTACACCTGAAGTTGACTTATTTGCATCACGAAATAATAACAAGTTACCCTGTTATGTTTCTTGGCATCCTGAACCGGATGCTTGGAAAGTAGATGCGTTTGCTATTACCTGGGAAAATAATTATTTTTATATTTTCCCACCATTTAGCATTATCAGCCGAGTAGTGAGAAAAATCGGCTTGGAAGGGACACATGCGATACTGGTGGTGCCCGATTGGGACACGCAACCTTGGCTGCCAGCAGTTTCACAACTGGCAAAAGATCATATACGATTCCCAAGAAAACTCGGGAATCTGACGCACCACGGACCGCTAGTGGTTCACGGCGACGTGTCAACGACGCCCCTATTGGCATTCCTTTTCTAAGGAAGCAGCTACAGCAATTTGGATTGGACAGAATTACTGAGGATAGGATAGTATCGGATGCCTGGAGGCCAGGAACTGTCAAAATGTATACAACCTATTTAAAGAAATGGGGTGTACATTGTTTGTTAATGAAAGTTAAGCCAACAAATCCAAAGATTTCACAAGTAGCTCGGTTTCTTCGTTCTCTAGAGGATGAAGGACTTTCCTTTGGATCGATTAATGCGGCGAGGTGTGCGTTATCAATTATATTACCTAGAATTGATGGCGAAACAGTTGGAAAACATCATGTTATTTGTTATTTACTTCGTTCAATTTATCAAAGGAATCCTCCAAAACCAAAGTATAGTCGGTTTTGGGATGTTTCTATAGTATTTAAGTTGTTTCAGGCTTGGCCTCACAACTCGTGGTTAGATATAAAACAGTTAGGTTTTAAGGTCGCGGTCCTGTTATTGTTAGTAACCGGACACAGAGGACAGACGATTGTTGCTTTATCCTTAACTGGATTAGAAATAGACAAGGAACAAGCTACGTTTGATTTAGAAAAATTGCTTAAATCGAACACGTTAGGTGACCCTTTATCAACGGTTCACTTAGACTGTTTTCCGAATGATCGGAAATTATGTGTTGTGTCGGCCATACGGGCTTATATATACAAGACAAAGGATTTACGTGCATCACAACAACTATTAGTGAGCTTTATAAAGCCACATAAGGCGATTTCACGAGACACACTTGCCAGATGGACAATTACGGTGTTGAAATTGGCTGGAGTGGATACGAGTAAATACTCTTCCCACTCAACTAGAGGAGCCATGGTCTCCAAGGCACGGGTGCTTGGTATTTCTGTGAAAAGAATACTAGCGCATGCAGGCTGGAAGACGGCTAAGTCGTTTGCAAAACATTATAATAAACGACTAGAAAAGCCTACCGGCGTTGCAAAGCGTCTTCTCGCCAACTAACAAGAATAGGTGAGAACAAAAATTTAGAATGTTATAATAATAAGAAAGAATGATATTAAGGATAAAAATGAATTATGTAAAGGTCTCCCTAGCCTGAGGCTAGCCTGAGGCTGTTTACCGAGGTAAAATAGTATAGTTATACGAGTCTTACCTTGGTACAGATGATGGATAACTGTTGTTTTACCGAGGTATAAGCCTCGGATAGATGTGGGCTAGGGCCCTCCCGCCACACCCTGCCACATCTATTCCGTTGGTGTACCTTTTCGGTAAAGTAATAGTATCCATTGTTTGAAAGTCATTTTTATCCTCAATAAGTAGGTTAAGATTGCTGGTACCGGACGTGCTTACCTCTCCCTAGCCCACATCTATCCGAGGCTTATACCTCGGTAAAACAACAGTTATCCATCATCTGTACCAAGGTAAGACTCGTATAACTATACTATATACAGGGTGTCTCAAAAGTCAAGGTCTATTTATGAAAATCACCCGTGGGCCGTATGCATTACGCGGTGTTAACGAGCCCAAACTGGTTTTGGCGGGGATTTCTAGGTTAGCGGCGAAAACTCAGTACGCAAGGAGCGGTGTTAGCGCAAACACACAGAGTGTAAGCTAACACCGCGTCATGCATACGCTGATTGCTAAAAATGGTTTAAGACATGAAAACTTTTTTTTTTGTTCAAAGTGTATGCTACAAAGAGTTAGTGCTCCACCTGGAGACCATCAGTGTCTCTTCAGAGTTTAAAGCGTCCAGTTTTGTTGTCATCATGCATCATCGTTATCAACTTCCTCCTAAAATTATCTCTAATCTGGTACCATGACCCGATTTCCGACTCAATCACATTATCCTGACACTGTTCTAACCAGTCCTTGCTTTCTCCTTGAGCGCCAGGTTAGCAGGGATGAAAGATCTACACGATATCGCGATTTCCGCTATTATTAATTTTTTTTAATTTATAAATTTTTTTTACTGATTAACAATAAACAAAATGCCAAGGAAGCAGGATGTGTATGATTATGACAGCAATTGGGTAGTTCGGATCCTGTTCTTATGTGATGACCTTAGCTGTTGCTAGAAAATAAAACCTAAAGAAGAATGGGTTAGGTATGGGCGATAATACAGTGACAACAAGGAAAGTTGAAACCTGACTTCTAGCATTTTCCTGCGATTCCCTGACAGTGCCAACTAATCCTATGGGGGAAATCCGCGTTTTCGCGGAAATTCGCCGTCGGTGTAATAATCACGGCTTGATTTCCATGTGTTTTTTTTTTTTTTACCTAAGACCACTTTCATCCCTGGGTAGGTAGCGACATGTAAGTCCTTGGTTTTACTCTGCCGGGATTCAAACACCAGACATTCCGTGCATGAAGCCTCGCTCAAACCATCAATCTATTCCATGAAATGGGTGGGGGTTAGATTGGTTGGGGGGGGGGGGGCGTCTGTCGCACAAACAGCATAATTGACATCTGACCTATCTCAAAAATGATAATCTTCGGGATTTATGTGGAATCCCGGAATTTTTGATTTGGCCGATTTTTTCCGGATATCCTGATATGGTCAAGATTTGCAACAATTATCGGGTTTTACACCTCCCCCCCACCTCCCGACTATTTTACTGATTCACTACCACTACCACCATCACAATCAACACTACTAGCACCACCACCACCACCACCACAACAACAACCACCACTGCTACAACAACCACTACTATTACAACTACAACCACTACAACAACCACCACCACTACTACAACCACTACTATTACAACTACAATCACCACCACTAACACAACCACCACCACTAACACAACCACCACCACTAACACAACCACCACCACTACTACAACCATCACTACTATTCCAACTACAACCACCTCCACTACTACTACAACAACCACCACCACTACTACGACGACGACCACCACCACTACTATGACAACCACCACCACCCCTACTACAACAACCACCACCACCACTACTACAACCACCAGTACTATTACACAGTTGCAACCACCGTCACAATCATCACTACCACAACCACCACCACTACTACAACCACCACTACTACAACCACCACTACTATTCCAACTACAACCACCACCACTACTACAACCACCACCACCACTACTACAACCACCATTATTATTACAATTACAACCACCACAATCACCACTACCACCACCATCACCACTAACTACTACTACTACCACCACCACCACCACCACCACCACCACCACCACCACCACCACCACCACCACCACCACAACCACCACCACCACCACCCACCTACCACCACCACAACTATTATAACTACTACCACCCATCACGACGACCACAACTACCACTCGCCTGCTTAGATCTGAAGGACGGTGGAAGGGCCAGAGGAGGTAGGTGCCTGTTACCATGGCAACGCGCACCGGATGTGGCGAGGAGTCCTTGGTTGGTAGAAGTGAGCGGTGGGGGGGGGGGGGGGGGGGGTGGAGGGGCGATAGTTAAAAAAAAGTCTAATGGGCAAATAGGATAGCACTACAGGACCCGAGTCACGTGACTGGTAACATCGCCATATTGGTGCCACCTAGCGTCAAGGCGCAGATTCTTAGATTATATACAGTGTAGGCGCAGTTTATTTGATCAGCCGCGGGTGGTAGCTGCTAGAGCTAATGACTGCCTAGCAGAGACGGCCGTTAGTTGTGGGCAACACGCCTGCAATGAAAGCAGCTATTTGGGGGCTGACCCAAATTGGCTCTCTGAGACAGGGGGTGGGGTGGGGTGGGGTGGGGTGGGGGTGGGGGTTTGACTGCTGGTTGATGTATGGCGGATGGCGATAAGGATGGGTAAGTGGTCGGGAGTGCCCGGTGTAGGAGGATGGACCTTCCAGAGAGAGGTTGCACCCAGTCTTCCTCATGGGAGCCTGCATACTTCCCTCATGCTCTCTCTCGCTCTCTGGCACTCACTCGCTCTCTGGCACTCACTCGCTCTCTGGCACTCACTCGGTCTCTGGCACTCACTCGGTCTCTGGCACTCACTCCCGCTTGTACTCTCTTGTGGTCTCTTGCACTCTCTCATACTCTCTTGTGGTCTCTTGCACTCTCTCATACTCTCTTATGGTCTCTCGTGCTCTCTCATACTCTCTTGTGGTCTCTCACACTCTCGCACTCGTGCTCTCTCGCATTCTCTGGCACTCTTGTTCTCTCTCACTCTTGTTCTCTTGCACTCTTGCCCTCTCACTCTCTCTTGCACTCTCTCACTGTCGCTCTCTCGCACTCTCACTGTCGCTCTCTCGCTCGTTCACTCAGTCTCTCTCACTGTCTTGATCAGTCTCTCGCACTCTTGCTCACTGTCTCTCACTCACTGTCTCTCGCTCACTATCTCTCGCTCATTGTCTCTCGCTCACGGTCTCTCGCTCACTGTCTCGCACTCTCGCTCACTGTCTCTCGCACTGTCTGGCTCGCTCTCTCTACATATAGATAAAAATGAATCTCTTTCCCGAAGTGAACAACCGGACGAGTAGTTAGAGTACCTGCTATTTGTACAGGCAGTGGTGGT
>CM059186.1:36428445-36464496 GCA_030323885.1 Branchipolynoe longqiensis
TTATGGGGAAGGGGAGGGGTATGGGGAAGGGGAGGGGTATGGGGAAGGGGAGGGGTATGGGGAAGGGGAGGGGCACGGGGAAGGGGAGGGGCACGGGGAGGGGGAGCAGGGGCAGGGAGACGGGGAAGGGGAAGTCCGGGTGTGCGGGAGGGGGTGAGCCGGGCCAGGCTTTATGTGAGAGAGTGCAAGAAGCCAGTCACCCAGAGCACCTCTCACCACTGCGGCGTTGCGCGTCACTCGTTCCAACAAGGTCACGTCATCAAACGAACGCAGCCCGGCCGCTGAACGCTCGCCGTGCCCAGTGGTGCCTAATTGGGGTGGATCCGCTGGGATCGGCGCGTCGCGGCGGTGACAGTAACTCTGAGTTGACGGAGGAGTCCCCTGGCGCCGTCACCACAATGCAATCCCCACACAATGCAACCGTCAGAGTGTAACCCCCACACAATGAATCACCCACAATGCAACCCCCACAATGCAACGGTTCCAATGCAACCCCCCCACAATGCACCCCCACAATGGAAACCCCCACAATGGAACCTCTCCCCCCCCCCCGACCACCTCCTTCAGCCTACCTCCACATACTGTGATATGTGCAGGCTTCGCCCTTCACCCACTTTAAAACAATCAGGTCCAGTTACACCTGGCGCCACTCCGTGGGTGAATTTCACACTACAGTTTCCAGTTCTAAGTAGGTAGTATATGTGAATATATATAAATATACAATATATACAGTGTATACAATATTTGCAATAATTGTAATATATACAATATAAACAATATATACATAATATACTATGTATATATAGCCCACTATGTGTAATGCATATAACACATGTAATAAATTATATATAATATATATAATTATATACTGTATATAATGCATATATAACACATATTATATATAATATATCAAATATATATAATGCATACACATACTATATATACTATATATAATGCATATGACACATAATATAATATAGCTACTATATATAATGCACATAACACATAATATACATACTGTATATAATGCATATAACACATAATATATATATACTATATGTAATGCATATTATTAACACATAACATAATATACATATATATACTATGTGTAATTCATATAACACATAACATATTATAATAAATAGTATAATATATATATATATATAATACATATATATTTATATATATATATCAAAGTTCATCGCACTTCCAAGCGGCTTATCCCCGCCCGGCAGGCCGGCCGGCCTATTTTCACCAAGCTGCCCGATGCAGACCGCGTCCCGCCTGCAGGCCGGTGAGCCGACCGGAGGCCAGTTAACTATTCACATCGCGATCGTGCCGGGATCGCCGCCTTAGCAACTTCACGGGCCAGCCGCCGGGGGGCGCGTCAGTGGGTGCTGGGGAATGGGCGGGGTTAGAGGGGGGGGGGGGAAATCAGGGGTTGGCTATACGCGTCAGTGATGCGGACAGACATGCAGACTATCTGCTACTGAAATACAGGCAATCAAATACCTTATCAGCAGCTACTGTGTGATAAGACAACACCAACACTACAGCTGGCCAGCATTGAAAACAAGCCTGAACACCCAGGCTTATATGCTATGGACAGTATAAATACAGCCTCAATAAAAAAAATTAAAAAAAAGATCAGATTCCAACTTGTCCACACTGCATGCTAAATGGCCTCAACCCTTTGGGCGTTTGCAGGGCAATATTTATATATACTTTTTAATTTTTTTTTAAATAAAGTTCCATATTCCGATAGTTTTGAGTTTCTGCCATTTTCCTGACATACATATATTAAATTGATTGTTATAATCTACCGTACTTTAATCTTTTGGCAAGCACACAAAAGCTCTTTGCGCACTATAGGCTTCAGTACTAACCGGTTCTATTAAATTAACCCCGTATTCCCTTCTATGCAGCAACAAATGCTTAATAAGTGCATCAGTATCTAAGTTAGATATGTAAAATCAAATCTAGATAATTGTTTTGGTTTTGAAATTGTTATGCTTCAGCGCACTATGCAGCTTTAATTTGCATATAGAGAAATCTGCGAGCGTGGAAGGGGTGGGGGAATGGGGAGCACTAGACGTCATTGAATAATACAAGATTGTTTATTTATTTGTTTACTGTGGTTGTACATCCTGGCAACATCTACGGTCATATCACGACGGATACCGACTTGTGACAGCGCACCCTCATGGTGACTTTATAGTGCTGCCCCACTGGGAAATCAGGCTGCCGGTACCATGACCTGATATCCCACTCACTCACATTATCCTGACACTGAGCTAACCAGTCCTTGCCGTATCCTAACAATGCAGAGCACAAGGCTAGGAAGCAGCACATATCAATTATATAAGTCATTGGTTTGACTCGACAGGGAATTGAACTCCCGATCTCCCGCACGGGAGGCCTGTGCTCTACCGATTCGGCCACTGCGCCCGGTGAGAGCGGGAGGGGAGTGAGGTGTGGACGGGGAGAGTGACGAAGGAGGGGCGGGGGTGCGTCATGCCTGTAGGCACTATGGGCTGGCACATATAACCAGCTAACAACACGGTCAGATTGGGAGGAAGTGGTGAGGGGAGGTGCACGTAAACACATTATGCGGACACTGCTCGCCTGTGTGTTGGTTTACACCGGGCAGACATGCCAGAGGACGAGTGCGTGCGTAAATATATGTGTGCGTATGTGTGTCTGTGTGTGTATGTGTGTGGCTGTGTGTGTGGTTGTGTGCATATGTGTGTGTCTGTGTGTTTGTTTGTGTGCATGTATGTGTCTGTCTGTGTGTATGTATGTGTATATGTATGTGTGTATATGTGTGTCTGTGTTTGTCTGTCTGTGTGTATATGTGTGTGACTGTGTATATATATATGTGTGTATGTGTGCATATGTGTGTATGTGTGCATATGTGTGTATGGCTGTGTGTATGTCTATGTGTATGTATGTGTGTGTCTGTGTGTGTGTCTGTGTGTATGTATGTGCATGTCTGTATGTATGTCTGTGTGTATATCTGTGTATGTGTATGTATGTGTATGTATGTGTGTATGTCTGTGTATGTGTGTGTATGTGTCTGTGTCTCTGTATGTGTGTGTATGTGTCTGTGTGTCTCTGTATGTGTGTATATGAGTGTATATGTGTGTATATTTGTGCTATGTGTGCTGTGAGTGTATATATGTGTGTTGTGTTTGTCTATGTGTGTTGTGTGTCTATGTGTGTTGTGTGTAGCTTGTGTATGAGCATGTATTGTGTGTCTTGTGTGTCTGTATATCTTTCATGGCTGTTTGTGTCTTGTATGTCTGGATGTGTATATGTGTCTGCATGTTTCTGTGTATGTCTGCATGTGCCTGCAAGTGCCTGCAAGTGTCTCTGTGTGTCTGTGTGTGTCGCTACTGCTGGCCATGTGTACTGTCAGCTAGAAAAACCACTAAAGGGCAGGCCCGCCCACAAGCTGACAGAGTAAACCTTATGCATGGGGCTCGCACACAACACTAGTTCTCACCACTGCCAGCAGGGAGCACGGTGCTGGTGGACATCCCCTATGAGACTATTTTCCAGAGTCTGATGCACAGAGCTACTGCCCACAATACCAGTTCTTGCCACTGTCATGATAGGGCAGGTCGGTGGTGGAAATCATCTATAAGGCATTTTTTTCCACAGGGAAGTTGCTACCTACATTAGTTATTGGCAGTGCAATCAGAGGACACACAAAATTAGTTCTTCCTATTGCCGTCAGAGGGGGTTGCCGATGGAAAGTTTCTATTGAAGCGATGTGGGGGCCCAGTTGTATTTGACCAGAATTGAGGTAGTTTGCGCCCAAACAGTAGTAGTGTGTACCATATGCACAACACTGGTGATTAGTTGATTGGTTGGTTGGTTGGTTGGTTGAGGTTTACGTCCTGACAACATCTAAGGTCATATCAAGACGGGTACCGACTTGTGACAGTCCGCACTCATGGGGACTTTAATAGTGCTTCCCCACTGGCCACCATGACCCGATATCCCATTCAGTCTCATTATCCTGACACTGAGCTAACCAGTCCTTGCCCTATCCTATTAATGCTGAGCACCAGTCCAGGAAGTGACAAGTATCAATTTGATAAGAAATTAGTTTGAGTCGACCAGGAACTGAACTCCCGATCTCATACACGTGAGGCCCGCGCTCTACCGATTCAACCACCGCGGCCGGTATGAGAAATGTGGTGTTTTGCACGCAACACAGGTATTATGTACCATATACACAACACTGGTGAAGAGTGGATACAGGTTACAAATACAGCAGAATTAAACATGTGCGCATCAATATCACAACGGCCAACCGCTTACGCAGCCAACACAATGACAACAGCCACAGCTCATGGACTGTTTGCCTGTTTGGGTTTTACATCCTGGCAACATCTCAGGTCATATCAGGACGGGTATCGACTTGTGACAGTGTGCACTCATGCTCACACTTGTTCACTGAAAGTCATGCTATGAGGACCGGTCGTAAAAGTGAATGCGCCTATCTGGTTACTGGTTGGATTAGACACGCAATGATACACGTGACCAGGTTTTTAACCGGTAATCCTTGCTGGTCGGTGGTGGGCGGGGCGGGGCGGGGGGGCAAGGCGGGGCGGGGAGGAGGGTAAGCCGCACTGCAACATCAGTCATCGTTGGAGCCTCGATAGAGCTGAAGAGATGGACCTGCAGTTACAGGCACAACCATGTAGGTCCACTGTCAATACTATTGTATCTATGTAGATTTAGGTCACCTAAATCAATATTGGTTATCACCTATCTTTTAAATCGGACATGATGTAGATGTGGTGATTTGAAGGATATTGTAAATTTAATTAGTTTTTTTCCTCGCTACACACACAACAACTGTTGACCATCCGAGTGGGTCAGGAGGCGATAACGACCAGACACAGCTGGCTTATATGAAGTCAGAGCCCCTGATAGGTGCCCCTGCGTGGCCAATGTCATACACTAGCTGTGGTTCACAATTTAACAATGCAGATATAACTGAAGATGGTAGTGTCCTTGTTTATATTCCCATAATAGATTATAGAGCATATATTATATATAATATATATATATATATATATATATAATATATATATATATATATATATGAAGAGTTCTTTTCCAAAACACAATAAACACCAATAAAAAGAAAAAAGAGTTTGCAATGCCAAGGCCAAGTTCATAAATCATGTTTTGGAAAAGAACTCTTCATATATATATATATGACGAGATCTTTATATATGAAGTGTTCTTTTACATATATGAAGAGCTCTTTCCAAAACACGATCTACAAACTTGGCATTGGCATTGCAAACTCATTTATTTATTTGTGTATGTCAATGTGTGTGTCTTTTTTTATATAATCTTTATAGGAATAACCAATTTCTATACAGGTCCACAAATCCTTTATACCCTTATCTGAACTCCTTTGGGCCATTTGCGCTTCGGAATTCAGAATTTGTTGGATTCCAGAATAAAGGTAGCCATAATGAAACATTAATATTACAGTAAAATCATATCAATACTCAACCTACTGTATATATCCCAATAGAAGCATGCTACCCAATAGAAGCACACACCCCATTTCAAGATTGAAAGCATGTACAAATTTACGATCATATTCAGACTGAATGCACACAAAATAAGAAAATCCCACTTTATTTCAGAGGCATGTCAAAAACAAATCAAAATTGATGATCATATTCAGACTGAATGCATATAAAATAAGACAATCCAACTTTATTTCAAAGGCACAACAAAAACAAATCCATGAAATTCTTTTACTTTGAATAGACGCGCATCCATGTGTCTGCACTCGCGCAGTGCACATTTATTGGGACATATACGGCAAATGGGATAAATGAAGCCTATAAATAAACTGCAATAATATTAGTAGAGTGATGTTCTCATATATGAAATAATGGGATAATCATAGATCATAAATACTTTAGGACATTTCATTTCCTACAAAGATAATTGGCCAAACTTAAGCATATAGAGGTTCAAGCAAACCCTAATCAAACACATTAATATTTCTCTGGAGAAACGCATGAATATTCACACTAAGTGGGATAAGTTAAAGACTATGGATAGTATGGACTACATCACGGTTCCAGAAGCACATGGTTAATGCTAATACACTGGGTGCAGCT
The DNA here is from genome assembly GCA_030323885.1 of Branchipolynoe longqiensis. Classification (NCBI taxonomy): domain Eukaryota; kingdom Metazoa; phylum Annelida; class Polychaeta; order Phyllodocida; family Polynoidae; genus Branchipolynoe; species Branchipolynoe longqiensis. Next base: position 36,434,610 of record CM059186.1, read on the forward strand.
ATGAAATGTGCTAGTTTCAGCTCATCTCAGCTCTTGTTTGAAACATAGAATACCAACTAAAAAAATATATATAATAAATTAAGATATTAATCTTTTATCCAGCATTGCATTTACATCAATATAATCAGCACATCTTATGCCATGTGCATTTAGATTTAGACAAATCTAGGCACTGAGACTAGTGTTAGAGCCATAGCCAGAGTCAGTTTTATTTATTTTATTCATGTTTTTATTTATACCCTATGGTTAATGACATATGTAGAAATAGAAAATGAGTATGGTTAATCAGATATTCGTTATATATTTCTTTGAAACAAGTTTTTGTTGACACATTTGACATTTTAATATTTAGAACAAGAATTACTTCTGGCTAATCAATCGTGATGTAAAGATCAGCCTGTAAAGTGACTGAAATTGTATGTTTCTTAGCTCAAAATGCTTAATTATGGAGAGTTATGTCTTAAACATATTCAGTATATTATTATATTGCAGCCTTCCATCCATGTTTGTGCCAAATTGTTATGTATTTCTATTTATTTTTTAATAAAATGCCAGTTTTGCCCTACGCATATCGGTAAACTCAATGGCAGTACGCCTTTGCTTTGCTCCCAACGCCGTTTTCAGCGCATGCGCATTCGGAACCATGATGTAGTCTATTACAGGCTATTTGTATGCTGTAGTGGACAAAATCAACTTTGATTTTTCGGGGATTTGATGAATTAAGAATTTCATATAAGGGATTATGGGACGGATATTAATAATATATATAGTGTGCCTCCTGTGTATTTTGTACCTGCACGTGATTATCACTGCGTCACGCGTTGGGTCTATCCCCGTGTAGTTTTGCGCGAATGACATAGGGGGAGCTAAATTCCACATTAATCAACTTAATTAATTAGACGGTCTTCTATGTGTGTGTGGGCATGTGTGTGTGTGCGTGTGGAGGCGTGAGGATCTGGGTGGGGGGTTGGGGGTTCGCAGCATTGATGACAACATGTTCAGCCTAACATCCATCACCTTAAACTACTTCCATACACTGAGTAATGACTACTTACTACGTACGTTTCATATACCGATTACTTCTCATCACGACAGTAATGGTGCAGTCACACTACGACGCTTCTCCCGGCGACCCGTCAGCGTTGAAAATAAAATCTTGCGCGTCGAGAAACGTAAAACTTTTCGGCGGTTTGGGGAAAAAGTTTGGCGTCAGCGCGGCGCGTTATTCGCGCGCGGCCAACGGGTGTCGATGCGTGAGGGAAAAAAAAAGAAAGAAGTTTGGCGCGACGTCTTCATCTAACCTTAAATGTTGCTAGGGCATAAAACAAAAACACCCCAGTTTGTCACAACGTGTGAGCAACGACCCTCCCACGCGCGCGCCGTCTTCCTAGCGTTCCCATAACGTTATTCCGGCGCGTCCAACGCATCGCAACGCGCGCCTAACGTCCTTACCCATATATTTGCGCGCGCTGGCGGTCGTTGGTTTTTTTTTTACATGCTTAAAACCTTGGGCGACAGGGAACGCGCGCCGGCGTTTTGCGCTGATCGTCAACGTCAAAGAAAATGTACTGACGTGTACCGACGCGCGCATAACGCGCCCCCAGCATTTCTCGATATTTCACCCATTTTCGCCCAAAAACACAACACGTCGCCAGGTCGCCGGCGAGAAGCGTCGTAGTGTGACTCCACCATAAAATCCAGTCTCGAGAATCTTGCAGATGACTTGTATCCTGATATAGTTGTATTGTATCCTGCCACCTGTGTGAAATGCCCATTTACGTTTTCAATGTGCCACTCACAACCCGCCACATGGGTAAAGTCTCATATACTGTTATGCTAACGCTGACACCGGGCACTGTGGCAGAATCGATGGCCGCCTCCTGTGTGGGAGGTTTGAATCCCGACTGAGTCAGACCAATGACTTAAAATATTTATACTTCCCGCACCTAGCTTGAGGATCAGCGTTACTAGGATATGGGCAAGCACTGGTTTGCCCGGTATCAGGATAATGTGACTGGGATGTTGGGTTACGGTGTCGGCGGCCTGATCTCCTAGTGGGGCAGCACTATAAGGTCGCCATTAGTGTACACTGTCACAAGTCGGTACCCTTCCTGATATGACTGTAGATGTTTCTAGGACGTTAAACCCCAACAACACTATGATTCTATGCGATACTGTCCATCATGCCACCTGGGTAAAATCCCCATTTACTCAGTGTCATATACTACTCACACCCACACCCGTCTGTTGCCATAGACTACGCTCACGCCACACTACCTGGGTAAAATCCCCGCCATCAGCTGCTGTATACTACTTACAGTTCTTGATCCTCTCATCGAGTCTAACAACTACTCTAAAGCGCGCGTTGGTTATACCCCTGTCACACTACGACGTTTCTCTCCAACGCGCGGCGACGTGTCCTTTTTTGGCGAAACGTCGGGAAACGTCGGGAAACGTTAGAGGGACGTTATGGGAACGTCGGTACACGTCGGTACACTATCCTGGACGTCGCAAGTCGCCGGGGGACGTCGGGGAGCGTAGGAGGTCGCTAGAGGTTTTTAGCATGTCAAAAAAACGTGACGACCGACAACGCGCATGAACGTCTGGGTACTCACGTTCTGAGAACGTTAGGAGAACGTCAATACGCATCACAAGAACGCTGGTCGAACATCGATGAACGTTGGCAATTTATCGCAAAACTGTGTGTCTGTTTCTCACCATGTGTGTGTCTGTGTGTGTGTATGTGTGTGTCTATGTGTGTGTCTGTGTATGTGTGTCTGTTTCTGTGTGTATGTGTGTCTGTATGTATGTGTGTCTATGTGGGTATGGGTGTGTCTGTCTGTGTGTTTGTGTATGTGTGTCTGTTTCTGTGTGTATGTGTGTATGTGTATATGTGTGTATGTGTCTGTGTGTATGTGTATGTGTGTCTGTTTATGTGTGTATGTGTGTATGGGTGTCTGTGTCTGTGTGTGTATCTGTGTGTCTGTGTATGTGTGTCTGTTTCTGTGTGTATGTGTGTCTGTGTATGTATGTGTATGTGTGTGTCTATGTATGTGTGTGTCTGTGTGTATGTGTGTCTGTTTCTGTGTGTATGTGTGTGTATCTGTGTACATATGTGTGTATGTGTATGTGTGTATATGTGTTTATCTGTATGTGTATGTGTATGTCTGTGTGTCTGTGTGTGTCTGTGTATGTGTGTCTGTTTTTGTGTGTCTGTGTGTGTATCTGTGTATCTGTGTGTGTATGTGTGTGTGTCTGTCTGTGTCATACACATACACACATATACACATACACACATACAGACACACATACACACACAGACAGACACACAGAAATAAACACATACACACACAGACAGACACACACACAGACAGACACACACACAGACAGACACACACATACACACACAGATACACACACAGAAACAGACACACATACACACACACAGACAGACACACACATACACACACAGATACACACACAGAAACAGACACACATACACACAGACAGACAGACAGACACACACAGACAGACACACACACAGACACACACACAGACACACACACATACACACACAGCTACACACACAGACACACATACACACAGACACACACAGACAGACACACACAGACAGACACACACATAGACAGACAGACACACACAGACACACAAACACATACACACACAGATACACACAGAAACAGACACACATACACACATACAGACACACGCGTCGAAACGCGTTGGCCGCACACTAATAACACGCTACTCACACGCTGTGCCAACGTCCAATTTCTGCATATTTCCCCTAAAAGTTTTACGTTTCTCGATGCTTTAATTTTATTTTCAACGCTGACGTGTCCCCGATGAGAAACATCGTAGTGTGACAGGGCCATAATACAGCTGCACAACCCGAGACTTTTGCTTCTGCCATTTAAAAAAAAGTTGTTATTAGATTAATATATTAGCTTGGTTGTTATATAAATATTATAATCTGCCTCACTTCAGTTTGAAGTAACTTATTTTTAGTTTGTTTGTTGTTTTACGCCCTAGCAACATCTAAGGTCATATCAGGACGGGTACCGACTTGTGAGAGTGCGCAATCATGGCGACTTTATAGTGCTGCCCCACTGGAAGACCAGGCCGGCAGCACAATGACCTGATATCCCACTCAATCACACAATTAATTATGGCATGCACATTTCAACAAATACTTTACATCATAGGTTTCAACAGCAAGAACAGGTTCTATTAAATTGACTTAGCATTCCATTCTATGCAGAAGCATTCATTGTATATGTAGGATCAAATCTAGCGAAGTGTTTTGGGCTTTCGCAAATCTGATGATTTCATTGGACTGTGTAGTTTTTAAGTGTTTCCAACTTGGCATCCACAGATGTGCGTCTTGAGCCGGGAAAAAGGACGCAGACGGAAACAATCCGCAGATTGGCTCCCAGGTCATCTAATGTGCAGGGATGAAAGTGGTCTCCAGCAAAAAAAAACACGCAGAAATCAAGCCGAGATTATTACACCGACAGCGAATTTCTGCGAAAACGTGGATTTTCTCCCATAGACTTAGCACTGTCAGGGAATCGTGGGAAAATGCCGGAAGTCAGGTTTCAACTGTTCTTCTTGTGCCTATAATATCACCCACACCAAACTCATTATTGTTTGGGTTTTATATTCTAGCGACATCTAAGGTCATATACGAATGGGATTCAAACTAGCCCACTGTTGTCATATACATCCTGATTTCTTGGAATTTTGTTTAATGTTAATCGGTGAATATAAAAAATCGCAGAAATCCGCGAATCCAAGCAGATCTTTCATCATTGAATGTGGAAGAGAGATTGGCAGGGTGGTGGGAGTAGTTAGGTCTTCCATTTCTACTACCCCCGCCCCCCCCCCCACCAACCCTCACCCCCTGATTCGCCATGATACCATGACAAAGCACACGGCCTACACGCGCTACCCGACGCCGTAGGACTGATTGTTTATGTGTGCGTGATTAGACTCTGCCTGGGCGATAATAGAGAGTGTGACGATTGGTTGGTTGATTGTTGGAGTTTCACATCCTAGCAATATCTAAGGTCATATCAGGACGGGTACTGACTTGTGACTTGTGCGCATTCATGATGACATTATAGTGCTGCCCCACTGGCAAATCAGAACGCCGGTGATGCGGATTCCGAGGGACACCAGTTTGCCAGGGACACTTCCATTCAAATGCATTGTTAACGGCTGTGAGCAAATCTTCATACAGAAGAAGTCAAATATCTCCCAAATTACACCATCTAGAAACAAATCGCTTGGTATACATATAGAAAACATCTTTACCATAAAGACAATATTAAATTTATACGGTTAGGGCTCTTGAATTCTATTAATTTTGAATAAAACTAACGTTTTGCACTGCGCGTACTGTCAAACTCAAGGCATTGTCAATGGTCGAGAGCAACGTTCATACAGAAAATACAGAAGAAGTCAAATATCTCTCAAATTACACCATCTAGAAACAAATTGTTTGGTACACATATAGAAAACATCTTTACCAAAAACATTATATTAAATTTATAAGGTTAGTGACGATGCTGTTCGATTTTGACGCATGTGCAGAAGCGATGTGTCCCTCGCAAACTGGTGTCCCTGGGAAACCGCAACACCGGCACCGTGACCCAAAATCTCACTCAGTCGCATTATCCTGACACTGGGCCAACCAGTCCTTGCCCTATCCTATTAATGCTGAGTGCCAAGCTAGGAAGTGACAAGTATAAATTTTGTAAGTCATTGGTTTGACTCGACCGGGAATTGAAGTCCCGATTTCCCGCATGGGAGGCCTGCACTCTACAGATTCGGCCACAGCGCCCGATAAACAATCTTTCTTTTTAAAGACCACCGAAAAAGGGCAATAACAATAGTAATGACCGTCTCATTGCCAACAGTTGCGTGTCAGAAGACCATAAGCACTAATGAAAATGACGCCTGCACGGTGTGACGTCACACCAGCTAAGCACCTCCCTTATTGCTAAAGGCCAAAGTTCTACGTCTTACACACCGCGATTTCCACAGATGGTTGGTTGTTGGGGCTTTACATCCTGGCAACAAATAAGGTCATATTAGGACGAGCACCGACTTGTGACAGTCCACACCCATGGTGAATTCATAGTGCTGACCTCCTGGCAAATTAGGCCACCCGCACCATGACCCGGTATCCCACTCAGTCGCATTATATTGACACTGAGCTAACCAGTCCGTGCCCTGTCCTATTAATGTTGAGCGCCGGGCTAGGAAGTATAAATTTGAAAGTCATTGGTTTGACTCGACCGGGAACTGAACTCCTGGCCTTCCGCATGCGAGGCCCGGGCTCTACCGATTAGGCCACCGCATCCGGTGGTTTCCACAGGAATGGAATCACCTTTACTCTGAGAATGTAACAGAAACAACAAAAGCTGCGGCTATATGCGCGGGCTTTAATACCACTCACAGAACCTCTCCTCTTGCCTTATTGTTCTCTTTTATTTCATTCTGTTACCTAGTCATTCATATCAATGCTTCGCTCTGTATTTTTTTTCTGTCTAGCTATGCTGTTATAACTTTGCTTAGTGCGTAGCAGTGTTTGTCATTAGGGCTGGAAGAATGCCTTGGCATTGCCAACATGCTTTTTTTTATAAATTGTTTTTGTTGGCGTTATTTCTTTTGGGGCGGGGGTGGGTTGGAGGGGGGAGGGGAATACTTTTATTCATCAGAATAACTCATTTGTCAGCACCGAATCACTGGTCTTTCAGCCACCTGGAGCTACACTTCTGTGATGATGACGATGACGATGATGATGATAAATGATCATAAATAGTGGTATCAGGGATGAAAGTGATCTCCGGGAAAAAAGCGGAAATGCTGAAATTCTCCCATAGGCTTAACATTGTCAGGGAATCGCGGAAAATTTCCGGAAGTCAGGTTTTAAATATATTGGTATACGCTGAAAGTGCTGCACCGTTTGAAGCCTGTATTAGTAGTGTATGCTGATAGTGCTGCAACGCTTGGAGCATTTATTAATATTAGTAGTGTACACTGATAGTGCTGCAGCATCAGCCCCATCAAAGAAGAGGGTAATAATAATAATAATAATAATTAGTATATGCTGATGGTGCTGTGGGATTGAAAAATCTCGGAAATCCGCGGAATCGCGGAGATCTTTCATCCCTGTGGTATGCTTTATTTTCGTCTATTCAGAGGAATAAAAACACTTGACCAAACAAAGACATTACTAGTAGTAGTAGCAGCATTAATAGTAGTAATAGTAACAGTAGTAGTAGTAGTAGCAGCAGTAGCAGTAGTAGTAGTAGTAGTAGTAGCAGTAGTGCCAGTAGTAGTAGTAATAGAACTAGTAGTAGTAGTAATAGTACCAGTAGTAGTAGTAATAGTAACAGTAGTATAGTAGTAATAGTAACAGTAGCAGTAGTAGTAGCAGTATTTGTTTGGTTGTTGGAGTTTTACGTCCTGGCAACATGTAAGGTCATATGTGGATGGATACCAACTTGTGACAGTGCACACAACTTTATAGTGATATCCCACTGGGAGATAATATCCCACTCAGTCACATTATCCTGACACCTAGCTAAACAGTTCTTGCCCTATCCTATTAATGCCGAGTACCAGAGTAGGAAGCGATAAGTATCAATTTTATAAGTCATTGGTTTGACTCGACCTGGAAGCGAACGGCCGATCTCCTGCATGCGAGGCCATCGCGCCCAGTAGTAATGGTAGTAACAGTAGTAATAGTAACAGCAGCACTAGCAGTAGTAGTAGTAGTAGTAGTGGCAGTGGTAGCAGTAGTAGTAGTAGTAGTATTAGTATTAGTAGCAGTAGTAGTAGTAGCAGTAGTAGTAGCAGTAGTAGTAGTAGTGGCAGTGGCAGCAGTAGTAGTAGTAGTAGCAGTAGTAGTAGTAGTAGTAGTAGCAGTAGTAGTAGTAGTGGCAGTTGTAGCAGTAGTAGTAGCAGTAGTAGTAGTATTAGTAGTAGTAGCAGTAATAGTAGTAGTATTGGTAGCAGTAATAGTAGTAGTATTAGTAGTAGTAGCAGTAGTAGTAGTAGTAGCAGTAGTGGTAGTGGTAGCAGTAGTAGTAGTAGCAGTAGTAGTAGCAGTAGTAGCAGTAGTAGTAGTGGCAGTAGTAGCAGTAGTGGTAGTGGCAGTGGTAGCAGTAGTAGTAGTAGCAGTAGTAGCAGTAGTAGTAGTAGTGGCAGTGGTAGCAGTAGTAGCAGTAGTAGTAGTAGTAGCAGTAGTAGCAGTAGTGGTAGTGGCAGTAGTAGCAGTAGTGGTAGTGGCAGTGGTAGCAGTAGTAGTAGTAGCAGTAGTAGTAGCAGTAGTAGTAGTAGTGGCAGTGGTAGCAGTAGTAGCAGTAGTAGTAGTAGTAGCAGTGGTAGTAGCAGTAGTAGTAGTAGTAGTAGTAGTAGTAGCAGTAGTAGTAGTAGTAAGGGGAGGAGGAGAGGGAGAAGAGAAAGGAGTTGCAATCAGAGAGAAGGGGACAGGTATTGTAGTGGGAGACAGGAAACACTTTGCTTTTAGCCAGTATTGCCCTCAATCTGACAGTTTCATAGCCGGCCGCACAGCGACTAACCCCGGGACGCCAAGTGCAGCAGCAGCAGCCACTCCCGACCGCCCCTGGATGGACGGCCTCCTGGGCCGAGCAGCAGGGAGCATGCCAGACTACCACAAAGAGACAGTGTCCGCAGCTTTAGATATTCAACTATTAATAATGTACGCACCGCAGAGGCCGGAGAAAGTGGGGATGAGAGAGGGGCAGGAGGTGAGGAGGGAGAGGACGGGGAGGAAGGGAGGAGGGAGGGAGAGGGGGGAAGGAGGGGAAAGACGGGAGGAGAAGGGGAAGGAGAGAGAGGAGAGGGGTGGGGGAGGGAGTAGAGAGGGGGGCAGGGGGGAGGGAGGGAGGGAGGGGAGGGAGGAGGGGGGGGAGGGAGGAGAGGGATGGAGGGGAGAGGGGGGGGGGGAGGAGAGGGGGAGTGAGGAGAGAGGGGGGGGGAGGAGCGAGGGGGGGGAGGGAGGAGAGAGGGGTCGGGAGGAGATAGGAGAGGGAGGAGAGAGGGGAGGGAGGAGGTAGAGGGAGGGGGGGCGGAGGGGATGAGAAGGGGGATGAGAGAGGGGAGAAGGGATGAGGAGGAGGAGGATGGGAGGCGGGAGAGGGGAGGCGGGAGAGGGGAGAGAAGGGAGGAGAGGACGGGTGGAGGGGAAGGATGAGAGGGAATGGGAGGGAGCAAGAGAATGGGAGATGGGAGAGAAAGGAGGGGAGGAGGGGAGGGAAGAAGAGCGGGGAGATGGGAGATGGGCGATGGGAGAGAAGGGAGTAGAGGACGGGTGGATGGAGGGGAAGGATGAGAGGGAATGGGAGGGAGCAAGAGATGGGAGAGAAAGGAGGGGAGGAGGGAAGGAGGGGAGGAAGGAGAAGAAGAGGGGGAACAGGAGGGAAGATGAGAGAGCTGGGAGTGGAGGGGTGAAAGAGAATGGGGGAAGGTGGGGGGGGGGATTAAAGTCTCATTCCGTCACTCACTCTCACACACACACACACACACACACACACACACACACACACACACACACACACACACACACACACACACGAGAACGTGCCACTGCTAATAAATAACGTGCGATTGGGGGCACATACACACACAAAATACTAGCACAAAATCACCATAACACACCCACCCACCACTCAATACCCACCCACCTGAGATACCCCGCGGTAATCAGTATGTTGTATCTGCTCACGTGACCCAACACGTGACCCAACACGGGACCTGCCTTTGACCTTAGCATTACCTAACCCACAACCCGCGGACAAAGCACCCATCACCACCTCCGCTGCCCAGCCTCGTTCTGAAAGTCATGCCTAGCGGCACGTGCACCAACTAATAATACCTTCGTTGAATGGTAGATATACTGTTACTGGCATCACTGCTCGCCTACCACTCTATTGCTACCCTCTCTTTGTGGCAACACAAACACCGCCAGAGCTCGCAGCGGGCAAACTTTGCACTATATACATTGTGGAAATGAATATAATATAATATATATATAACTATATATATTAGTGTGGGAGGTATTCAGATTTGTCCAGATTAGGAAATGCAGTGTATAGATAAAATACAGAATATATAATATATGTTACATATATTATAATTTATATCTATTATATATATTATATATAATACACACTGCATGTCTTAATCCGGACAAACTATATAATATATTATATTAATATATATTGGCGGTGCTGGATTATTTAATTATTACTGTGCATATTGCTGCTTGTTTGTTGTTTTACGTCCTAGCAACATCTAAGGTCATATCAGGACGGGTTATTGTGCATATCGATCGTAGTATGCATTTGTGTGGCTGACCGGGCACTATGCATTTGCTGCGGGTCGGCACCTGAATTTGACAGTGGTGCCACCATCCATCCACTTCCAGGTACATTTAACGTGCCAAATCAACCATTCGCAAGCAATTTTTAGCTCTGTCCTGTAAAGGTAGGGTGGTTTTTGCTTGGTCAGAGCCTAAATAAAACAGCGTCTACCCACACTTCATCTTGTTGTTGTTGAAGATTTATACTGCCTATCATGGATAAGCCTGAATAGGCTTGTTTTCACCATTAGACAGTTTGTCGATAGAAAGCCCGAGCCTACACTTTTACCGACCCAAGGGATTTTTAACCTCCCACACCACATAGACATGGTATGAGAGCAACTGGCCTTTGATGACGCTGTAAGTTATACACAGCGGTGGAAATCCAAATTGGCAGAGCTGGGGACACAGGGAATCGAACCACTGACCTTCAGATTAGGAGTCCGACCTAGAAAAAAGTCAGACACTCTAACCACTCCGCCACATCCGTCACTCCATCTCGTTTGTTCTCTATATATATATATACAGGATGTATAATCTATTATGCGAATATAAATAGGCGGAGTTCTAGCCCGATAAGCATTATTATTATTATTACGCTGTGGTGTATTATGGCCAATCGTTGACTTGCCGGCATTTGCCCCTGATTGCCTATGGAAGCGCCACCACCGGGCAATACCGACTGGGCGCGCAGCAGGTCAGTCACTTTTTACCTGAATATATGTATGCACATATATATATATAAATACATATATATATATAGATTAGTTAGACGAATCTTACCTGGGTATAGATGATGGATAACTATTGTTTTACCGAGGTAGAAGCCTCGGTTAGACGTGGGCGAGGGAGAAGGAAGCACATCCGGGTCCAGCAATCTTTACCTACTAATTCAGGATAAAAATGATTCTAAAAAACAACCTAAGGTCAAGTGACCTCATGCTAAATTGAGTGATTGACTAGACGTGGCAGGGCGTGGTGGGTGGGCCCTCGCCCACGTCTAACCGAGGCTTCTACCTCGGTAAAACAATAGTTATCCATCATCTATACCCAGGTAAGATTCGTCTAACTAATCTATTTTACCTCGGTATGCCGCCTCTGGCTAGCCGTAGGCTAGGGAGACCTTTACGTAAAATAATTTTTATCCTGATATTCTTGTTTTGTTATTATTCTTTAGTGATTATGTCTTATGTATGCAACAATGGAAAAGCGATTTGTATGGCAAAAAAGAGGAAAAACCAATGTTTTTCTTACCTCTCTCTTTCAGTTGGTGAGTAGCCTGTGCGCTATAGGCTGAGGCTTCTCTAGTCGTTTGTGGTAATGTCTAGCAAACGAAGTAGCGGTTTTCCATCCCGCGTGAGCTAGGATCCGTTTAACGGAGATGCCTAGCAATCTTGCCTTGGACACCATTGCACCACGTGTAGAGTGCGATGAGTACCTGTCTGTATTTACTCCCGCCAGTTTTAACACATTCATTGTCCATCGGGCGAGGGTATCCCTGGAAATGGCCTTGTGTGGCTTAATAAAGCTGACCAATAGCTGTCTTGAGTTTCTTATTAATCTTGTCTTGGATATATAATTTCGTATCGCAGATACGACACATAACTTGCGATCCTGAGTGAAACTGGACACCCCTATCGTAGAAAGGGGGTCACCTAATCGGTTTGATTTTAATAAAGTTGATAAATCAAACGTGGCCTCTTTACTGTCAATTTCTAGACCATTCAGCGACAGGGCAACTATAGTTTGGCCTCTGTGTCCAGTGACCAGGAGAAGCAAAACTGCGACTTTGAAACCTAAAAGTTTAACGTCCAGAAACTTATTTTCTGGCCATTTCTTGAAGAGGTTGAACACTAGAGAAACATCCCAAAACCTATTATATTTGGGTTTAGGCGGATTCCTCTGATAAATTGATCGTATGATCCAACAAATAACATGGTGTTTACCCATTGTTTGTCCATTAACCCGCGGTAGGATTATCGACAGAGCACATCTGGCAGCGTTAATAGCGCCATATCCTAGGCCTTCGTCCTCTAGGTAACGTAGGAAGAGTCCTACCTGGGATACTGTGGGAGTCATTGGCTTGACTTTCTTAAGCAGGCAATAAATACCCCATTTCTTTAAATACGTAGTATACATTTTCACCGTTCCTTTTCTCCACGCATCATCAACCAAACGCTGTTGTGTAATTTTGTCTAAGCCAAACTGTTCTAAATATTTATTTAAAAAAGGAATGCCACTAACGGAGTTGTCGACACGTTTCCGTGGCGTTCTAGTGGTCCCTGATGTTTGAGGTTTCCTCGGAATCTTGGGAAGCGAAGGCTGCTTTTGGCTGTGGCTAGTAACGTCGGTAGCCACGGTTGCGTGTGCCACTCGGGGACGATGAGTATGGCGTGTGTCCCCTCCATTTGAATCTTTCTGGCGACTTTGCTAATGATAGTAAAGGGGGGGAAAATGTAAAAGAAATGATGTCGCCACTTTAGGGAGAAGGCATCAATGTGCCAAGCATTGGGTTCCGGGTGCCACGAAACATATTTTGGAATTTTAAAGTTATTACGCGAAGCGAACAAATCGATCTGAGGTGAACCCCATGTGTGACAAATGTGTTTGAAAATGGATGGATTAAGTGACCACTCTAAGTGATCATGGAACTGGCGACTCATCTTGTCAGCTAGACAATTTTGTGTGCCTGGAATGTGATTAACAGTTAACCAGACATCAAAGGTTTGAGCCCAGTTCCAAATGAGAAGTGCCATTGCATTACATTTAATCGATTTTGTACCTCCCATATTTCTGACATAAGCCATAGCTGTGGTGTTATCCGTGAGGATACGTACATTATTTTTGGGTATTTTTACTAGACTGGTTAATCCCAAGTAAATGGCCCTTAGTTCTAGAACGTTAATATGATCGGGGAGTTCCGATTCTAGCCATCTTCCTCCCGTTGCTACATCATTTTGATGTGCTCCCCACCCTTGGAGAGACGCGTCAGTGGTAACGGTAGTGTCAGGCTCTCCCATTCTAATGGGATTGGGGGAATGGTCAAAGTGGTTTAGCCACCAATCAATGTCGGCTAGGCCGTTCTCCGAAATAAACATGGTCTTTTCAAAGTTTCCCTTTGCGCGGGCCAGCGCCAAATTTTTATCAATTTCGAGGGATTTTATGTGTGCCGCTCCGTATAGAATAGCTGGACTATACGAAACCATGACCCCGATAAGGACCGCGACCTGTCTAATCTTTGGCCTAGAAGTGTCTAACAGCTGTATCGCTGTGCGGTAAAGCTTATCTTTCTTTTGGCGTGTAAGCGAAACGGTCATAGCCGTGGTGTTCAGAATGAACCCGAGACACTTAAGCTCCTGAGTAGGAGAAAAAACTGATTTCTTGTTATGTATGAAGAAACCCAATTTGGTGAAAATTTTGCATAAATCTTTAACAGCGAGTTCACATTGCGTGAAAGATTGGCCCATAATAAAAGAATCATCTATGTATGGAAACATACAATGCCCCAATTTTGCCATGTGTGCAAAAATTGGTTTCAACAACTTAGTAAACAGACGCGGTGCGCAGGCCAAACCATTAGGTAAACATGTAAATTCAAAAAGTTGGCCATTCCAGAGAAAACGTAGGTATTTCCGATCTGTCTGGTGAATAGGAACGGTGTAGTACGCATCCCTTAAATCAACACTCGCTAGCCAACACCCTGGGGTAATTAAATCACGAGCTGTTTCTAAAGAAAACATTTTGAAATGTTTGTATTCAATGATTTCATTCAACTGAGTTAAATCTAAAATCATTCGGATTGAACCATCAGGTTTAGGAGTAGAGAAGATATTGGAAATATATTCCCCTTCAGTATGTTCAACTCTGTTGACAATGCCCTTAGACTCAAACAGTAGAACCTGGTGATCTAGCTGAGATTTTTCTAGTGAATTAAACTGATACGGAAAAGGCGCTCTCTTTTGTATAGGCAATTGTGTGAAAGGGATGTGAATGCCTTTAACAATATTCAGGACCTCTGGATTAGTGGTTAACTGTTGCCATTGATGTAAACAATTAGAAACATTCCCTGCTTGAAAAAGGCTTACTTCAGTTTGAGTTTCCTCCGTGACCATTGTAGGGTCAGGAGGCTGCACTGTTTGTGTGGAAATCTCTACTTGTTCCCTTGTTTCGGGAACTGGGGCTTGGGAACGAAATCCCTCTTGTAGCCGCGGTTGTCGTTCCAGTTTGAGGCCGGCCTGTCGCCTCGGCCCCTTCCTCGCTGGTTGAACTGGAAGGACGGTCCGCCCCTGAACGGCCTTCCTCCTCTGCGGAATCGAAAATCCGTCCTAGACTTTCTGAACCCTGCTGGGTTTTGGAAGCGACGACTCTTTGCTTCAGTGTTTTTAGCACTCTTGTAGTCGACCTCTACCTGTTTGTACAGGTAAGCTAGCTGACCCCCAAACATCTTGGATTTATCAAGCGGTTTGCTCTTGATAGGGGTAGGTCCGGAATACACGGTGTATTCCTTACCATCATGGTCCGTTACCTTGTTAGAGCGGGCAACCTCTTTTCCGGCATCTGTGGTGACCGATTTGAAAACGTTTTCAAATCTCCGATGGGTCATGTAGTTACTAGCGGCTGCTAACAAAGCTATGCCCCGGTCCATAACCCGCGCCAAAGACGAGAACTTGTTCTCTGTCTGCATCCTGTTAGCCACAGGGATAACAGACGTCAAGGCACCCAAAACTGCCTTATGGATCAGGCAGAGGGAAGTTTCATAACGACGGCGTTCGTCGGAAAGATGAATGCCGGAATCCATCTCTTTGAAAACCGAAGCAGGAATGCCCTTAACTCCTGAAATCTGCTCAGTCAACTTGTTGATGACTTCGATCGGTTTAAACGTAGTGAAATGGCTATTCACCGTTTTGCGCATCATGGTAGTGGTGCGCACTTTCTGAGCTTTCTTTTTGACAATCTTCTTGCCAGCTTTAACGCCTATTTTGGCGTAGACTCCCGCTCGTTCCGTGTCGGAATCCGACTCGGTGGAAGAAGAGTCGGACGACGAGTCTGAAGAGGAGTCCTTCTTCTTCTTCTTCTTCTTTTTGGACTTTTTGGAGCGCTTAGAGTTCGCTTTCTTTGTGAACTCGTCACCAGAACTGCTCACTGGGCGGCGTTTCTTGCCCCGCGCTTTCGGTTTCGGAACCTCAGGTGCCGAAAGCGTGTCCTCTTCGTCCTCAGAAAAGTCTTCCCAATCCTCATCAGGGATTTGGGAAGGATCTGGAAAGGTCTGCGCCTGGAAAAGGCGCATCTTCTCCTCCATCATCTCCGCCATTTTCGCCTCCCACCCCACTGGTTGAGGGGCGTGATCACTGTCTTGATCCGAGGCATGAGCCCCAGGATGTGGGGACGGCGGAGCCGTAGCCGGTGGAGACGAATCGTAATCCGTAGGGGGGACACCCACCGCTGCAGCGGGCGGCTTATTCCGGCGAGTGGCCATCGGGAACTGTAACGAAACCAAAGCGTTACTAACCCGGAATCATCTCAACTACACAAGTGTAAGCCAGTAAACTGGGTTGAGGAACATGGTACAGAGAACGTGTTTTGCAACGTGTCAGTACAGGCGTGAAGCTAAATTTGCCGTAGGTGTGTGGTAACGAAACCAACCAAACGGAGGGCATCGATCGTGAGATCGGCCCCTCTCTCTGTTCCGTACACTTCTCCCACCTGTGGCTACAGCGCCAACAAGTTGGAGAAAATATTACGAAACTCGGAGGTTCGCCTTAAACCGGTCAGGGGTGTTTATAAAAAACACCCAGAAGCATCCCCAACATCATCCTCTATTAGGATCCGGGAGACTTTTCTTAGGAAATGAGCAACTCGGGTTGCCATTTCTCCCTGTCTGAAAAACAGGTGTCGATAGAACTCAGTATCGGTTTCGTTTGTGCCAGCGGCACGCAATGTTCTATCCGTAAGTTAAAAAACGTACAAAGTCCAAACAGGACTGAAGAAAGTTCTGAACTTTCATAAAAAGATGCTATAGAGCATGATAAACAAAGTTATCGAAGAAAACAGTACTTACTTTTGGATAAAAGCAGTAGTAGTAGATAAATCCTGTGGAGCAACTCACAAACGTCCTCCCGTTGTGAGTTACTTATGCTAATTGCTGGACCCGGATGTGCTTCCTTCTCCCTAGCCTACGGCTAGCCAGAGGCGGCATACCGAGGTAAAATATATATAATTGGTGTTTCACTGAGTTCGAGGACTCGGCTATTTGTAGGACAGTTAGAGGTAGGCGTACCCCGAATCCAGCACCCTTTACCTAACCTTACTCGAAATTATGCCTTATCCAAATTTTGCGAAAGATTAATATGTAATCTTCCAGTCCAGTAAGAGCACTCTGTCCACCTTTCCCTGGGTTGGTCATGCTTATTGTCAGGCAAAGACTTGAAATTAAATTAAAGAAAAGTCCCAAAATCTCGAATATTTGGCTTAGACGGAATTCTCTCATATACCGATTTGAGAAAACAGTGTATCAGATAGTGCTTTCCTAAATTTTGGCCATCAATTCTGGGAAGTACTACTGACCACTGCTGACAGGGACGAACGTGCTGTATAAATATCCCGAACCCCCACCCTCATCTTCTAACGAACGTAGGAACCTGAGCATTTGTGCAATCGAGGGTGTAAGCAGTCAAATTTTGCAAGTGTGCAGAAAAATTGCCACTTATAATGTAATGTGCATATATAGTTTTACAGTGCCTGGTCTCCAGGCTCCAGCTACCCTCCGTAGAGCAACATTGTCGATGCCCAAAGGTGACAGATGCTGCCTGAGCAAAGGGATCCCCCCCCCCCCCCAAGAGGGCCAAACTGCCGTTTATTTCACCCTGTCCTGGTGGTTTTTACGTCTGAGTAGCCTCGCTCCCTTGGAGCGACAACCTCACTATGTGGCCAACAATTTAGAAAAAAAAATACCGAATAATAATTTGCTATCCGTAAAACTACACCTTAAAAAGGTTGCCAACAATTTGGACTTGTAATAATGTCAATAATCTAATGCTATGAAGTAGTAATCTTGTGACAGCGGCATCAGTTGACACCCCTTCTTGTCTTGTGACTCACCCCGTAATGCGGGCCAGTGTAGTATAATATATGCAGTTGGTATGCAGGTATTGCAATACCTCAGGGAGTTTGATGCCCCTGCCCTGCTGAGTTGTAAACCACTGCCTTGTGGTACAGGTTCTTGACAGAACCGAAGGCTAAGGGAGCAAACCCTGAACAGAAAACCATGTCACTGTGGCAGCATCAAAGGCGGTTGATGTATGGAACTCCCAACATCTCCCGACCAGCCACAGCAGGGACAAATAGTTTTGCATATGTCTGGACATGTTCTTGCCAGCGTGAAACCTCTATTTGCTCCCCAAGAGAGTGTCGCTGGTAACTTGCAAAAGCCAGCAGCACTTCAACACTTTTGCAGGGAGCTTTCATGAAATGAGACATTAAGACCGACTCATGGACATCACTCTCACAGCAGAGACCTAATGGAGAGCGGCAGTCAAGTAATGAAAGCAGTCTTTGTCGCATCACGACCAACAGCATGATGATGATGATGATGATGATGATGTAGTATAAACTGATGAGTCGTACATACGTCTAATAAATTGGACTATTCACAGAAACAATATGCAATGCTATGAATTAGTAGTCTTGTGACACCGGCTTTGGTTGACACCCTTTATCTGTCTAGTGACTCTGCTAAAACTCTCCAAAATCCTTAACATGTGCATGGGCAGCTCCACCCTGGTCCAAGGCCGGTGCACGGTCTAGAAAGTTCCGTTCCTACTATTCAGGCAATGCTATGAATCAGTAGTCTTGTGACACTGCTAAAACTCTCCAAAATCCGTAACACGTGCGTGTGTGCATATCCAGTTCCTAAAGTTATCTTCTCCACTGATGTAAGGTTATAGTGCCGGGCACCAGAAACTCCCCGAGACATTCGTAAAGACGTCCGTCTCGGAAAGCCGGTTAACTCCTTGTGCTGGATTCGGGCTACACCTACCTCACACTGTGCTATAATTCGACATGAGTAGGAGAACGAGGTGAAATATATATGTTTATATAGTGTACTTATATGCATACATGGGTATAACAACTTCAATCAAATCAACATCGCCCTTTTCACGATATAAATAGCACAGTACATATAGGAAAAGAACCCAGGATGCAGCAGTAACTTGAACGAGTAAAGGATTTTAATAATACATATTGAATTGTAATAACGTCCCATACCAACATAGCCATACACTTGCCGAATATAAATCAATGGCAACGCTCAGAAAGAACCAATAATTATTTACATTTAGATCAGACCTACGCGCATACTGTACACACCATCGAATTGACGTGGATAAATAATGGAAACTTAAAGCAAAGTGTATATATATAAAATATATAAAATATGTAAAATATGTGAAATATGTAAAATATATAAAATATATAAAATATATAAAATATATAAAATATATAAAATATATAAAATATATCAAATATATCAAATTTATAACTCAACCAGCAAACCTTACACCAAAGGGGAGAGGAGGGGGTGCAATTTAATTACTCTGCTTTTTTGGGGGGCTGATTTTGTGGACGGCTCACTGTTAAGCTTACCATGTGTTTTTTTTGCTCTACTGTTGCCGTCCTCCCTATGAATAATGCACGAGGCTTAGAGCTGTTGGCTGGCCCTATGCACCCTCGCCTCACTAATACCGGCGCTATCTGTAAATCGAAGGGATTAGTGCCCAATCGCCCACTACCACCCTGTTGACGCGGTGAGGGCCACTGAGTGTGGTGTGTTCAGGAGGGGGGGGTCATGGGGGGGGGGGGGGGGGAGGGGGGGAGGGGAGTGTAGGGCGATAGAAGTGAAGGTGAGGAGGGAGAGGAGGTAGAGGAGGGAGAGGAGGTAGAGGAGGGAGAGGAGGGTGAGGAGAGGGTGGAGGGAGTGGAGGGAGAGGAAGGAGAGGAGGGAGAGGGAGAGGAGGGAGGGAGGGGGGAGCGGAGGGCGGGGGGAGGGATGGCGGAAGGGGGTGGAGGGGAAGGAGCGGAAGGAGGGAATGGATGAGAGGGAGGAGGGAGATGAGAGGGATGAGAGGGATGAGAGGGATGAGAGGGATGAGAGGGAGGAGAGGGAGGAGAATGTTGAGGGGGAGTGGAGGGGCGGAGGGGCGGAGGGGCGGAGGCGGAGCGGCAGAGCGGCAGAGCGGCAGAGCGGCGGAGCGGCGGAGCGGCGGAGCGGCGGAGGGACGGAGGAGTGGGAAGAAAAACAGCCAAGGTAGGTGGGGGTGAGATTCATCATGAGCGAGGGCATCCTGCCCGGTATGGTGTTGGAGGAGTGGAATTGAGGACGGTGTCAGG
This sequence comes from Branchipolynoe longqiensis, assembly GCA_030323885.1. NCBI lineage: Eukaryota > Metazoa > Annelida > Polychaeta > Phyllodocida > Polynoidae > Branchipolynoe > Branchipolynoe longqiensis. Next base: position 36,454,414 of record CM059186.1, read on the forward strand.
TGGTGGTAGGTGGTAGGTGGTGGGCGGTGTTGTCAGTAGGTGGTGGGTGGTGTCGGTAGTTGGTGGGTGGTCGGTGGTTGTGGTGGTGGTACTAGGTAGTAGGTTGTGGGTGGTGTTGGATGTCGGTGGGTGGTGTTGTTGGTGGTGGTCATAGTGGTGGTGATGGTATTGTGGTGGCGATGGTGTTGCTGGAGGAGGAGGAGGAGGAGGAGGAGCAGGAGCAGGAGAAGGAGCAGGAGGAGAGGGGGTGGAAGTGGCGGTGGTGGTGGTGGTGGTGGTGGTGGTGGTGGGATAGTGATGGTGGAGGTGGAGGTGGAGATGGAGGTGCAGGTACAGGTGGAGGTGCAGGTTGAGAAGGTGGAGGTGGCGGTGGAGGAGTGAGGAGTGAGGAGTGAGGAGTGAGGAGTGAGGAGTGAGGAGAGAACAGGGCGGTGCAGTGTAGAGCGGTGGCTGCAGTGTGTGCCCGGGAGGGTATGAGCAGTGTGCGCAGTGTGAGCAGTGTGTGCAGTGTGTGGCCCGCGTGTAAGGTAATAATGGCGCTGAAGCATCAGTAACCAATGCCGCAGTGGGTGATAACGAAAGCAGCACCGACACCTCCCATTCAGGTAACTAATGAGAAAAGTATACGTATGCCTCGACTAACAGGTGCGTAAATGCCGCATAGTAAATTACCGGCTATTGCTCTAGCGGGAAAAGAAGCCGGTTCATCATGTGAGCAGGTTATGTGTGGGCACTAGATTGACTGAAATCTAGTCAGTTATGATGAAGGCCATATTGGCTGAAATCTAATTAGTTATAATGGCATCATCGGGTGGTGGAGGTGCAGGAAGGTCCCGGAGCAAGGTGATGGGGGGGGGGGGGAGGAGGAAAGCTGCCTTGTTTCTGGTCCACCCTAAACACGCCCCCCTCCCCCCTCCCAAATATGGAACACTAATTCTATAGGTATGGTGGTGTCGTGTCGTGTTGTCATGGGAGGTGGGAGGGTTGCAAACAAAGAGAACATTGCACCTAGAGCTGGCGTACCGGACGCGGTGGCTGAATCGGTAGAGCGCAGACTTCCAGTGCAGAAGGTCTGGAGTTTGATTCCCAATCAAGTCAAATCAATGCTCAAATTAATACTTGTCACTACCTAGCCTGGTGCTTGGCATTACTAGGATAGGGCAAGGACTAGTTAGCTCAGTATCAGGATAATGTGACTGAGTGTGAAATTGGGTCATTATGGCAGTAGCAGCACTATAAAGTCGCCATGGTGTCACAAGTCGGTACCAGTCCTGATATGACCATAGATGTTACAAGGACTTAAAAACTCCAACAAACAAAGAAACCTAGAGCTGGACTCGAACCCACACTTATGTCATTCCAGTGCGTGATCCCTGATGAAATAACCATACCGACCCCAATCTGTCCATGTTGCTCTTTGTTTGTTGTTGTTTTACGTCCTAGCAACATCTAAGGTCATATCAGGATGGGTACCGACTTGTGACAGTATGCACTCATGGCGATTTTATAGTGCTGCCCCACTGGGAAATCAGGCCGCTGACACCATGACCCGATATCCCACTCAGTCACATTATCCTGACACCGAGCTAACCAGCCCTTGCCCTATCCTAATAATGCCGAGCACCAGGCTAGGAAGCGACAAGTATAAATATTGAAGTCATTGGTTTGACTCGACCGGGAACCGAACTCGCGAACTCCCGATCTTCCACACGTGAGGCCTGTGGTCTACGGATTCGGCCACCGTGCCCGGTCTTTTTTCCCATGAGATCAGTGCGGACTATTACATGACGGTGCGGTGATACACCTATCTACCACTCACAGACCTACCTCCCAAATAGAACAGCAGTCATTACCATTGCTGTCATTATTATCATTGTTACTATAGTTATTATTATTAGTATACTTATTATTATAGTTATTACTATTAATTACTATTATTATTATTATTACTATTAATAATAATATTATTATTACTATTATTATTATTATTCCATGACAGTGTCAGTAGCGCCACCTGTACTTCTTTCTCTCCTTGCGCTCCAGCAGTGTGCCATTTAATGTCACTGGGTCCAGGACAATTAAGTCTAATCCTGTGAAGCAGAATTTAGACATGGAAACTAATTCTGCTCCCTATATCCCCCCTCCAACGAGCTTCCATCGTAACAAAACGCAGCTACGCAGACATAATCCCATCACAGACACAACAGCACGGGGTGGTGGGGGAGGTGGGGAGTGGGAGTTGGATGTGTGATGGTGGGTGAGTGGTGGTGGGGGGGGGGTGAGAGTGGGATGGTATGGGAGTGGGGGGGGGAGTGGTGAGAGTTGGAGTGGGGTGTAGTGGTTGGAGTGGGGGGGGTTGAGAGTGGGATGGTGCGAGTGTGGTAGTGGCGGGAGTGGGATGGTGTGGGAGTGGTGTGTGGGGGGGGGAGTGGTGAGAGTGGGATGATGCGATGGTGGGATGGATAGTGGTGGAATAGGGGGTGGTGAGAGTGGGATGGTGCGAGTGGGGTAGTGGGTGGGGTAGTTGTGGGAGTGATGGTGGGGAGTGGGGGAAGGAGTGGTGAGAGTGGGATGGTATGGGAGAGTGTGGGGGGGGGGGAGTGGTGAGAGTGGTGAGAGTGGTGGGAGTGGGGGGTGAGAGTGGGATGGTGCGAGTGGGGTAGTGGTGGGAGTGGGATGGTGGGGGAGTGGGGGGGGAGTGGTGGGAGTGGGATGGTGGGGGAGTGGGGTGGAGAGATGAGAGTGGCATGGTGGGAGTGGGGTAGTGGTGGGGGGAGTGGTGGGATGGTGGAGAGTGGTGGGATGGTGGGGGAGCGGTGGGAGTGGTGAGAGTGGGATGGTGGGGGTGGGTGAGTAGCGAGTGGTGAGTGGTGGTGGGTGAGTGGTGGTGGGTGAGTGGTGGTGGGTGAGTGGTGAGTGGTGGTGGGTGAGTGGTGAAGGTGGGGTGGGAGCTTGCCCTGCCCCCTAGAGATGTGGATGTTCGTTGGGATGAGGACGAGTGTCAGCGGGTGCGTTTACATCTACATCCGCCCCAGATACCACACCATACAGGAAGCTACTGGAGGCCCCACCGGAAACCGGTAAATAAATTCACACAAACACTTCCGTCATGAGAAGTCTTTTGTAATTGAAGTGTAATTGTTACTGATGGGACTGCCTGACTAGAGCGATCAGGCACTGCCTAACATGGAGGCAATGGTGAAGCATTGGTTACATAATCCACAGTGGGATGAAGGGGTGGGGTGGTGGTGGGGTGGTGGTGGTGGGGGGGGGGGGGGTGGTTAACAGAAGCGTGTCCTTTGGTGATTGCCTGCATAGCATTTATGACGAGATAAATGGCACTAATTAGCACCAGCCTCCTGCTGTGTGTTTAAATCTGCATTTGCCCTGTTATCTCCAGTCTTTAAGTCGGATAGTGAAATAAAGAAAGAAAGAAAGAAAGAAAGAAAGAAAGAAAGAATGAAAGAAAGAAAAAAAAAAAGAAAGGGAGAAAATGGAAGAGAGAGAAAAGGAAAGAAAGACAAAAAACAAACAAAAGAGAAAGAAAATAGAAATAGAAAGGGAAAGAGAAAGAAATAGTGGAGAGGAGAGAGAAAGAAAAAGGGAAAAGGATAAAAGGAAAAGGGGGAAAGATTTGTTAAAATTGTAAACGGCAAAAGAGAAAATGAAAAAGGGACAAATAGAAAAAGAAAAATGGGAAAAGAGAAAGAAACAAAGAAACAAACAAAGAATTAGTTTTTTTAATGCCTAAAGGCCCAGTCACACCTCACCGGACTGAGTACCGGACACCACCGGACAAAGAATTTTCTAGTCCGTGGTGTTCGGTATCAAAATGTACCAAAATATACTGAAATGTACCGGACGAAACGGATGCTAAACGGACAAAGAAAGTACATTAACGAATAGCCACCGGACGATAACCGGACAACAACCGAATGTCTAACGGACGGACCGGACACCAACCAGACACCAACCGGACTGTTCACGGACGCGCCAAAAACTGACGGACAGAATTCCCACAGCACCGTCAACAGACTCTTCAGGATACAAACCGGACACCTAACTGAGGGGTAACGGACATGAACCGGACAAAACGGACTAATCGGACACCAACCATACATCTCAGTCCGGCCTTGTCCAGTACAAGTTTTGTGCATGTTCAAAACTTGCTACCGTACACACCGGACACCACCGGATACAGAATGGACACGCCGGATGCCAACCGTGTATAAACCGTACATTGCCGTATTTCACCGGACAGTGTCCGTCTTCTATCCGGTACCCCAATCCGGTGAGGTGTGACTGGGGCTTTAGTGTCAATGTCTAAAGCACCACCTTTGTCAACTTGCACATCATTTCCGTAGAAATTTACTATCTGGGTACTAACCCCCAGCCCCCCACCCCCGTTATATGTTCTAGAACACGCCACCTATAGCCACATCCTCGCTCTCGCCCCTCTCTCCCTCCTCTCCCCTCTCGCCCCTCACGCCACGCTGTAGCCTGTAAACAGGGCCTGACGTCGCCCGCCGGCACACGCCGGGTATTGACGTTCTAGTGACGGCCATATTGACGTAGTGATACATGCCGCCCACACCAGACGACGCCACTCTCCCCGCCGAACCGCGCAGCGCCCTCTGGTGGCATATGGCGGTCCTGGCGGGGCGGCGGGCTATGAATAGTTTAGGGCAGACTGTCGCCGTAAACAAGGATGGAGCTAATAACGACGCCTGCATGTGGACCTCCCCCCCACCCCCCACCCCCTTCACCCCCATAGACTTCACTGACTGCAGGCAGCAGGCCCCGGGCCTGGCGCCTGGTAAGGTGAGACTGAATCAAACGGCGTTTAACTTTAAGGACAGTCAAGTGTCTCGCGCATGTCTGCCGATCCGTCAGGTTGGTTGGTTGTTGGAGTTTTACATCCAGGCAGCATCTAAGGTCATATCATGATGGGTTACCAAATTGTGACAGTGTGCACTCATGGTGGCTTTATAGTGCTGCTCCACTGGGAAATCAGGCCACCGGCACCATGACCCATTAGCCCACTCAGTCACATTATCCTGACACTGAGCTAACCAGGCCTTCCCCTATCCTATTAATGCCGAGCAACAGGCTAGGAAGCGACAAGTATACATTTTTTGTAAGTCATTCGTTTGACTTGACTGGGAACCAAACTCCTGATCTCCCACACGCGAGGCCCCGCGCTCTATCGATTCAGCCACCGCGCCCAGTCCTGATCCGTCAGAAGATGAGTCATAAACTCACCTTTCACACAGGTCGGCTCTGCTATTACAAAACACTGGTCCAAAGAGCTGCCTTTGTTGTTCTCTTGTTGTCGTTGGTGTTGTTGTGGGTGGTAAATGTGTTTATTCTTCTGAGTAATACTGTGACCACGCCGGTGTTCCGGCCATTCATGGTTAGTTATTTACACTTTCACGGATGAAAGTGGTCTCCGGCAAAAAAAACCGCCGAAATCAAGTCGAGATTATTAAGTCGGTAATGAATTTGAGCGAAAATCAGTAATTTCACCCCATCCCCCCCCCACACCCCCACACCCGTATAACAATTCTCACCCGACCTTTCTCATAGGAGGCATGCGCTCTACCGATTCGGCAACCGCGTCCGGTGTAACGCTATGGAGACCGGAGACTGTTGAGGGTTTCATATCCTAGCAACAGCTGAGGTTTTAATCGATCAAGATGGGTACCGTTTTGTGTTAAATTACATTTTTGACAAACTAACCGATGCGGGTTCCATGTCCTCGCAGCAGTTGGGGGTTTTTAATCAATAAACTTTGTGATGTTTCACACACGAGTTAGTTTTCCACTGCTGCCGTACTGCGGAACACAGGTAGACAGGAATTCTGATAAACTGATCGATTCGGGTTTCATGTCCTAGCAATACGTGAAGTTTAAAATTAATAAAGAATAAAGACCAGCTTGTGACAATTTGCATAGGTTACAGATTTATAGCGCTGCCATACTGGTACACCATGCCACCAACCAGCGTCGGATTTAGACATGTGGAGGTCCCTGGGCACCCTTCAGTAGTGGAGGCCCACCCTACAGCAGAATGGCAAAAAAAAAAGAAAAAGGTGACGACATAATTACAGCCATCGATAAAGTAAATTTATTCACGTAGAAGGAATCTGAAAACACAAACATTTCTAACGTCGGGAATGTAAGACAACTTAGGAAAGCGGGACTGGAAATACGCGTGCAATATGGTTTTTGATAGATAATGATATCAATATTTGCGTGTCGTTCAGGTCAGCCTAAATTTGACCTTTCAATTTTTTTCTTCACGATATATGTGGAGGCCCCGTATGCATGGAGCGGTGTTAGTGGCATGTGGTGTTAACCGTCTAACACAGGGTAGTTATCACTGGTTATCAGAGGCGTCAAGAACTATGTCACGCCGTATGCATGGGGGCCTAAACGGTGTGTGTTAGCTATATGTGAATTAATTTATTCATTATGGAAATTTCTCTGAGCCTGTTGCCGGCGAGCACCTGGTTGGGCCTAATATATTGCCTTCTCTACCCACTGGGAACCAGTGCGCTTGTTACTGAGGCGGCGGCGGCGATTTGTTTACTTTACATTTGCCGATTTGACAATATGAATAACGGTGTTAATATCGGTTCGAATTTAGGGTTAAATTCATAAAATTTCACTTATGGCGTACGTAATTATGTTAAATATGACAGCATTGAATAGATTTGGGTCTAATAATATTGCCGCCGATGCGGCGACGGCGACAGTATGGATAGCGACGTCGATGCGGCGGCAATTTGTTTACTTTACATTCGTCGATTCGACAATATTAATATCGCCGCCATTGTGGCGGCAGCTTTAATCTCGCTTCGGTTTTAGGGTTAATTTAATAAAATTTCACTATTTGACTATGTAACTCTGTTAAATATGATAGCATTGAATAGATTTGGGCTCCATCCTCACACTAACCTAACACTAACACCGCTGTAAACCTGCTATGAGCAGGGGTTAGAATTTCCGAGTTTAAACGTGCGGTGTTTGTCTAACACTGCTCCATGCATACTGACTTTTCGGTGCTAAACCAGAAATCCCGCCCTAACCACGGTTTGGCTCGCTAACACCGCTCCATGCATACAGGCCCTGGTTAACTGCTAAGCTTGCCCAGTGCTAAAATCCGGCCTTGCTACCAGCACCCCGGTACAATATGCCATGCAATCACAGTAACCTGAAACCAACACTAGCAGCCCAAGCAGCAGGCGGCACACTAACAGTAACAGTAATCTTTCCAACTCTTCACTTCAGTTTGACTCTGTCGGGGATGGAACCCACGACCTGGAAGCGGGCGACCTACCCATTCGGCCATCCCGGACCGCCTGATGGCCGAGTCTGGTGGCGCCGCTACTGGTCAGTGCTTAGTGTAAGCAGGGCGAATGGCTTCACTTAAACCTCGCCGCCATTTAATTTTTAATCAGGTCACCATGCTCACGGGCATCGTGACCGCGGAGCCTTTACCTTTGGCCTAAACTACTTCAAAACGACAACAAAATGGTTTAAACTTTAACAACAACAAATCTGTTTTAAACGATATCAACTATCCGCATCAATTAATTGGATCGATGATTGCGATTAGTGTAGATTTGTCCTTAGACGGCTCTGGGCTTCCATTCTGGGGCTGCTGTAGATAAAGGATTCACCGTGTACTAGCACTGTAGCAGTACACGGGTGAATACCAGCCCTATATAAAAACGGTTGAAAATACGGGCAAAAGAAATGAGAGCCTAATTTCACAATCTAAGAAGCAACACTTATTCTTTATATATATATTCATATTTTCCCGTTACCTTTGAGTTGAAAAATATAATAAAACATATAGTTTAATAGAATTTAAAGGTGAAATCGACGGCGTTCCAATACCGCCATCTTGTCTTTTTGCATTCTCTCCCATTTCACCAACTCTGTGCCGATATAAGTACCCATTTGATACTGGAGGCAGGCATTCTACTTCCTGTTCTATGCTGAAGGTATTTTCGCCCGTCTTTACACTACGTTGTCGTTCACCCCGTGTACCAAAAGTACCGGGTGAATCTTTTATCTAGGACTGATGGTGATGCTTCTCTCTTCTGTAATGTGTCATAGTGGGGGGGGGGGGGGGGGGGGGGGGTTTAGGGGCCGCCGAAGAGCCTCTATAGAATGCTGCAAATATCGTTAAAATTGATCCACATAACCATCACATTTAGCTAAATATTACATGACGGCAGCTCGGTTTCCTTCCTCCGATATTGTCAGTTATAAACATACCAGCCACACCTCACACCTTGCCACCTTTGCGTGATTGGTTGATTGATTAGTTGATTGATTAATGGGGACTTAACGCCGCATTGGCAGCAGAGGATATATACACGGCGACCAGGAAGTGTTGAAATGCAACTAATTTGACCAATACAGTTAAAAAATACTACCACTACTACTCACAGGTACCGAACCTCTTATCCGAACTAGCACCAGTACTACTAGTGCTAGTTGTACCACTAGTACCACTAGTGCCACTAGTACTGCTAGTACCACTAGTACTACTACTAGTACTGCTACTACTACTATTAGCACTACTACTACTACTAGTACTACTACTACTACAACTACTAGTACTACTAGTAGTACTACTACTATTACAACAACAACAGAACCTCTTATCTGGCTTTCAGAAATTCGGAATTACCAGAACACCGCCTCTCTTTTAAACTTGCTAGTTTTGAATTACTTTGATTTAGAAGTGTATTAATGTGTACCTGTACCTGTTAATTTGATGTCCAATACACAATATTCACACGCATCCGCGTTAGAGCTAGATTTGATAGGTTGTGTGTCATCATTCTGAAAGCCTCGCAGAAGCGTAGCGTATTTACATAGTGAGTGAAAGAAACCTACATGGTAAGTGAGCATTTTTTCTAATGTAACAATTGACAGGCAAACGTAGCAGATAAAAATGTAGGGCCACTTATGGTTCATTGTTTCTTGCCTATAGCATACATAGTACTGCCCCACTGGGAAATCAGGCCACCACTAACCAGTCCTTGACTATCCCGGTAATGCCGAGTGCCAGGCTAGGAAGCGACAAGTATCAAATCTGTAAGTCATTGGTTTGACTCGACCGGGAGTTGAACTCCCGACCTTCCACACGGGAGGGAAGCCTGCGCTCTCCCGAATCGGCCACGGCCCCCGGTCACAAAACTGGTCTACCAAACCTCCCTCCCCCGACCAATGTTGATATTGCACATGCGCAGTGAAAGCAGCAAACACAGCGCCGTCTGTTTGGGTGCGCTCCGGTCTAGCACCCACTAATTACATGCGCCACCAGGGGCCGCCCCTGTTGACGCACCGCCTCTTCCGGAAGTCCAACCAGGGTCCCCAATGCCACACTAAAACCGCCGGTATGGTAGAGACGGCAGTAAAGGTGCTGATATGTAGGTCAGGTCCATCCCCCTCTCCATCAGGTATGGAGATATATATATATATCATTTATGTATGCATAGCTATGTATATATACACATAGATACACCTCTATAGATACATATACCAATATATACAGATACCTCTTTAGACACCTCTATACCTAAATATACTTATATATAGACCATTAGATGCATACAAAATAACATGAACATAAGTATATATGTACATACATATACATACATATATGGATAGTGATAAGCCCGTTATCGCATGTAATAGGACCTGGAGTGGGTGGCACTCCCACACACCCTCTCCCTGCGGGTTGGGGGTTGGGGGTACCAGCATGGAGAGCGTGTTTATAAACAGATGAGAGGGACAACTCCCGCGAAAATCGGTAACACAGGCTACAGTGGCGTTCCTGGCGGTTATTGTTGAACAAGCTTTGAGTTTGACGGTACGTGCAGTGCAAAACATTTGTTTTATTCAAAATTAATAGAAATGCAGAAGCCTAACCTTATCAATTTAATATAATCCTTTTGGTAAACATGTTTTCTATATGTGTTCCAAGCGGTTTGTGTCTAGGTCATGTGGTTTTAGAGATATTTCACTTTTTCTGTATGAAGATTGCTCACGCCATTGACAA
>CM059186.1:36464996-36511975 GCA_030323885.1 Branchipolynoe longqiensis
CGCTACTGGTCAGTGCTTAGTGTAAGCAGGGCGAATGGCTTCACTTAAACCTCGCCGCCATTTAATTTTTAATCAGGTCACCATGCTCACGGGCATGGTGACCGCGGAGCCTTTACCTTTGGCCTAAACTACTTCAAAACGACAACAAAATGGTTTAAACTTTAACAACAACAAATCTGTTTTAAACGATATCAACTATCCGCATCAATTAATTGGATCGATGATTGCGATTAGTGTAGATTTGTCCTTAGACGGCTCTGGGCTTCCATTCTGGGGCTGCTGTAGGAAAAGGATTCACCGTGTATAGCACTGTAGCAGTACACGGGTGATACCAGCCCAATATAAAAACGGTTGAAAATACCGGGCAAAGAAATGAGAGCCTAATTTCACAATCTAAGAAGCAACACTTATTCTTTAATATAATTACATATTTTCCCGCTACCTTTGAGTTGAAAAATATAATAAAACATATAGTTTAATAGACTTAAAGGTGAAATCGACGGCGTTCCAATACCGCCATCTTGTCTTTTTGCATTCTCTCCCATTTCACCAACTCTGTGCCGATATAAGTACCCATTTGATACTGGAGGCAGGCATTCTACTTCCTGTTCTATGCTGAAGGTATTTTCGCCCGTCTTTACACTACGTTGTCGTTCACCCCGTGTACCAAAAGTACCGGGTGAATCTTTTATCTAGGACTGATGGTAATATCGTTAAAATTGATCCACATAACCATCACATTTAGCTAAATATTACATGACGGCAGCTCGGTTTCCTTCCCCCGATATTGTCACCTATAAACATACCAGCCACACCCACACCTTGCCACCTTTGCGTGATTGGTTGATTGATTAGTTGATTGATTAATGGGGACTTAACGCCGCATTGGCAGCAGAAGCCATACACACGGCGACCAGGAAGTGTTGAAATGCAACTAATTTGACCAATACAGTTAAAAAATACTACCACTACTACTCACAGGTACCGAACCTCTTATCCGAACTAGCACCAGTACTACTAGTGCTAGTTGTACCACTAGTACCACTAGTGCCACTAGTACTACTAGTACCACTAGTACTACTAGTAGTACTACTACTAGTACTGCTACTACTACTATTAGTACTACTACTACTAGTACTACTACTACTACAACTACTAGTACTACTAGTAGTACTACTACTACTATTACAACAACAACAGAACCTCTTATCTGGCTTTCAGAAATTCGGAATTACCAGAACACCGCCTCTCTTTTAAACTTGCTAGTTTTGAATTACTTTGATTTAGAAGTGTATTAATGTGTACCTGTACCTGTTAATTTGATGTCCAATACACAATATTCACACGCATCCGCGTTAGAGCTAGATTTGATAGGTTGTGTGTCATCATTCTGAAAGCCTCGCAGAAGCGTAGCGTATTTACATAGTGAGTGAAAGAAACCTACATGGTAAGTGAGCATTTTTTCTAATGTAACAATTGACAGGCAAACGAAGCAGATAAAAATGTAGGGCCACTTATGGTGCATTGTTTCTTGCCTATAGCATACATAGTACTGCCCCACTGGGAAATCAGGCCACCAAATACTAACCAGTCCTTGACTATCCGGGTAATGCCGAGTGCCAGGCTAGGAAGCGACAAGTATCAATTCTGTAAGTCATTGGTTTGACTCGACCGGGAGTTGAACTCCTGACCTTCCACACGGGAGGGAAGCCTGCGCTCTCCCGAATCGGCCACGGCCCCCGGTCACAAAACTGGTCTACCAAACCTCCCTCCCCCGACCAATGTTGATATTGCACATGCGCAGTGAAAGCAGCAAACACAGCGCCGTCTGTTTGGGTGCGCTCCGGTCTAGCACCCACTAATTACATGCGCCACCAGGGGCCGCCCCTGTTGACGCACCGCCTCTTCCGGAAGTCCAACCAGGGTCAACAATGCCACACTAAAACCGCCGGTATGGTAGAGACGGCAGTAAAGGTGCTGATATGTAGGTCAGGTCCCTCCCCCTCTCCATCAGGTATGGAGATATATATATATATATCATTTATGTATGCATAGATATATATACACATATATACACCTGTATAGATATATATACCAATATATACATATACCTCTATACCTAAATATACCTATATATAGACCATTAGATGCATACAAAATAACATGAACATAAGTATATATGTAAATACATATACATACAAATACATACATATATGGATAGTGATAAGCCCGTTATCGGATGTAATAAGACCTGGAGTGGGTGGCACTCCCACACACCCTCTCCCTGGGGGTTGGGGGTTGGGGGTACCAGCAGAGAGCGTGTATATAAACAGATGAGAGGGACAACTCCCGCGAAAATCGGTAACATAGGCTACAGTGGGGATCCTGGCGGTTATTGTTGAACAAGCTTTGAGTTTGACAGTACGTGCAGTGCAAAACATTTGTTTTATTCAAAATTAATAGAAATCCAGAACCCTAACCTTATAAATTTAATATAATCTATTCGTTGAGTATGTTTTCTATATGTGTACAAAGCGATTTGTTTCTAGATGGTGTGGTTTTAGAGATATTTCACTTTTTCTGTATGAAGATTGCTCACCGCCATTGACAATGCATTGAGTTTGCCGTACGCGTAGTGAAAAATGTCAGTTTTATTCCAAATTAATAGAAATCCAGAACCCTAACCATATCAATTTAATATAATGTTTTTGGTAAACATGTTTTCTATGTGTATTCCAATCAGTTTGTTTATAGGTGTTGTAGTTTTAGAGATATTTAACTTTTTGTCTCTGAAGATTGCTCACTGCCATTGACAATGCCTTGAGTTTGCCTATATATGCATAAACTGTTCAACAACCACCACTTGGAGCGCCACAGTCGGCAGGTGTTACACGGTCTAGTATGAGAGTTGTCCCTCTCATCTGTTTATATACACGCTCTCTGGTACCAGCATGCACCTCCCCGCCTCCTGCACGGGGCCCCTCCTCCACTAGCTCGGAGGAATTTATTTACATACGTGTAAATAAGTATGTATATGTATTTACATATATAAGTATGTTTAAGTAGATAGGTATGCATGTATATTTTTTTTCTTTTTCTTGAAGATTTATACTGCCTATTATGGATAAGCCTGAATAGACTTGTTTTCACCATTAGACAGTTTGTCGAGAGAAAGCCTGAGCCTACACTTTTACAGACCCAAGGGATTTTTAACCTCCCACACCATATAGACATGGTATGAGAGCAACTGTCCTTTGATGATGCTGTAAGTTATCCACAGTGGTGGAAATCCAAATTGGCAGAGGTGGGGGCATGGGGAATTGAACCACCGACCTTCAGATTAGGAGTCTGACCTAGAAAAAAGTCAGACACTCTAACCACTCCGCCACAGAGAACACAATATAGGTATCAATAGGTTTATTTTGGTATATACAGGTATCTAAAGAGGTAGCTATATACGTATACGTATCTATAGAGGTGTATATATACATATTATATACAAAACACCGGAAATGGGATAGGTGGCGCCAGCGCCCAGCTTCGCAACAAAAATACACACTTACACGATATTAAATAAGAAACAAACAAGCAGTGGCGGAATAAATAATAATAATAAAGCAGGCACCGCCAATTTATATTCACATAATAAATTATATTACAAATATATATAAATATATAAATACACACACATTAGTCATGGTTGATATCGCAATATATGCAATGACAAAACTAGATTTTAAGAACAATAAATTTGAGTGAAAGTTCTTTGACAAAAAACAACAACAACACAATCATGCTGCGTTATCATAATAAATGTGTGTACGGCTTTAAGAGCTCCACTGTCTTGGTGCCGGAGGCAAGGTGACCCGGTTGATGACTCGACATGCCGCTGGTGCTGGCAGCAGAAGCAGCAGCAGAAGAAGCAGCAGCAGCAGCAACCGGCGACGCCCCACCGCAGATGTATTAATAGCTCACTGCGTATTAATACTCCCACAGACACACACGCGACGCCACCAGTTCTCACAGAGCAGGGGAACATAACAAAAACAAAGTACTCAGCTGTTGTTGTTGGAGGAGCTTTACGTCCTGGCAACATCTAAGGTCATATCAGAACGGATACAGACTTGGGACAGTGTGCTGTCATGGTGACTATACTGGGAGACCAGGCCGCCAGGACCATGACCTGATATCCAACTTAGTCACATTATCCTGAAACTGAGCTCACCAGTCCTTGCCCTATCCTATTAATGCCGACCGCCATGCCAGGAAGCGACAAGCATCAATTTTGTAAGTCGTTGGTTTGACTCAACTGGGAACCAAACTCCCGATCGGCCACACACAAGGCTCACACTCTACAGATTCGGCCACCGTGCCCGGTCAACACATCTAGAAACAGCAACAGCAACAATAATATATTTTTCTTTAAAAAGAAAAGCCCACAAAAATAAGCCATTGGAAAGGACACACTGCATATATCAGAATAGATGTGCAAATGATGAGCAGTGTGTAAGTGTGGTGCAAACCCACTGCAGACAGGCGAGTGTCAGTGCCAGATAAGTAAACCCTGATGAGGAGGGGATTGGGGGAGGTGGGTGGGTGGGTGGGTGGGTGCAGGTGTGTGTGGCGGGTGGGGGTGGTGGAGGGAGGTTGGTGGTTATCGCAGCTGTGCTGTGCACTGTCGGGCGACACACAACTGGACCTAACTGAGCACTTGGACCAACAACCTCTACAACATGTTTGCTAATGACCCGTACTTGAGCCAAAAACCTGCACAACATATGCACTAATGACGAGTACTTGATAAACAACCTCTACAGCTTGTCTGCTAATGACCAGCACTTGAGCCAAAAACCTGCACAACATATGCACTAATGATGAGTACTTGATAAACAACCTCTACAGTATGTCTGCTAATGACCAGCACTTGAGCCAAAAACCTGCACAACATATGTACTAAAGACGAGTACTTGATAAACAACCTGTACAGTATGTCTGCTAATGACCAGCACTTGAGCCAAAAACCTGCACAACATATGCACTAAAGACGAGTACTTGATAAACAACCTCTACAGTATGTCTGCTAATGACCAGCACTTGGACCAACAACCTCCAAAACATGTCTGCTAATGACGAGCACTTGAGTAAAAAACCGGTACAACATATGCACTAATGATGAGTACTTGGACCAACAACCTCCACAACATGTCCACTAATGACGAGCACGTGAGCCAACAATCTGCACATTTCTGCTAATGACGAGCAATTGAACCGCTAATTACCAGGCAGGATAGCAACCGACAAACTGGATGGAAAGGCCAAGTCGCTAACAGTGCTGGTTGGCTTCCTTCCCATGTGCAAGGCCAGGGATTCAGACTCTGACTGAGTCACAACAATGTCTTCCAAATTTGAGACACTTCAGTACAAGACTGAGTCACAACAATGTCTTCCAAATTTGATACATTTCAGTCCATTAATAGGATAGGACAATGACTGGTTTGCTTAGTATCAGGATAATGTGACTTAGTGGGATATCAGGCCATCGTACCAGTGGCCTGGTCTCTCAGTGGACCAGCACTATGAAGTCATCATCAGTGCACATTGTCACAAGTTGGTACCCATCTTGATATGGCTTTAGATGTTGCGCTCAAACAAACAAATAAATAACAAACTAACAAAAAACTGACACAACCCCCCCCCCCCAATCTGAGTAGGGCTACTTCAGGGTAACCAGCAAAGTCAGCATGTTTGCCTTGTTCTCCTGAAAAATGCTGCGTTCATAGTGAATCTGATTGGACCCAACGATGGATGGACTGAGCAGTAGGTGAGTCCACAAGAGCAGTGCCAGCAGCAGCTGCAGCAGCACAACTAAGGGTATGTGTACCTGTGTGCCACCAGATAGGCAAGCGAGACCGTGTACACACAGCAGAGCAAATAATAATTCCTGTTAAAATAATATTATTTATATAATATATAATATATACATATATTTATTATATAACATTATTTATTTATTATATAACATAATATATATATATGTGTATTATATAACATATATGTATATATTATATAACACAAAATATTATGGATATATTATGTAACATATATAATATATATAATCTATAATATATGGTATTATGTTATATGTTATATGTTATATATGTTATATATGTTATATATGTTATATACGTTATATATGAATGGTTATTTATGTTATTTATGTTAGTTATGTTATATATTATACATACTATACATATTATATATTATATGTATATTGTATACATTGAATAATTTATTATCGATATATAAAATGGCGGAATATCGTCCCTGTTTGTTACTGTTATTCAATGCTGTCCGAAGTGTTCTTATTATCCTGCAAGAAAAATATGTATATTAGCCAATTGCTGCCCGAGTTCCACGCTTTTGGGCTGCGGTACTGCACGCCTTGCTGATGTGCGAACCCTCACTCGGCCATTCTTCGCCGGGGTTTTAATTTTTGATTACCAACTGGGCACTTTCCCTAGCCAGATCGCATTAAAAGATGATCAACCCATACCCATGTTGTGTATTCATTAAATTGCAGCAACACTTTATTTATTATATTTATTATATATATTATATATATATATATAGTATACATATACATAAACAAAAAAGAACAACCACACCGATAGTATAGCTGCTACAGTTGAAAGGATAGAAGATGGATGATAGATCCATATGAGCGCCCAAAGCCAGCATTCTGCGGCAGAGCCTGATCCAATGATATGCCTTCAATTATCCCATTGCAGGTATAGCATATGGTTTTCTCCCGTTTGCTATAAATACCAGAATAATGTGACGGGGGAGGGGGAGGGGGGAGGCAGTTGTACTGCTCTCCATAGACTTTCCCATGTATTCTGTAACTGTATTTTGGAATAGATCTATGCCGTTGCTACAGTTGTTTATTTTCTGTTATTTAATTTTGTGATTCATTTACAAAAATAAAGGTAGGATTTTCCTGCCATATGGTTATTTAATGTGGGAGAATGCTTACAAACAGAGAAAGAATGCATGCAGTAAATAGCTCCACAATGGACAGTAACACAATGAGGGGAACCACGAGACTATTACTGTCTAACAGCGAAAACAAGTCATTACCCTTAACCGTGTATGGGCAGCATAAATACACCCATCAGCAAAAAATAAATAAATAAGTACAGTCTATAAAAGGAGGTGGAATGAAGAGATGGTGTTCTAAAATATCCCATTTTTTACCGCAATGTGCAAATAAGAAGAAATAAGAAATAGTGCGATAGAGTCAATAAAACCTTGGTTATAAGGTCAACCTTGACCACATTAGCGGGATAACTGTGCTAAGGCATACCCGAAAGGAAATGTGTGGAACTGAGTCTTATGCCTAGTACACACCTACCGTTTGTGCGCACCCACCTACCGTATACGATCTAAAACTGCCCGTTTCGCACACAAAAATCGCTAGGTGTGCGCTCCCCGTGCACACCTAGCGATTGTGATTCGCGCATAAAACCTCAGTTTTAGGGCTAAAACCGGCCGATTACGATTGCGATTCACGATTCGAAAAATGAATCGGCCCGTTTTCAGTTTTAAGCTGGTCGGGTCGAGTCGCGAGTTTTAGTGCGCGAATCCTATACGGTAGGTGTGTACCAGGCATAAGTGACAGTAGTGAAGGGTTAACCGCTGCATCGCAATGACTGGCATGCGGGTGTCAACTGTATATTGTCAGGAAAAGTATCACAACTACAACACAAAATGAAAGCTAGTCTGACGGCTCTGCACTTAGCTATCTTTTTTGCCATCTGTCTACATGTAACGTGCCCTATCCCACTTCTATTACTTTATCTAATTCTCTCCTATCTAAGTCTCACAGGAAGTATTCGCTCCGACAGAGGGATAGATAGTGAGAGAGACAGATGAGAGACAAAGAGAAAGAGATGAGAGAGACGAGAGAGATAGATAGGAGAGACAAGACAGCGACAAGAGAGACAAGAGAGACAAGAGAGACAACAGATAGACAAGAGAGAGACAGGAGAGAGACAAGAGAGAAACAGGAGAGAGATAAGATAGAGACAAAGACAAGAGTGAGACAGACAAGAGAGACAGACAAGAGAGACAAGATAGACAAGAGAGAGACAAGAGAGACAAATACAAGAGAGAGACAGACAAGAGAGGCAAGATAGAGACAAGATAGAGACAAGAGAGAGTGGAGAGAGAGACAAGATATTGATATATACTGTGACAGAGGATATATGCGGAAGTACAGATAGTGAGAGAGACAGGGGCGATAGATTTAATACTGTTATATACGGTCCCACATTGTCGACTACTACTACTGCTAGTGCTACTACGACTACTATTACACGTTGCCCGCCCACCTCCAGCCACACACGGGTCTTTGGGTGGAGAAGTGACCGGGCTGACAGCACCAATCTCCGCCGCACAAAGAGCCCGGGCGGCCGGTGAGCAATGGGCGAGCGTGAGGTGCCCACTGCAACCAGGCATACAACCCACCCACGGTACAGTCATAATGCACAGCTTTAACTGAGCAGACCAGATCCGTCTCCGACCCACAGTTGGCACAGTCATAATGCACAGCTTTAACTGAGCAGACCAGAGGCGTCTCCCACCCTCAGCTGTCATGGTCATAATGCACAGCTTTAACTGAGCAGACCAGACGCGTCTCCCACCCACAGCTGGCACGCTCATAATGCACAGCTTTACCTGAGCAGACCAGACACATCTCCGACCCACAGCTGGCACAGTCATAATGCACAGCTTTAACTGAGCAGACCAGAGGCGTCTCCCACCCTCAGCTGTCATGGTCATAATGCACAGCTTTAACTGAGCAGACCAGACGCGTCTCCCACCCACAGCTGGCACGCTCATAATGCACAGCTTTACCTGAGCAGACCAGACACATCTCCCACCCTCAGCTGGCACAGTCATAATGCACAGCTTTACCTGAGCAGACCGGACGCGTCTCCCACCCTCAGCTGACACAGTCATAATGCACAGCTTTACCTGTGCAGACCGGACGCGTCTCCCAACCCCAGCTGGCACGCTCATAATACACAGCTTTAACTGAGCAGACCAGACACATCTCCGACCCACAGCTGGCACAGTCATAATGCACAGCTTTAACTGAGCAGACCAGACACGTCTCCCAACCCCAGCTGGCATGGTCATAATGCACAGCTTTACCTGAGCAGACCGGACGCGTCTCCCATGGTCGTAATGCACAGCTTTAAGTGAGCAGACCAGGCACGTCTCCCAACCCCAGCTGGCATGGTCATAATGCACAGCTTTACCTGAGCAGACTGGACGCGTCTCCCAACCCCAGCTGGCATGGTCATAATGCACAGCTTTACCTGAGCAGACCGGGCATTCAGCATGGTCATTAGGATGGTGTAATAGCTAACTAATATTGTCTTTCCACCATTAAGGTTACATGACTTACCTATTAAGCTAAACTTAGCTGCTATGTCACAGTATGTGGCCTCGTCTAGTTTGATATAAATCCATGATAGGTGTGTCCTGCAACCCTCACGGTGAAACGAAGCAGTTAGGTACACCTATCACATCTAACTTCATTAAAGGAACACTACGCAAGGCTACCACCACTATCCACCATGCAGTCAGAGTATTAGCTGTTCGCAGCCATAACACACTTTCTTCTTTTTAAAGAGAGGGGTGGGGGGGGGGGGGGGGGGGGGGGGGGGAAGAGGCACAATCATTATTATACGGAACTATGAGAGAATTGAATGCAACCAGAAAAGGGGAGGGGAGAGGAAGGGGGAGGGGGGGGAGGGGACGGGGACGGACGGGACGGACGGGGGGGAAGGGAGGGAAGGGGCAGGGGAGGGGAGGGCAGGGGAAGGAGGGGGGGGAGAGGGGATGGGAGGGGAGGAGAGAGGAAGGGACAGAGGAAAGGGAGAGGAAGGGCAGAGGGTGGGGAGGAGGGAGGGACAGGGAAGGAGAGGGGGGGAGACGGAGAGATAGAGAGAGCGGGAGGACGAGAGGAAGGGAGGGGGGATGGAAAGAAGGAGGGAGGAACGGAAAGTGGTGGGTAGAGAAGAGAGAAAAGGAAAAAGACCAACGGAAAGAAAGGTGGAGAAGACTTGATGGAGGGAGGGATGGAGGGAGGGATGGAGGGAGGGTTGGAGGGTGGGAGGGTTGGAGGGTGGGAGGGAGGGAGGGAGGGAGGGGAGAGGGGAGAAGGGAGAGGGGAGGAGGGAGGGAGGGAAGGGGAGTGAGAAGAGGGAGTGCGATAAGAAGGAACCCTCTCAATGTCAGCAGGTTATGTATGACTGAATCTATGTTGCATGTGAATTGTACATATGCAGTGATGACTACTGATGGCTCGCCCTCGGATTCATCTTGACCGCCCCCCTCGAACCTCTACACACACCCCCTCCAGAATACATCAGCTGGGCCGCTTTGCCCTCCTACCCTGACACATATGACGCATCGCCAACACCAACGCCAGTGTTCATGTTGATTGGGCTGACCTCAATCTTCCCTGATTGATCACCCCACCACCACTACTGATGGCTCGCCCTCGGATTCATCTTGACCGCCCCCCCTCGAACCTCTACACACACCCCCTCCACACATACATCAGTGGGCCGCTTTGCCCTCCTACCCTGACAACATATGACGCATCGCCAACACCAACGCCAGTGTTCATGTTGATTGGGCTGACCTCAATCTTCCCTGATTGATCACCCCACCACCACACCACCACCACCACCACCACCACCACCACCACCACCACCACCGCCACCACCGCCACCACCGCCACCACCACTCCTCCACACCGTTAATCCTGGCTGATAAACCATCCACACCACCATATTAGTCTAGCCCCTTCTGCCTCCATTTACTCCCCCCCCCCCCACTCTCCCAGCAATCCACAAAAAAGGGACACAACACTGCACTTCTTAGTTTGGCTCCTCAGGTACTGCTTTTCCGACACGAGCTCAAATATGTCCGAACACGCCCTTCTGGATCTACACACTCGCACATACTGCCGCCCGCACCCCACGTACTAAGCACCCCTTATATCCCTGTCACACTACGACGTAACGAGCCAACGTATGGCGACGTTTCGTCATTATGTTGAGGTACATCGAGTTACGTCATGCTTAAGTTACACTGAGGTCGATTTATGTCAGGTTACGTCGAGCTATGTCAGCGCGAGTTGAGGTTTTGGACATGTTGAAAACTTTCGATGTATCTCGACGTGATGCTCTGATGTTCGGGTGACGTTACACTCACATTACGCCGATGTTAGGCGTGCAGCAGGGCTGTGTCGGATACATTAGATCAGCGTTGCATTTTGTCATAGTGATGTACAGGGAGGAGGACTTTGTGGCTCACGCCGGCGATGTTGCACTGATGCCAGTCTCTCGGTTGGTCGACGTCGACTCACATCGGGGAAAACGATTGTTTTCCGACGTGACAACATTAAGCGACCGCTACTGTCATGCTAGGCTGACGTCGCGCGCTGGGGTTTCGCAAGCCTCACGTTTACATAAAAAATAATTCCTTTGACCTCTCGCGTTGGCACGACGCTATACCGATGTTACGCTCACGTCAACTACGCGGCATTGACGTCCCGAATTTGCATATTACGGCGAGATTTTCTACGTGTTAAATTTATTTTCACGTTGTCCCTATGCTGGCGCGTTATGTCATAGTGTGACAGGGCCATTACCTCCCCACCCCATCTATAACCATGACCACGTGTCTCCGGTGACATGCGACCGACGCCGTCACAGGCCAGCCCCGGGCCCACCCTGAACCCACCCCAGGCCCACCCAGAGCCCACCACAGGCCCACCCCAGGCCCTCCCCGGACCCACCCCGAACCCACCCCAGGCCCACCCCGGACCTACCCGTGGCCCACCACGGGCTCACCCGGGGCCCACGCCGGACCCAACCGGGTTCCATCCCTGGCCCATCCCTGGCCACCCCTGGCCCACCCCTGGCCCACCCTGGCGGGCAGCCCGAAGTGCGCCGTTACCTTTTCGGCCGGGGAAGGCGGCTGCAGTCTGAGTGCCTGATTAGAACGTGATTGGGTCGTGATTAGAACATGATTAGAACGTGATTAGCGCGCGATTAGAAGGCAGCGCAGACAGATCACCATCGAGACCATCATCAGGTCCCACCGCGGGTGTAAGCGACGTGGGGTGGGGGTGTGGGTGGCGAGCAGAGGCGGGTAGGTAGGTGCCTGTGTGAAGGGGTACCTGGTGCGTTGGGGGGATACAAATGTGTATTTGTGTGGGGGTACCACATGTGTATGTGTGTGTGTGGGGGGGGGGGGTACAGCATGGGTATGTGTGTGGGGTACAGCATTATATATGTATATCCGCTCGCGTGTGTGCGTATGTTGACGTGTATGCACGTATGTTGACGTGCGCGCGTGTTTGCGAGTGTGTGTGCGTATTTGCGGGTGTATGACCGCCGGTGTGCGTATGTGCGCGTGTGTGTGCGCGTGTGGAGGGGCAGGTTTAGAGGCGCTAACCCACAGCGGGATGGGATTAGCATCACGCCTGATTTCGCTAATCCGTACGGTGCCTGCCTGCCTGAAAGCTACGATAACTGGTCGCCCCTGCCCGCCCGCCTTACCGCCGCTGCCCGCCCGCCTTACCGCCGCTGCCCGCCGGCCTTGCCGCCCATGCCCGCCATCCTTGCCGTCCCTGCCCACCCGCCTTGCCGACCCTGCCCGCCCGCCTTACCGCCGCTGCCCGCCTGCCTTGCCGCCCCTACCCCCCCGCGTTACCGCCGCTGCCTGCCCGCCTTGCCGCCCATGCCCTCCCGCCTTGCCGCCCCTGCCCGCCCGCCTTACCGCCGCTGCCCGCCTGCCTTGCCGCCCCTACCCGCCTGCCTTACCGCCTCTGCCCACCCGCCTTGCCGCCCATGCCCTCCCGCCGCTGACGGCACATCGCCCTCGCCCGCCGCCTTACCGCCGCTGCCCGCCCACCTTGCCGCCCCTGCCCACCCACTTTGTCACCGCCAGATACCGCCCACCTCCCGCTCCTTCTGACCCACTGAGCCTTATCTGCATCTTATCTGCGTCTTACCGATAGCAGGATCTATGGCTTATAATCCCCCGCCTCCTCCAAAACCCATCGTCTCCTCAAAAACCACTCACCTCAAAAACCACTCACCTCCTCAAAAAACATTCATGTCCAAAAAGCCCTCACCTCAAAACCCCTCACCACCTAAAAAAAACCTTCACCTCCAAAAAGCCCTCACCTCAAAAAGCCCTCACCTCAAAAAGCCCTTACCTAAAAAAGACCTTACATCACAAACTCTGACCACCCAAACCACCTTCTCCCAAACCCTCACTGACAAAACCCTCACCTCCAAACCCCCTCACCTACAAACCCGTGCTTCCCAAGCCTCACCTGTTCAACCGCGCCTCCCAAATTCCATCTTCCAAATCTCGCCCACCAATTCCCACCTCACACTGACCAGCAGGCTAAATATGAATGATTGCTATACCTATTTATTTTTCTGTATGTGTGTCTCTCTGTTCTATCTGTTTCTCTCTGTTTATGTCAGTATCTCTCAGTCTCTCTCTATCCTCTCTGTCTCCCTCTGTCTCCATCTCCCTCCTGTCTGTCTCTCTCTCTTCCCTTCTTCTATATCCCCCCCCCCCCCCATATATATAACTCACTGCCAAATCCCGGTGTTCCAGTCATGGGTATTGGCTCCGTGCAGCCATTATGGCTGATTCGGACAACTCATCAGTGCGGTAATTAATCATCATGACCACAAACCCGAGGTGTCGAGTGCATGCCAATTTGGGAAGGAGTGGCAGAGGAAGGAGTGAGAGAGAGACAGAGATAGAGAGAGATAGAGAGAGAGAGAGAGGGCGAGAGTCAGAGAGAGGAGGGGGTGACAACAGGAGGGGGGGGAGGTGACGAGGGGAGAGGGGGGGGGAGGTGCTGATTGCTAGAGTAAGGAGTGAGTGGTAATGCTGCAGTCCCCCGCCAGGTGGCGCCTCCACTCAATAGTACTGTAGTGGTCTGCACTGACCTCTCAGGCAAGTAACCACATAGACAGGTAGGCGTGGGGAGTGTATTGATATCAGGGAGCCTAGGTGGTGTAATGGTTAGCACACTGGCCCGGAATGCAAAGAGATGTGGGTTCGAGTCCCGCTCTAGGCATAATATCTCATTAACCTGGGTCCAATTAGTGCTGGTCTCCGTGGATCCGGCGCCCTCTAAGCCTGATGAACCCTGGCGGCATGTCACCAGCAAGCTGTGATCACGCGGGTGTGATTGGTTTGTTGTTGGAGTTTCACGTCCTGGCAACATCTAAGGTCATATCAGGATGGGTACTGACTTGTGACAGTGCACACTTATGGTGACTTTATAGTGCTTCCCCACTGGGAGACCAGGTTGCCAGCACCGTGAACTGATATCCTACTCAGTCAGATTATCCTGACATGGAGCTGAACAGTTCTTGCCCTATCGTGCCAGGCTGGCAAGCAAAAAGTACCAATTTTATAAGTCATTGGTTTGACTCGACCAGGGTTCAAACCCATTGCTTCGAATCCCACAATCTACAAATACGGGAGACTGACGCTCAACTCATTCGACCATCCCGTCTGTTCCGGGCGGGTGTGAACTCCGAAGAGGTATGCTGGTTTGAACCAGTAATAAGGTCTGACAATATTAGACCGAGCCCGTGAGAGATAATTATGTGACTCCCATAATAAAGTGCCCCCCCCCCCAGTAATTTTATTATGCATAATAAAGTGACTCCCCCTATCATATTGTGACTCCCCACTCAAGTTTATTTTCGTAAATATTTAAATTCTTTTCTAATATGAATTGATTGTTACTTTTGGTTTAAGCTGCATAGTCCGATGAAATATCAAATTTTCAAAACCAAACCAATTATCTAGATTTGATTTTACATATCTAACTTAGATACTGATGCACTTATTAAGCATTTGTTTCTGCGTAGAAGGCAATACTGAGTCAATTTAACAGAACCTGTTACTGCAGAAGTCTATGGTGCCAGAGTTTTGGCAAGCATGCCACAACTAATTTTCCATGTTTGCACTCAAAATATCTCAAAAGGTTACCATTTAAAATAAAAGTAACGTTGAACTAATCTAAAGTAGATAATAGTGATCGATCTAATATATTTATCTCCGAAAAAATACAGAAATTCAAAACCATCAGACTATGCAACATTAAGAGACTCGCAAAGACATATTTAAAACAAATCGTTCTCTATAATATACAGACACGTATACATCAACAAACACATGTGTCAGTGCATGAAATGAAATGAAGCAAAACACAGACGACAGAAAAATTACCTGTAATTAAAACCTTTGGAAAAGAAAGTTGAAGTGCAAAAGAAATTTATGAAAAAGGACTACTAAAAGCTTCCAGGGTAAAATCATACCAATTATTATAGCCATAATATTCTGAATCCATGGAATTCAAAATATTTTATAGGGCTTGGAAATATTATTATAATGAGGTGAATGGGGGGATCATGATATTATGACTGGGGAGCTACAATATTTTAACTCCCCGGTCACAAATGATATCACAATATTATATGACACCTGCTTCAAGGTGTCGGCCGGATTAGTGGCTCGGACTTAGTGTAAAGGGGGAAGAGGGGGAGGGGGGGCGCTTGTGTTTCCCGAGGTTTCTATTGGGTCTAATATAACTATTGCATGTGGTTCATTGGGTCAAGCCCCCAGCCTAGGTGTAATGCCTGAGCACACCACCAATATGTATGAACACACTGCTAAATGCCCACCGGGCTCGGTGGCCGAATAGGTAGAGTGCAGGCCTCGCGTGCGGGAGATCGGGAGTTTGATTCCCAGTCAAGTCAAATCAATGACTTACAAAATTGATACTTGTCGCTTCCTATCCAGGCACTCGGCAATATATAGTATAGTTATACGAATCTTACCTGGGTATAGATGATGGATAACTGTTGTTTTCCCGAGGTATAAGCCTCGGGTAGACATGGGCTAGGGAGAAGGAAGCACGTGAGGTACCAGCAATTTTAACCTACTTATTCAGGATACAAATGATCTTTCAATACAATGGATACTATGATTTTCCCGTAATGGTACACCAACGGGATAGACGTGGCAGGGCGTGGTGGGTGGGCCCTAGCCCACGTCTACCCGTGGCTTATACCTCGGGAAAACAACAGTTATCCATCATCTTACCCAGTAAGATTCGTATAACTATACTATTTTACCTCGGTATACAGCCTCAGCTAAGCTCAGGCTAGGGAGACCTTTACAATAATTCATTTTTTCCTTAATATCATCATTCTTATATAATATTCAACGTTTTTGTTCTCACCTATTCTTGTTAGTTGGCGAGCAGGCGCTTTGCAATGCCGGTAGGCTTTTCTAGTCGCTTGTTGTAATGTTTTGCAAACGACTTAGCCGTCTTCCAGCCTGCATGCGCTCGTATTCTTTTCACAGAAATACCTAGCAACCGTGCCTTGGAGACCATGGCACCTCTAGTTGAGTGGGATGAGTATTTGCTCGTATCCACTCCAGCCAATTTCAACACCGTAATTGTCCATCTGGCAAGGGTGTCTCGTGAAATTGCCTCATGTGGCTTTATAAAGCTCACTAATAGTTGTTGTGATGCACGTAAATCCTTTGTTTTAGATATATAAGCCCATATGGCTGACACAACACATAATTTCCGATCACTCGGAAAACAGTCTAAGTGAACCGTAGATAAAGGGTCACCTAACGTGTTCGATTTAAGCAATTGTGCTAAATCAAACGTAGCTTGTTTCTTGTCTATTTCTAATCCAGTTAAAAACAAAGCAACAATCGTCTGTCCTCTGTGTCCGGTTACTAATAATAACAGGACCGCGACCTTAAAACCTAATTGTTTTAAATCTAACCACGAGTTGTGAGGCCAAGCCTGAAACAACTTAAATACTACAGACACATCCCAAAACCGACTATTCTTTGGTTTTGGAGGATTCCTTTGATAAATTGAACGAAGTAGATATCCAAGAACATAATGTTTTCCAACTGTTTCGCCATCAATTCTCGGTAATATGATTGATAACGCACATCTTGCCGCATTAATCGACCCAAAGGATAGTCCCTCATCCTCTAGAGAATGAAGAAAACGAGCTACTTGTGAAATTGTTGGATTTTTTGGCTTAACTTTCATTAACAAACAATGTACACCCCATTTCTTTAAATAGGATGTGTACATTTTAACAGTTCCTGGCCTCCAGGCATCAGCTACTATCCTATTCTCAGTAATTTTGTCCAATCCAAATTGCCACAGCTGGTTCCTTAGAAAAGGAATGCCAATAGGGGCGTCGTTGACACGTCGCCGTGAACCACTAGCGGTCCGTGGTGTGTCAGATTCCCGAGTTTTCTTGGGAATCGTACATGTTCTTTTGCCAGTTGTGAAACTGCTGGCAGCCAAGGTTGCGTGTCCCAATCGGGCACCACCAGTATAGCATGTGTCCTTTCCAAACCGATTTTCCTGACAACTCGGCTGATAATGCTAAACGGTGGGAAAATATAAAATTATTATTTTCCCAGATAATAGCAAATGCATCTACTTTCCAAGCCTCCGGTTCAGGATGCCAAGAAACATAACAAGGTAATTTGTTATTATTTCGTGATGCAAACAAGTCAACTTTAGGTGTACCCATTTTTCACAAATGAAGTTAAACAAAGGTGTAGAGAGAGACCATTCTAAATGGTCATGGAAATTTCTACTTTTATGGTCTGCAAGTGTATTTTGTGACCCTGGAATATGCGCTACAGTCAGCCAGACTTGTTGAGCCTGTGCCCAGTTCCAAATCAGTTTAGATAACTGATTGCAAGACTTTGATTTGGTTCCACCCATGTTACGAATATATGCCAAGGCAGTAGTATTATCAGTTAGTATTCTAACCTGTGATTTATTTATCTTTACTAAACTACGTAAGCCCAGATAAATAGCACGCAATTCTAGTGCATTAATATAGTCTGATTTTTCATCATCAAGCCATCTACCTCCTGTTGTGTCCCCATCTCGATGAGCTCCCCAACCTTCTAACGAAGCATCAGTAGTAATTACTGTATTAGGTTCCGCCATGCGGATTGGATTTGGTGAACTTGCTATATGTTGCATCCACCATCCAATATCCTGTAACCCTTCTTGCGAAATCAACATCTTTCGCTCAAAATTGCCTTTAGTTCGTGTTAACGCTAAATTTTTATCTATTTCTAGCGACTTAATATGGGCCTTCCCATATAACACAGCAGGTGCATATGAGGTCATTATGCCAATAAGAACAGCAACCTGTCTAATATTTTAGGTTTTGGTAACTTAATAAGCTGGGTCGCTGTATTCATAAACTTAATTAGTTTTTGTTCTGTTATCGACACTGTAAGAGACTGTGTATCCAGAATAAAACCTAAACATTTGAGTTGTTTTGTTGGTTTAAACACTGACTTTTGTGGATGTACATAAAACCCCAATTTAGTAAGTAATGCACATAAATCCAAAACTGCATTCACACAATCAATTTGTGTTGATGCTATAATAAAGGAATCATCTATGTATGGAAACATTATATGCCCCTTCCGCGCCATTACTGAGAAAACAGGTTTAAGCAGCTTAGTGAATAAACGAGGGGCACAAGCCAAACCATTCGGCATGCAAGTAAACTCATAGAGTTGGTTATCCTAAAGAAACCGAAGAAATTTCCGGTCTTTTTCCCTTATGGGAAGCGTATAATATGCATCTTGTAAATCAACACTAGCCATCCACGCATCTGGCGTAATCAGATCTCGTGCCGTATCTAGCGAAAACATTTTAAAATGTCGATATTCCACCATTTTATTAAGGATTGTTAAATCCAGGATCATTCGAACCTCGCCATTAGGCTTTGGTCTCGAGAAGATGTTTGAAATAAACTCTCCTGAACAGTATGTCACTTTTTGTATAATTCCTTTCTCAAAGAATTTTTGTACCTGTTTAGTTAGTGCCTCTCGTTAAACCGGTTCAATGTTATAAGGAAAAGGTATCCTGCCTTGTACCGGAATTTGTGTGAAGGGAATGTGAACACCCCTAACTATTTGTAAAATTTCTTGGTCACTAGTAATTTTGTGCCACTCAGAAATATGATTATTAATATTCCCAGCCGCAAAGTTGCTTACAGTTTGTGTGGTTTTAGAGGCTGGAAGGACTTGTAACATTTGTGTTTCAACCTCTACTTGGACCCGCCCCTGGGGAAGGGTCTCGGCGAGTTGACGCCTCGGCCCAGTGGCCGTGCGGTGTTGTCGGTCCAGCCTGAGCGAGCGCCCCGGAACCGAAAAGCTTGACCGAAGTTTGAGCCCGGTCTGGTTCCCCTGGTGAACCGCCGTGGACGAAAATCCCCTCGTGACCTTTTGAAACGAGGAGTTTCCTGTTTCTTCTTACCATCCATGTTTTTGCCACTCTTGGCTGCAGTTTCTAACTCTTTATAGAGGTATTGTAGTTGACCGCCAAACATTTTCGTGTTATCTAAAGGTTTCCCTTTAATCGGCTCTGGAGCAAGAAAGAGCGTAAACTCTTTCCCATCATTATCGGTAACCTTCTTTGCCAGCATCTGTGCAAACCGAATTGAAGACATTTTCATATCTTCGATATGACAGGTAATTACCTGCCGCCGCCAACAATGCAATGCCTTTGTCCATCGTCTTAGCCAAAGACGAGAACTTATTTTCTCGTTGCATTCTGTTTGCTACAGGAGCAATAGCTGTTAGGGTACCAAGCACCGCCTTATGCACTATGTGCAACACACCCTCAAATCTCTTACGGTCCTCCGTCATATTGACATCTCGATCCATCTCCTTAATGATGGAGTTGGGAACACCTTTAATGCCTGTTAACTCATCTGATAACTTAGAAATAATCTCCGCCGGTTTAAACGTGCGGAAATGGCCATTAATGTTCTCACGCATAAGCGTAGTGGTTTTCACACGCTTAGCCCTTGGCTTCTCCACTTTCTTAGCCACTTTGCCCCCAATGGTAGCATAGACACCTTCATATCGCGTGTCTGAGTCCGATTCCGTGGAAGTGGAATCCGTGGACGAGTCGGAAGAAGAAGAATCTTTCCTCTTCTTCTTCTTCTTGGACTTGGTCTTGCGCTTTTTGCGAAGTCCCGTCCTCCCCCTTTCCTTGGTGAAATCATCACCCGAAGAAACGATATGTTTCTTCTTCTTCCTCCGTTTAGGAGAAGGAGGAGGAGCCCTAAGCTCCATCTCTGAGTCTGTCTCCGAGAAATCCTCCAAAGAAGACTCCTCTTGAACACTCGGCATTCGCCGTTTACGAGACACCGGTGGTTTGAGAGCCATTATATGACTCCATCGCCACAAACCGCATCTCCCAATTTTGAGCCGCGGCGCCGCCAGGCACTATGTCCTCCTCGGAGAGAATATGCGCCCCGGGCTGTGTCGAAGGCACTGCCGACAACACGGGTGAGGAGTCGTACTCCTCGTCCCCTCCACTCGGAACACGCCCCTCGGCTGCTGCTGCACCGCGCTTACTCCGCTTCGTGGCCATCGGGAGCTGAAACAAAATTTTTTGGTCAGTCCCGGTATATATATATGTCACAATATGGTTGTTTCAAACTCATTTGGACATCTATTGGTGTTAAAGAACGTGTTTATACCGTTATAACACAGGCGTAATAAGCTAAATTTGTGCGTGGGTTGTGGGTCAAGCCCAAACCTTACGCGGGGTCGGGACCAGTGTATCGGCCGCCCATCCCTCTGTTCCGCACACTTCTCCCACCTGTGACTACTACGTCAACAAGTTGGAGAAAATGCTACGAAACTCGGAGAAACGCCTGAAAAAGTTTTGTCTAGGGGAGTCTATAAAAGAAACCCAGGAGCATCTCCAACATTACTTTCTATTAGAGTACGAGAGAATTTCCACATGAGATAGGGCGAAACCCACATCTCTACCCATAGTCACACGGTGACCCGGGTGTTGACATAACCGCTAATGACCGGTTTGGTTCCTTCGAGAGGAATTCTATCCTTGGTTTTTTATAACCAAATAACTCGTCCAATATGGACCAAGAAGTCTAAACTTTCCATAAGATGCTCTATTGCATCATGATTAAGCTAACCACAGTTTTTATGATACTTACTGCGTATTAGCTTTTATGTAGACTAAATTTGCCGGAGCAACCCAACGACACGTAATCCAGTCGTGAGTTGTATATGCTAATTGCTGGTACCTCACGTGCTTCCTTCTCCCTAGCCTGAGGCTAGCCTGAGGCTGTATACCGAGGTAAAATATATATATATAGGGCAAGGACTGGTTAGCTGAGTGTCAGGATAATGTAACTGAGTGGGATATTGGGTCATAGTTCTGGTGCCTTTATTTCCCAGTGAGGCAGCCCTATAAAGTCACCATGAGTGTGCACCGTCACAAGTCGGTACCCATCCTGATATGACCTCAGATTTTGTCATGATATACAATTCCAACAAGCAATGCTAACTGTCCGGATGCCTCAGAGTGCTTCCTGCTGGCATTGCAGATCTCTGACGGCCACGCAACCGAGTCCATCAGTTCTACGTAGTTACATTGGCACAACCCCCTCCCTCCTTCCGCCCCGCCTTACCTTGCACCTTGCACCCCCCACCCCTCCGCCCCCACTCACACCCCACACCCACCCATACCCATCCCACGCATGAGCTGTATACCGACACTCCCCTTAACCCCCCCCCCCCCCCCCCATAACCCAGGCCGGCACTAAACCCCCGACCCCCCCCCCCACACACACACTCAACATCCCCTAGCGACCATCCCCCCTCCGCCGTTACCATGGCGACACGTTGGACGAGGGCCCAGCAGCAGCAGCGGCCGAAATGGGCAATAGTGTGAGGCGCTAGTTATAGCGTTGTAGCGCAGGGGCACACGGTGCGCAATCATGATACGCAATAGCTATTGGCCACAGAGACGCAGTGCATCGGGCGGCTGGGGCAAGGGACGGTAGAGGGGCAGTGGGGGGGGGGGGGGGGGGGGGGGAGTGGTAGGAGGAGAGTGTGGTGGGGGGGGGGGTCGGAGGGGGGGGGCGAACCAGCAGGACTGGATCGCCCCAACTCTCATCCCACTGTGAGTAAAGTGCCTGTCACACTATGCCGGATTGAGCAACAGACAGAATTTTCTAGTCCGGTGGTGTTCGGGTGTGATAAGTATCAAAATGTGTCAAAATATTGCGATATCAGGTCAAAAGGCCACCGGACAAACAAACATTAAACGGACATCAAATGTATGTGAACGGATAGCCAACGGACGATAAGTGGCCTAAACAAACTCAAACCGGACAAGAACCGTAGACGTCAATCCGGCAGCATCCGTTCCAAGCGTTGTGCATTCGCAAAACTTGTAATGGATCGGGCCGGATATCAACGGATATGCAATGGATATGCAATGGACACAAGCCAGACTTTGCCAGATAGCAACAGACTTTGTTCGGTTTCTTTCCATTTCCCCAATCCGGTGATGTGTGACAGAGCCTTAAGACACCTTAGAGCAGAACTGAAGCATCAGTCGGTCATTGGTTGGTTCGTTAGTAGTTTGTTGGAGTTTTACGTCCTGGCAACGTGGATGGTCATATCAGAATGTGAACCTACTTGTGACAGTGTGCACTAATGTCGATTTTATAGTACTGCCTGACTGATAAATCAGGCTTCCAGCCAGCACAATGACCCGATATCCCACTCAGTCACATTATCCCGACACTGAGCTAACCAGTCATTGCCCTATCCTATTAATGCCGAGCACCAGGCTAGGAAGCGACAACTGTCAATTTTATAAGTCATTGGTTTGACTCGACCGGGAACCAAACTCTCGATGTCCCGCACATGAGGCCTGTGCTCTACCGATTCGGGGGAGCGAGGGCGAGTGGGAGGGGTAAGGGGGGGGGGGGACCAGTGGGTCGCCCCCACTCCCACCCCACCGTGTGTAAGACACTTGAGACGCGAACTGAAGCACCAGTCGGCCATAATGCAGCATAGTGTGTGAAGTGTGCGCAAGAAGACGGCAACAGCTGTGTGTTCTGCGCATGCGCAGCCTCCTCACACGCACACAGCTGCCACACCAAGGGCATCCGGATGGATGTGACGCTATAATGTTCCTTCGCTTCCTCCTCCTCCTCCCTCCCCTCATTACCATCAGCATCATTAATCAAATCCAACCCACTCCACTCTACCAAAGCATATGCGCAAACATTCATTCAGACACCAGTTTGTTTTTATTATTCTTAGGAGGAAAAGAAAAACTGACACCAAGTTGGTTTTAATATTCTTATGAGTAAACAAAAAAAAGAGACCCGTTTCCTCTGGGATCTTTATTATATGTATATATATATATGTTTATTAGTAGTAGTAGTAGTAGCAGTAGTAGCAGCAGTAGCAGCAGTAGCAGCAGCAGTAGTAGTAGTAGCAGTAGTACTAGTATCATCAGTATTATCATTATTATGTTAGCTTCCCCACCTCACCACCACAACCAGTACAAAGAAAGTCACATAGTCATCCCTGTACTTAGGATCCAATGACTCACACCCACACCCACACCCACGCCGCCGCGCCGCTTACCCGCCCTACAGCCCCCGGAGGAGCCCCCCGGAGGAGGCCCCTGGCAGCAGGGCGAGCGCATAGCTAACGGAGCGTGGCTCCCACGGGGCCGGGGGCACCAACAACCCACGACACAAGTCTCGCTCAAATAACCACCCAATGCCTCCAGAAGTCAAATAGCTCGACGAATATAATAAGGCAGCTGGGTAGGTGCATCTAGCACCAGCGACAGAACCCGGGTAAACATGTCATTACCGGGACAGGAAAAATGTTGATGGAGGGGGGTGGGGTAGGAAAGGGAGGGGGAAGGGGGGGGGGGGGGAGAATGGGAGGGGGGGGGGGGAGGGGGGGGGGGAGGAAGGGGAGGAGAGAGGGGGAGGGGAGAGGGAGAGGAGGATGGGGTGGAGCAGAGGAGGGGAGGGGGAGGAGGAGATGAGGGGAGGGAGGAGAGGAGGGGAGGAGGAGAGGAGGGGGGGAGGGGGAGAGGAAGGGAGGAGGAGGGGGAGGAGGAAGGGGGAGGAGGAGGGGAGGAGAGGGGAGGAGGAGGGGGAGGAGGAGGGGGAGGAGGAGGAAGAGGAGGGCAGGAGGGGAGGAGGAGGGTAGGAGAATGAGAGGCGAGAGGGAGAGGAGGGAGGAGGAGAGGAGGGGGGAGCGGAGGAGGAGAGGAAGGGGAGGAGGAGAGGAAGGGGAGGAGGGGGAAGGAGGAGGGTAGGAGATGAGGGAGGAAGAGGAGGGGGAGGAGGAGAGGAGGGAGGAGGGGGGTAGGAGAGGAGGAGAGGAGAGAGGAGGGGAGGAGGAGAGGAGGAGAGGAGGAGAGGAGGGGAGGAGGGGAGGAGGAGAGGAGAGGAGGGGAGGAGGAGAGGAGGGGAGGAGGAGAGGAGAGGAGGGGGCAGGAGGAGGAGGGCAAGCGTAGGGGGAAGGGAAGGAGGGGGCAGGGAAGGAGGAGGGCAGGGAAGGAGGAGGACAGGGAAGAGGGGCAGGAGGCAGGACACGGAAGGATATGGGAGGGCATTGCATGGCAGGACAGGGAAATGGGGGGGGGGGGGGGGGCAGGGGGAGGGAAGGCATGGTATTGAAGAGAAAACGGGCCGGAAGAGCAGAGTACCAAAAGGGGATGGGAATGTAGGGGCTGGAAGGGAAAGGAAAGTAAAGGAAAGGAAAGTAAAGGAAAGGAAAAGAAGGGAAAGGAAAGAACGAGGAAAGAAAGAAGGGGAAGAGAGGGGAAGGGAAAGAAAATGAGAGGGGAAGGGGAAGGGAGGGGGAAGGGAAAGGAAGGAAGGGGAAGGGAATGGAAGGGAATGAAACGGGAGGGGAGGGGAGGGGAGGGAAGGGGAGTGGGGGAGGGAAGGGAATGGAAGGGGAGGGAAGGGAAGGGAAGGGGAGGGAAGGGAAGGGAAGGGGAGGTCCGGGGCGGCTAAATGAGCCCGGGGTTGCAGATGTTAATGAACGTTGGTGCGATGCACATTCACAGGGAATAACGATGGGCAATAACAGAGTGGCAATAACACGGTCATATCAATATTAGGAGCTCCCCGTCTGGGAATGTCGCGGCTGACATTGTAAGGACCGAATGACCACAGATTCAGCAGACAGTGCGGGTGGGGGTGCGGCTTAACTCATTCATCATCTGCAGGGCTTAGTCTTTTTTTCCTTTTTTTAATGTATATAGTTAATTAGTTAATTCAGTTTACCATAGTGAACGAGTTTGCCAGAGCGAACGAGTTTGCCATAGCGAACGAGTTTGCCATAGCGAACGAGTTTGCCATAGCGAACGAGTTTGCCATAGCAAACGAGTTTGCCATAGCGAACGAGATTGCCATAGCAAACGAGTTTTCCATGGCGAACGAGTTTTCCATGGTGAACGAGTTTTCCATAGCGAACGAGTTTTCCATTGCAAACGAGTTTTCCATTGCGAACGAGTGTTCCATAGCGAAGTAGTTGTCCATAGCAAACAAGTTGTCCATAGCGAACAAGTGTCATAACAAATTGAATTTGCCATAGCAAATTGAATTTGCCACAGCGAATGCAGTTTTCCATAGCGAATTGAATTTTCTATAGCGAATTCAGTTTTCCATAGCGAATACAGTCTTCCATACCGGATTCAGTTTGCCATAGCGATTTCAGTCTTCCATATCGAATTGGGTTTGCCATAGCGAATTGACTTTGCCATTGCGAAGGAGTTCACCATGGCGAATGAGGCTGCAGCACCGTCCAGGCACTTAGCATAGAGCCACGCTTGCCCCTGGCCAGGGTGCAGTGAAGGCGGTGAGGAGGCAGGTTGACTATCTAGGACGGCCCCCAGGCCCCGTGCGTCAGCCAGTCTCCGGGGGGCGATCCACAATGTCCGGGCCGCCACTACAGGCCTGCCCTGAGCAGCTGGGCATGCCTGTCAGCGCCTTTTTTTTAACTCACGCCTTGTGCGCTTTCATTTCCCGCAGTTCACCCGGTGCACCTACATCAGTGTCTGGCTATACTTGGCACTAACCAAGCCCCATTAGTCGACTTGACGCTCAATGCTGCCTGTCCGTCTCCCGTTTTGGTAGATCATGGGAGTCGAACCAATGACTTAATAATGGCAAATGCGATTTCAGACTAATTTAGATCAGTGGGGACAGTTTAATGGAATTCAAAGCTTTTCAAGGCTTTTCAAGGCTTTTCAAGGCTTTTCAAGGCCTTTCATGCCTAATTACCCAAAATAGGTTAAATTCAAGGCTTTTCAAGGCCTTGAATTGGGGCAAATGAAGTTCAAGACTTTTCAAGACTTTCCAGGCCGCATACGGACCCTGACCTAGAAATCCTGCTTGCATACAATTTAAATTCAAACACTGAAAAGCATTTGGTCCAGTAATTGACAGGGCAGTCATTGTATGGAATTATTCAGCAGGTGTCCGGATGGGTGGGCACAGGGAGGGTTAAAAACATCAACATGGAGGGTAACACCACATGACCTCCTGAAGTAAGTCACCTCCGCTAAATAAAGAAGGGGCGGGGCCAGCGTCTTGGATGGCAACTGACTGGTTTGTTTTGTCGCTAAGGGTCCAGTTTGTATATGAC
Organism: Branchipolynoe longqiensis; assembly: GCA_030323885.1. NCBI lineage: Eukaryota > Metazoa > Annelida > Polychaeta > Phyllodocida > Polynoidae > Branchipolynoe > Branchipolynoe longqiensis. The sequence goes on from CM059186.1 coordinate 36,491,667, forward strand.
TGATTACATACTTACAAGGAACATGACTGATGATGCTAACATGACTGAATATATATTTACAAGTAACAAATCTGATTATGCTAATATGAGTGATTCCATTTTCACAAGGAACATGACCAATGAGTCTAGCATGACTACATATTCACAAAGAACATGACCAATGAGGCTAGCATGACTACAGATTCACAAAGAACATGCCCAATGAGGCTAGCATGACTACAGTCACAAAGAACATGACCAATGAGACTAGCGTGACCTCATATTCACAAAGAACATGACCAATGAGGCTAGCATGACTACAGATTCACAAAGAACATGCCCAATGAGGCTAGCATGACTACAGTCACAAAGAACATGACCAATGAGACTAGCGTGACCTCATATTCACAAAGAACATGACCAATGAGGCTAGCATGACTACAGATTCACAAAGAACATGCCCAATGAGGCTAGCATGACTACAGTCACAAAGAACATGACCAATGAGGCTAGCATGACCTCATATTCACAAAGAACATGACCAATGAGGCTAGCTTGACTTTATATTCACAAATAACATGTCCAATGAGGCTAGCATGACTACATATCCTCAAAGAATATAGCCGATGATGCTAACATGAGTGATTACATGCGTGTTTACAAGTAACATGACCAATGATGCTAACATGACTGATTACATCTTCACGGGTAACATGACCAATGAGGAGGCTCAGTACTGATTAAATATTCACAAGTAACATGATCGATGTATTCACAATGTAACATGACTGATTACATATCCATAAGTAACATGATGGAAATAGACCCCTCATAGTCTTCTGTTGAAACTACATATTCCCTGTGAATTATTCCTACCCCCGCTCCTGGAATCCACGCTGTGACCTTTGGATTAAAATGTCATCGCCTAAGGTCAGTCAGTCCAAATAACTTACCCCACCACCCTCCCCTCCTTAAAGCTGCATAGTCTGATAAAGTATAAACATTTCAAAACGAAAACAATTATCTGGATTTGGTTCTACATATCTAACTTAGTGATGAATTTATTAAACATTTAATTCTGCATATAAGAGAATACTCAGTCAATTTAATAGAACCTGTTACTGCAGAAGTCTATGATCTCAGAGTTTTGGCTTGCTTGCCAAAACTAATTTGACATGTTTGCACTTCAAATATCTCAAACGTTTGCCATTTAAAATAAAGGTTACTTCAAACTAAAGTAAAGCAGATAATAACGATCAACCTAATATATTTATCTCAGAAAAATGACAGAAACTCAAAACCATTCAACTATGCAACTTTAAGTGATTAGAATAAATGAGTGATGGTGCATTAACGCCATGGTGACATCAAAGTGACGAATCCTCATCAGATGAGCCAGCCAAGGAAGCCGCCATTACATGATCCTCGTAGGGCCGTGCTGTGCAATAGCAATCAAACTTAATTAGACTCCATAGGCCACAAAACACCAGACGGGATGGCCGATTGAGTTGAGCGTCCGTCTCCCGCGTTGGGAGATCGTCTGATTCGAACCGACAGGTTCGAACCCTGGTCGAGTCAAACCAATGACTTAACAAAAAATTGATACTTGTCGCTTCCTAGCCTGGCGCTTGGCATTATTAGGATAGGGCAAGGACTGGGTTGGCTCAGTGTCAGGATAATGTGACTGAGTGGGATATCAGGTCAGGGAGCTGGCAGCCTGATTTCCCAGTGGGCCAGTACTATAAATTTGCCATAAGTGTGCACTGTCACAAGCCAGTACCCGTCCTGATATGACCTTAGATGTTGCCAGGACATAAAACTCCACAACCACCGTAGGGCCGTGCTATGAAATAGCAATCGAACTTAATTAGACTCCTCGGACACAAATATTTGTTTGTTGGGGTCTTTCATCCTGGCAACATATATGGTCATATCAGGAATGTGTTCTCAAAATAAAAAAAATACTATAGATACTCCAGCGCTATACAAAGTTATCATTACGGCCCACAGAAAATACTTTTCCTCTGAAAGTATTACATAACTTGGAAGCTGGTTTCGTCAACTGTGTGTAATCCCAGCTATTCCAGCATCTGTGACGTCACAGTACATAGAGATCTAGCCCCCGCCCCTAGGCTTATGGTAGTTTGATCATCCAATAAGCGTTAACACCGCTAACCGCTACGAGTCATGATAGCACTTCTATGATAGCGCTATAACGTTAATGTTTCATTAAAGTTGAATAATCCGATGGCTTTTTAGTTTCTACCATTTTTCTCCCTATAAATAGGTTTGTTGTTTTATGTCCTAGCAACATCTAAGGTCAGATCATGATGGGTACCGACTTGTGACAGTGCGCACTCATGGCAACTTTATAGTGCTGCCCCACTGGGAGACCAGGCCACCAGCACCATGACCTGATATCCCACTCAGTCACATTATCCTGACACTGAGCCAAGCAGTCCTTGCCCTATCCTAATTATGCCGAGCGCCTGGCTAGGAAGCGACAAGTATCAATTTTTAAGTCATTGGTTTGTCTCCACCAGGGTTCAAACCCACGATCTACCAACACGGGAGACGGATGCTCTAACTCATTCGGCCATCCTGTCTGGTTCTATAAATAGGACTACATGTATTAGAATGATTGCCATAATCCAATTTACCTTAGTTTGGAGCAACTTTTGATATAAATGATTAACTTTGGAAATATTTGATGTGAAAATGTGCTAAATTAATTTGGTGTGCACACACCGAAAATGCTAGACATTATAGATTTGTAGCACCGACAGGTTCTATTAAATCGACTTAATATTCCTTCTATTTCAGTACTGTCCTGATATGATCTTAGAAGTTGCTAGCCCGTAAAACACAAACAAGCTAGACAATGAATATGACCTTTTCTGCCGAACATGGCGCAAAATCCCCACCAATCAAACAAGCTTATGAAATGTTATATGTTGGTTGGTTGTTGAAGTTTTCGTCCTGGCAACATTTAAGGTCAAATCAGGATGGGTACCGACTTATGAAAGTGCACACTCATGGCAACTTTATAGTTCTGCCCTACTGGGAAATCAGGCCACCGGCATCATGACCAAATATCCCACTCAGTCACATTATCTTGACACCGAGCCAACCAGTCCTTGCCCTATTGTATTAATGCCGAGCACCAGGCTAGGAAGCGACAAGTACCAATTTTGTAAGTCATTCGTTTGACTCGACCAGGAATTGAACTCTCGACCTTCCACACGGGAAGTCTGTGCTCTACCGATTTGGCCGCGCAACCGGTAAAGAAACATACCAGTATCTGAATTGGATGTAGCGTCAAATCTAACGAAGTGTTTCGATTTCGAAGATATTCTGCTTTCAGTGGATTCTGCAACTTTAACATGAAATATGGTGCAAACAAATGGTAAACAATCGCTTGAACAAAAGCTCTTTAAAAGAAAAGAAAAAAAAACAAACAAAAAACTTATTGAACGCCCATTATCGGCTGAAATGGTTCCGTGCTTAAAGGTTAGGTTTTTGTGTTTGTTTTGTGTTGTGTTGTTTCTGGCGGGAATGCCTATACCGGAAGTGAACGGCGCGGACTTCCGGTGGGAGCCGCGTGGCCCTCGACGACGGAGGCCGGAGTCAGCTAACGCTGCTCTCAGCACGTCCAACCGCGCGTTCCATCCACTTCCTGTCGAGGAGACGCAGGCTCAGTTTACAGCCCCAGCCGGTTCACGGATAGAAGAATAAAACAGCCAGCCTAATTAAAGCTTAAAACACACACCTCGATATGGCTTAAAGAAGGAAGGCAATCTTGATGAATTGGCCTTGTAAATGTCAACCCGCTAGAGCAATCGCTCAATGCACAGGCTTAATGCGGGGTGGGTGAGGGGTAGGGGAGGGGAGGGAGAGGGGAGGGTGGAGGCGTTGAGGGGAGAGTGAGGGAGTGGAGTGGAGGGGAGTGAGGTGGAGTGGAATTGAGGGAGGGAGGGAGGGAGGGAGGGATAGGGTGGCACAGATGGAGAGTGGCTAGTGTAGCGGTATAGAGTGGTGTTCAGAGGGGTGGGAGAGGGAGAGAAGAAGGCAGCGGAGCCGAGGCGAGAGGAAGGATTGGGGAGGGGCTGAGAGGAGTGGGAGAGAAGGGGAGAGCGAGAGAAGAGAAGAGAGGGAGAGGAGAAGAGAGGGAGAGAAGAAGAGAAGAGAGGGAGAGAAGAGGAGAGAAGAGAAGAAGAGAGGGAGATAGGAAGAGAGGAGGTAGAGAGGGAGAGAGGGGGAGAGGGGCAGAGGGAGAGAGGGCGAGGGAGATGGAGTGAGAGGGAGAGGGGAAGAGGTAGAGAGGGAGAGGTAGAGAGGGAGAGGTAGAGAAGGAGAGGTAGAGATAGAGAGGGAGAGAGGAGTATAGGGAGAGGGAATGAGGGAGAGAGGGAGAGGGGGGGGGAGGGCAAGAGGTAGAGAGGGAGAGGTAGAGAAGGAAAGGTAGAGGTAGAGAGGTAGAGAGGTAGAGAGGGGGAGAGAGGGAGCGAGGGAGAGAGGGAGTGAGGGAGAGAGGGTGAGAGGGGGAGAGGGAGGGAGAGGCAGAGATGCAGAGAGGGAGAGGCAGATAGGGAGAGAGGCAGATAGGGAGAGAGGCAGATAGGGAGAGAGGCAGAGAGGGAGAGAGGCAGAGAGGGAGAGAGGCAGATAGGGAGAGATGCAGAGAGGCAGATAGGGAGAGAGGCAGATAGGCAGAGAGGCAGAGAGGCAGAGAGGCAGAGGGGGGGGGGGGAGGGGGTTGCAATTCCCATTCTCCATACACTACTCGTCGTGTATCTTCACACCGAGGCTCCTTTCTCAGCAGCTTTATGCAACTCTTTTCTGACAACAGTCGATAATAATCACCTCCTGTAATTAGGGAGAGATGCTCCTAAAGATAGTTAGTAGCAAAACCCAAGTAATGTGAATGTTCCCGAGAATTTCTCATGGTAGTTTTCATAGCATAACGTCTTCTAATAATCCTCCATAATTATATGTGACTGCCTCTCAAGTAAATAAATAAATAGTGAATAAATAAAAAATATATAAATATATAAATAATTAATAAATAATTGATAAATAATTAATAAATTATTAATAAATAATATATAAATAATAAATACATAATAAATCAATAATAAATGTTAAAAAAACATTAATTCATTTATGTGTATTATAATTAATTATAATAATATAAAGAACGCAGCGTATACCAAGGTTTAATTATTATTTATTATTACTGTTCGACTGTATTACATGTATTAGGAGTCGCGCACCCGCGCAACTGGCGCGCGTGAATGAGGCGCGAATCGCGCACCCGCGCATTTGGCGCACACGTGAATGAGGTGCCACCTGTATAGCCCCGAAATCACCTTCACTCCTGCTACAATTTTCTTTTGTAGGTGGGCATATTTATAATCCCCGCCAGAGAATTATAATAAATAAGTACTCAGCCCAACTCTCATTTGTCTACCTTTCTTCCGCAGTGATTTATATAATATATACTCATGTAATATATACCCACACATAGGTAACAAGAACAGCACCATATTACAATGGCATACCAATGCAATATCACAACATTGGCAAGGCTGTTCACTTATTAATATTAGGATTAATCCTTGGCGAGTTGTACATTCTCGTCGATGTCCCCCCTATCTTTGCGTGACGACTGGCTTGGGAGTTGTGAACCGAGAATGTATATGATATATCTGGAAGTGCCAGTCTAAGGTAATTCATCCACTCTATCCATGCCAAGGCCCAGATACCGCTCCGACCTCACAGTGCCGATGGGACTCGGGAATCAGAGAAGGGACGGCATTACTCGCGCCACTTCATCATGTAATCGGCGCCCTCCATGCTGACCTGGGAACAGTGGGGTGGGGAAGGGAGGGGGGAGGAGGGCGGGAGATGGGAGAGGGCGGGAAGGCATGGAAGGAGGAGAGGAGGGAGGACGGGGAAGGAGGGAGGAGGGGGAGACGGGGAGGAGGGGGGGAGGGGCAGGGAGGGGAGGGGGGGCGGAGGAGGGGTACGGTTGGGAGGGCGGGGAGGAGGGGAGGGAGGCTGGGTATGAGGGTGTGTGGGATAGGATGGGGGAAGGCATAGAGGATGCGTGAAGAAGGAGGGAGAATGGGAGGGAGAATGGGAGGGAGGAGTGAGGAAGGAGGAGGGAGGAGAGGAAGAGAGAACTAGGAGGAGTGAGAAGGGAAGAGGGAGTTAGGAGGAGTGAGAAGGACGAGGGAGGTAGGAGGGGGCCTGGGGGGGGAGGGTGAGGATGGAGGAGGGAGGAGGTGGGGTAGGAGGCGGGAGGATGGAGGTGGGAGAGGAGGCAGGAGGGGGGAGGGGGGTAGGAGGGGGGAAGCGGGAGGAGGGAGGCGGAAGGCCGGGGGGGGGGGGCTGTATATAGTGGCATTGTGTACAGGTATGCACCAGGACTGCAGTGATCACAACTACCAGAAAAAAGAGCTACATACTTAATGTTTGCGCGTCTGCACCCGACTCCCATTCCACCCACCCACAACAAACCCAACCACCCACGTAAAACCAACCACATTTTTACATATTCACACACTTACACGCATAGATTTATATACATACACATATTCACACACATTTACACACATACTCACACACAGAATCAAAATATCCCATCGACCATCCAGAGTATAAACAAGAATGCCCCCCTACCCACCCACCCCCAGCCGCATCCCCACCCCCACTCCCCTGGTGTTACCTACTATATAATATATCCTATATAACAAAGACGGCGGACTGCCGAGTTCCTGCGGCGGCCAGAGCAAGCAGACAAAAGACGGCCGTGGAAACGACCCGCTACACATGCGCAGTGGCGCGGGTCCCCAGGGGTGGCCCGTGATTTCCGACTGGCGGAGTGCGGCGTTAGATTGGGCGCGGCGCGGCCCGGCCCGGCCCGGCCGGTCCCGGATGTATCAAACGCGGTGTGAGGGTGAGGGCGGGCTGGGGCTGAGGGAGGGCCCGCCCTGAGTGAGCGGCCCGGGCGGACGAGGCAGCACAGCCGCACGGGCAGCAGCAGTGGCCACCGCCCCGTGCGTGCAATCAGCGGCCATCGTAAATAATGGAGGCGTCGTCGTTAGGGGAACGGCGCGAGGTGAACGTTACGTCAGCGGGAGCGGGAGCGGAGGGTATGGGAGGGAGGGTATGGGAGGGAAGGGGTAGGGTATGGGGTTGGTATGGGAGGGTATGGGAGAGGGGAGGGGAGGGGATGGCGGAGGGGGGGGGGGGGGAGGGGAGGGAGAGGGAGGGGAGGGAGGGGGAGGTGGGAGGGGTGAGAGGAGGGAAGGGAGGGGAGGGGAGGGGAGGGGAGGGGAGGGGAGGGAGAGGAGGGGTGGGGGGGAGGGGAGGGGAGGGGGGAGGGGGGGGAGGGGAGGGGAGGAGGAGGGGGAGGGAGGAGGGGGAGGGTGGATGGAGGGGAGGGAGGGGGGAGGGGAGAGGGGAGGGAGGGGGAAGGGGAGGGGGGAGGGGAGGGGATGGGAAGGGGAGGGGAGGGGATGGGAGGGGAAGATGGGGGAGGGAGGGGAGGGGAGGGGAGGGAGGGGGAGGGGAGGAGGGAGGGAGAGGGGAGAGGGGGAGGGGAGGGAGGGGGGAGGGAGGAGAGGAGAGGAAGGAGTGGGGCCGGTGTGTAAAGTCGTCGGCTGGCAGCTGTAGTTGTGGCTAGGCTAAATAGGAAATCACTACAGGCAAGTAGAAGAAAGGCAGAGTATAGAGTGAAAGTTAGAGAGAGCTTGCACCCTCAGGTTTATTATTATATATTGTTTTAGAATCCAAGATGGCCTGTCACATGACCAGATCCTCCAATCAACAGTAATCATTCACATATCCACCAATTAACAGTAAGCATGCTTGTATCCATGCCTTGATTGTTTTGGCCTCACTGCCCTGTTGTGTCTGGGTGTGCAGTGATCCGTAAATAACAGTTGGGGGTGGGGGGGAGGGGGTTGTGAGCAAAGCTTCTAAGGCACTATCACACTAACAGTAGTGCCCCTCTTACACTATCTATAGAATACACAATGTCTATTTAATCTAAGTAGAGGATCACCAGCACTACACAATACCACATGCATCTGGTCACATTACATCATTTACCTTTTATCTAACATTTGTAATCCCTTATAGACCCGTTCACATCACCCACCAATGTGCCATTATCGGAATATTTTACAGGTGGGTAGGTGTGGGTTGGGTGGGTTGGAGGGGGTGAAGATTAGGGATAGGGTGAGTGCAGAGTGAAGTGAGTTGGTGGATGCTGGTTGATGTGGGTGGGGATGGTGGTGGGTTGCGGTGAGATGTGGGGGTTGTAGTGGGTTGTGGTGGGTTGTGGTGGGTTGTGGTGGGAGAGTTACCGGGTGAGTGGTGATTGATGTTGACGGAGGTGTGGTGGGTACTGGCTTTGTTTTTTTGGGGGTCTAACGCCCTAGCAATATGCAGGTGGGGTTGTCGTGGGTTTTGTTGTGATGAGTGCGGTTGTAATAGGCGCTGTTGTCATGGGTGGGGCTTGAAGTGGGTGGGGCTTGAAGTGGGTGGGGCTTGAAGTGGGTGGGGCTGGAAGTGGGTGGGGCTTAAAGTGGGTGGGGCTTGAAGTGGGTGGGGCTTGAAGTGGGTGGGGCTTGAAGTGGGTGGGGCTTGAAGTGGGTGGGGCTTCAGGTGGGTTAGGCTTGAAGTGGGTGGGGACAGGGGGTGGTGATGGTTGATGTGGGTAGGCATCGTGGTGGGTTGGTGGTGAGATTGTCGTGGATGGTGATGGTTGTCTGCTGACAGGGTTAGCAATGATTTGACTCTACACTCAAATAATATGGCAATTGTGCCTTCTATTATTCAACTTTTTAAAGCAAGATCTAAATATGTCAACTTCATCGTTTTATTGTAAGCTGCCTTGAAACGACCGCTGTAGTGACAGAGCTCTATTCAATTTACATTGTGTATTATTTATTCATTTATTTACTTATGGCGTGTTGCTACAACTGTTTGCGACCAGACGGGATGGTTGAATGACTTGAGCATCCGTCTCCTGTTTTGGTAGATTGTGTGATTCGAACCACGAGTTCAAACACTGGTCGAATCAAACTAATGACTTAAAAATGTATACTTGTCGCTTCCTAGCCATTCCTGGTGGTATTCCTAGTGGCATTATTAGGATAGGGCAATGACTGGTTGGTTCAGTGTCAGGATAATATGGCTGAGTGGGATATCAGATCATGGTGATAGCGACTTGGTCTCCCAGTGGGGCAGCACTATAAAGTCGCCATGAGCGCACACTGTCACAAGTCGGTATCTATCCTGATATAACCTCAGATGTTGCCAGGATGCAAAACTCCAATAACCAACCAACAACTATTGTGGATGTTGATGTGAGTGCGAGTTGAGAGTCTGTTAAAGCGAGAGAATGTAAATAATTGAGGGGGTGTGGCAGGTGTTAATGTGGTTCAGAGATAATGTGGATGGGGGTCAATAATGATTGGAATTAAAGTGTACCAGTGTGTCTCAGATAGAATGTGTGTCGGCATTAAATATATGTCGGCATTAATGTGGGTGGTGGTTAATGTGTGTGATGGTAAATGCTTATATGGGTGGTAGTTTGGCTGATATGGGTGGTCGTTACTATTGGTGACAATTCCCGTCGGTGGTAGTTAATGTGGGTAGTAGTTAATGTGGGTAGTGGTTAATGTGGGTAGTGGTTAATGTTGGCTGTGTTTAAAGTTGGCGGTGGTCAATGCGAGTTTGGCTAATATGTGAGGTCGTTACTATTGGTGACAATTGACGTGGGTCGTAGTTAATGTAGGTAGTGGTTAACGTGGGCTGTGGTTAACATGGGCGGTGATCAATGCGAGTTTGGCTCATATGGGCGGTCAGTCCTATTGGTGACAATTCACGTGGGTGGTAGTTAATGTGGGTAGTGGTTAACGTGGGCTGTGGTTAATGTGAGCGGTGTTCAATGCGAGTTTGGCTGATATGGTTGGTCGATACTATTAGTGACAATTGACGTGGGTCGTAGTTAATGTAGGTAGTGGTTAACGTGGGCTGTGGTTAACATGGGCGGTGGTCAATGTGAGTTTGGCTGATATGGGTGGTCGATACTATGAGTGACAATTGATGTGGGTAGTAGTTAATGTGGGTACTGGTTAACGAGGGCTGTGGTTAATATGGGCGGTGGTCAATGCGAGCTTGGCTGATATGGGCGGTCATTCCTATTGGTGACAATTCATGTGGGTGGTAGTTAATGTGGGTAGTGAGTGGTTAATGTGGGCTGTGGTTAATGTGGGCGGTGTTCAATGCGAGTTTGGCTGATATGGGTGGTCGATACTATGAGTGACAATTGACGTGGGTGGTAGTTAATGTGGGAGGTAGTTAATGTGGGCTGTGGTTAACATGGGTGGTGGTCAATGCGAGTTTGGCTGATATGGGTGCTCGATACTATTAGTGACAATTGACATGGGTGGTAGTTAATGTGGGTAGTGGTTAACGTGGGCTATGGTTAATATGGGCAGTGGTCAATGCGAGTTTGGCTGATATGGGTGGTCGTTCCTATTGGTGACAGTTGACGGGGGTGGTGATTAACATGGGTAGTGGCCAGGTGTTGGTCATCCTATCGATCCTGCTCACTGGACACATTTACAGTTTGGATTATTTTCCGTTCCAACCAGTGGTCCACAACTGGTTCTTCAAAGGCTGTGATATGTGCTGTCCTGTCTGTGGGAAATTGCATATAAAAGACCCCTTGCTGTTTATCAGAAAGAGCAGCCTATGTGGCTGCAGCGGGTTTCCTCTGAAGAAATATGTCAGCATGACCACGTGTTTGACGTCCAATAGCCGATGATAAAAATCAATGTTCTCTAGAGGGGTCGTTAAATATAACAAACTTTACCATGGGTAGTGGGTCAATGCAAGTTTGGCTGATATGGGCACAGCTTGACTTGGGTGACGTGGCTGCCACGATCGTAGTGAATGCACTTTGTGGGTGTGGCTGGCTGACCGGACCGCCTAAATGGTGGCCCGTTTCAGCGGGTTTCATATTTTACCATCAGGTTCGCCTTGGGCCGGGTTACATTACGGATCGATAATGGTATTGACCCTTGACCACTGCTCACCCCCGCCCTCCTCACACCCCCACCCCACCATCACGCAGTGTACTGTGAGGGGAGCATGCCTGCATTATCGACATGCCGATATAATTCTACCCCCCTCCCCACCCTGCACCCACCCCCACGATACTTACCTCCCGGGAAAACAAAAACATGATGGGTGCTCAGTCTAGACAGCAGTAGGACCTCGCCTCACACAAGCGTGCACTTGCGCCATGAATGCAACCGGTCAATTATTTAACTTGAAAATTTAAAAAAAACTAATATAGAAACTACTAACACCCAAAACCGCAAAGGTTGGCCTGAGAAAGATCAGGTAAAGACTCCTGAGTGTGGGACCAGACCAATCCAGTATCACAGATGTCCAGCGTTGAAAACAAGCACCCTCACGGGAGCTTATACGTTATGGGCAGAATGAAAAACTTGTCACAAAAAAACAAAACAAAAATCACCTTCCTCACAATTTCGTCAAGCAGGAGTAAGTACTTCTATAAATGTCATTCATTATTTAGCTTCAGTACTCAATCGCTTGTGCTATGGCGTGTTTGTGTGCGTGTGTTGGTGTATATTTATTTCATGAAGGTTTAAGCAAGAAAAAGGTCGAAGCAAGAAAAAGCACAAGAACCACAAGAACCGCAACAAGCACAAGAACCAAAACAAAAACCACAACAAGAAATACAAGAACCACCACAAGTACAAGAACCACAACAAGTACAAGAACCACAACAAGCACCTCAACAAGAACCACAACAAGAACCACAACAAGCACAAGAACCAAAACAAGAAATACAAGAACCACAACAAGCACAAGAACCACAACAAGCACAAGAACCACAACAAGCACAAGAACCACAACAAGAACCACAACAAGAACCACAACAAGAACCACAACAAGAACCACAACAAGCACAAGAACCACAACAAGCACAAGAACCAAAACAAGAAATACAAGAACCACAACAAGTACAAGAACCTCAACAAGCACAAGAACCACAACAAGCACAAGAACCACAACAAGAACCACAACAAGCACCACAACAAGAACCACAACAAGAACCACAACAAGAACCACAACAAGAACCACAACAAGAACCACAACCAGCACAATAAACACAACCAGCACAAGAACCACAACCAGCACAAGAACCACAACCAGCACAAGAACCACAACAAGAACCACAACAAGAACCACAACAAGAACCACAACAAGAACCACAACAAGAACCACAACAAGAACCACAACAAGAACCACAACAAGAACCACAACAAGCACAAGAACCAAAACAAGAAATACAAGAACCACAACAAGTACAAGAACCACAACAAGCACAAGAACCACAACAAGCACAAGAACCACAACAAGAACCACAAGAACCACAACAAGAACCACAACAAGAACCACAACAAGAACCACAACAAGAACCACAACAACCACAACCAGCACAAGAACCACAACCAGCACAAGAACCACAACCAGCACAAGAACCACAAGACCCACAACAAGAACCACAACACAAACCACAACAAGAACCACAACAAGAACCACAACAAGAACCACAACAAGAACCACAACAAGAACCACAACCAGCACAATAAACACAACCAGCACAAGAACCACAACCAGCACAAGAACCACAAGACCCACAACAAGAACCACAACACAAACCACAACAAAAACCACAACAAGAACCACAACAAGAACCACAACAAGAACCACAACAAGAACCATAACAAGAACCAAAACAAGAACCACAACAAGCACAAGAACCACAACAAGAACCACAACAAGAACAACAAGAACCACAACAAGAAGCATGCGAAGTAGAAAAAGCAAAAGAATAAAATCTGCTACAGTTAAGGGCAAAAGCTGGCATTGTAATTGGTCTCCAGGGGGAACGTAGAGCAGTGGGTGTAGGCGTTTTAAACTGGCCTGCATTATCTATTGCCGCTCAGATCAGATACCAACAATACTGTGAAGTGGCATCTAAAGAACACAGTGATACTTTAATCTGCTCTTCTACGCGTCTTAAATTGTATTTATTCTCCAGTAACAAAAAAGAACAATTCCACCAGTTAGGGCACGCCAATCGGCCAAGGTATTTTTTGTTGTTGTTAGTGTTACATTCGTTGATTAAGCAAAGAAATTTCAATTGGGTACAATTGGCATTCCTCATTCCACTGTTCCTTGCCCTATTTTAGAATTGCCAAGCACCAGGCTAGGTAGTGGTAAGTATACATCTCTAAGTCATTCGTTTGACTCAATTAGGGTTCGAACCAGGAGTATGGTTTTAAACTATTTCTGTTGGGTCAAATAAACAGAAATGGTCAATAAGAAAGAACCATTATACTGCGCAGATAGAAATTACCCAAAATGCAACTGGCATACGAATGAGATTCATGAGTAGTGTAATTTTGCTAATTCCGTAATTAATTTGCTCTCTAACTTATATTTAGAATGCATAACAGGAAAATAACAATTCCTACACGACTTAGCTCATTTGAAAATGCAAATATTCATCGTGAAACCAGTCAAACCTCTTTAACTGACCACCTCCACAGATAGACCATTCCCCTATATCGATCGATTTATTTAGATGCCAAACGATCGGCCATACCATAGTAATTATAAAAAATACTCCCTAAACCGACCACCGCCCTAAATTGACCATTTAAAGACGGTCCCATGGTCGGTCAATTTACAGAGGTTTTACTCTAGATGCATTCTTGTTTGTTGTGTTACATTCATTCAATGATTAAGTGGGGAGAATTTCAATCGCAAACAATTTGTCTTCTTATTCCACCCCGCCCGGTGCGGTCGCCATGGAGACACGGGGCTGGTTGAGTCGGTAGCGCCCGAGGCTTGCCACCAGCTCGGGCCGAGTCGGTTAGTTTGCTGTGTTCGGTAGTTATTTACTCCCGCTCGCGTGTCCTGAATGAAGCCTGCTGATAAGACCTCATCACGCATTAACGTGATTGTTTGTCCGTCCTTATGGCTGACCGGGTCTAATCACAGCGGCCAGCATGTCATCTGCAAAGGTCATGGGCGGCGTGTGTGTGAGTGTGTGTGTGTGTGTGTGTGAGGTGTGTGCCGAGTGTCAATCATGACAGGTGTTTGCATGTGTGTCAAAGGTAGCAGGTGTGTGCCCTGTTTCAAAGGTAACATGTGTGTGTTATGTGTGTCAGAGGTGGCAGGTGTTTGTATGTGTGTCAGAGGTAACTGGTGTTTGAATGTGTGTCAGAGGTGACAGGTGTTTGTATGTGTCAGAGGTGGAAGGTGTTTGTATGTGTCAGAATCGGAAGGTGTTTATATGTGTGTCAGAGGTGACAGATGTTTGTATGTGTGTCAGAGGTGGCAGGTGTATGTATGTGTGCCAGAGGTGGCAGGTGTTTGCATGTGTCAGAAGCGGCTGGTGCTTGTATGTGTCAGAGGTGGCAGGTGTTTGCATATGTATCAGAGGTGACAGGTATTTGTATATGTATCAGAGGTGACGGGTGTTTGTATGTCTCAGAGGTGACAGGTGTTTGTATATGTATCAGAGGAGACGGGTGGTTGTATATGTATCAAAGGTGACGGGTGTTTGTATATGTCTCAGAGGTGACAGGTGTTTTTATATGTATCAGAGGTGACGGGTGTTTGTATGTCTCAGAGGTGACATGTGTTTGTATATGTATCAGAGGTGATGGGTGTTTGTATATGTATCAGAGGTGATGGGTGTTTGTATGTCTCAGAGGTGACATGTGTTTGTATATGTATCAGAGGTGATGGGTGTTTGTATATGTATCAGAGGTGACGGGTGTTTGTATATGTATCAGAGGTGACAGGTGTGTGTATATGTATCAGAGGTGACAGGTGTGTGTATATGTACCAGAGGTGACGGGTGTTTGTATATGTATCAGAGGTGGCAGGTGTTTGTATATGTATCAGAGGTGACAGGTGTGTGTATATGTACCAGAGGTGACATGTGTTTGTATATGTATCAGAGGTGACGGGTGTTTGTATATGTATCAGAGGTGACAGGTGTGTGTATATGTACCAGAGGTGACGGGTGTTTGTATATGTATCAGAGGTGGCAGGTGTTTGTATATGTATCAGAGGTGATGGGTGTTTGTATGTCTCAGAGGTGACATGTGTTTGTATATGTATCAGAGGTGATGGGTGTTTGTATATGTATCAGAGGTGGCAGGTGTTTGTATATGTATCAGAGGTGACAGGTGTTTGTATATGTATCAGAGGTGGCAGGTGTGTGTATATGTATCAGAGGTGACAGGTGTTTGTATATGTATCAGAGGTGACAGGTGTTTGTATATGTATCAGGGGTGACAGGTGTTGTATATGTATCAGGGGTGACAGGTGTTGTATATGTATCAGAGGTGACAGGTGTGTGTATATGTACCAGAGGTGACAGGTGTTTGTATATGTATCAGGGGTGACAGGTGTGTGTATATGTATCAGAGGTGACAGGTGTTTGTATATGTATCAGGGGTGACAGGTGTTGTATATGTATCAGAGGTGACAGGTGTGTGTATATGTACCAGAGGTGACGGGTGTTTGTATATGTATCAGGGGTGACAGGTGTTGTATATGTATCAGAGGTGGCAGGTGTGTGTATATGTATCAGAGGTGACAGGTGTTTGTATATGTATCAGGGGTGACAAGTGTGTGTATATGTATCAGAGGTGACAGGTGTTGTATATGTATCAGAGGTGACAGGTGTGTGTATATGTACCAGAGGTGACAGGTGTTTGTATATGTATCAGGGGTGACAGGTGTTGTATATGTATCAGAGGTGGCAGGTGTGTGTATATGTATCAGGGGTGACAAGTGTGTGTATATGTATCAGAGGTGACAGGTGTTTGTATATGTATCAGGGGTGACAAGTGTGTGTATATGTATCAGAGGTGACATGTGTTTGTATATGTATTAGGGGTGACAGGTGTGTGTATATGTATCAGAGGTGACAGGTGTTTGTATATGTATCAGAGGTGGCAGGTGTGTGTATATGTATCAGAGGTGACAGGTGTTTGTATATGTATCAGAGGTGACAGGTGTTTGTATATGTATCAGGGGTGACAGGTGTGTGTATATGTATCAGAGGTGACAGGTGTTTGTATATGTATCAGGGGTGACAAGTGTGTGTATATGTATCAGAGGTGACAGGTGTGTGTATATGTATCAGAGGTGACAGGTGTTGTATATGTACCAGAGGTGACAGGTGTGTTCTTTGTCAGGTGGCAGGAGTGGTAGGTGTCAGGTGTGTTCTGTGTTAGGTGGCAGGACTGTGTTATCTATCAGGTGGCGGGGTTTGTGCCAAAGGTGGCAGGTGTAGTTTATGTGTCAGAGCTGACACATGTTTGTATATGTATCAGAGGTGGTATGTTTGTGGGTGAATGAGTGTGTGGGTAATATGTCTGGGTGTGGCAGAGATGACAGGTTTGAATGGGTGTGCGTTTTGTGTGGGCAGGGATGTATCAATGCGCGTGCGTGTAGTGCGTGTGGGTGTGGGTGTGGGGGGGGTGACACTGCTCCGGGAGATCAGACCAGCCTGTGTACTCATGTACTCCGTGCTCACGCAGCTTAAATCCACACAACCAGTCAACACTGGTCTGGCTACGGAATCCACACAGCCCCAGAAAAGGGAATACAGTCTGAACGAATTGTAAATGAGCAATAGTGTAGTTTCCCACCTGTATTTTCATTTCTGTAAAATGCGCCTTTCCCTGTTGAATGTTTCTAAAATCTCGGACAGGGCCTCTTTATAAGCTACATTCACGTATACTAACTGGGATAACACTTTTTTTTTTTTAAACCTAAAGCTTTAAAAGATTTAAAATTACCCTTTCATAACTCTTTTATCCGCGTGGGTCTGGGAGGGGCGGGGAGAGGTGGGGAGGGGAGTAGAGGGGATGGAGGGGAGGCGAGGGAGACGAGAGGGAGGGTAGGAGGGGAGAGGAGGGGAGAGGAGGGGAGAGGAGGGGAGAGGAGGGGAGAGGAGGGGAAGGGAGGGGAGGGGAGGGATGGAGGGATGGGAGTAAGGGGAGAGGGGCAGGGCAGGGCAGGGCAGGGCAGGGCAGGGCAGGGCAGGGCAGGGCGGGCAGGGCAGGTGGGGAGAGGGGAGGGGAGAAGACGGGAGGGGAGGGGAGGGGAGGGGAGGGGAGGGGAGGGGAGGGGAGGGGAGGGGAGGGGAGGGGAGGGGAGGGGAGGGGAGCGGGTGTACGCGGGTAGGGGATAGTCGGAGCTTCACCATAGTACAGACAGGGACAGATATGGAGTCACTCTACTCTAAATGCAGAATATATATTCTGAGGAAAAGCTGCATACACCATCTGAATGTTCCATCAGAACCAACAGCAAAAGATGTATAGGAGAATAAATAAATAAATAAATAAATAAATAAATAAATAAATAAATAAATAGTCACCGTGAGTTGGATTGGGTGTGGGTGCTGGTATAACACTACCGATGCACCGGTCTTATTTACATCGGACACTGGCTCAGTTACAACATACCGTAGTCATTTCCATGGTGACTGGATATCATGAGCCCGTCAAGCAACATGTTGACTGGATCCGAAAGCTGTTTTGGCTCTGCTTTGTAAACCATGGTAATCGCCCAATGATTGCACTAGTTTATGTGTATAGAGGGTAGTTTTAGGTGATTTGATTGAGGAGGAGGAGATGGAGGAGGATGACAAGGGGGGAAGAGGGAGGAATAGGGAGGAAGGGGCAGGAAGGGGGAGGAAGGGGGAGGTCGGGGAGGATAGGGAGGAAGAAAAGTGAGGAGGAAGAAGAGGAGGAGCATGAAGAGGGAGAAGGCGAAGGGGAGAGAGAGAGACAGGGAGAGGGAGGACGAAGGGATTGATTGATTGATTGATTGATTGGTGGTTTCTTTACGCCGTGTCGGCAGCATAGGCCATATTCACGGCGAGAATTGTTTGAGGGGGGGATGAGACGATAAGTGAAAATTGGGATGGAGGAGGAACTGGAGGACTGGGAGGAGGAGGAAGAGGAATGGGAAGAGGAAGGAGGAGGACGAGGAGGAGGAAGAGAAGGAGGAAAGGGAGGAGATTACATAAAGCAGGGATGGAAGTGGTCTCCGGGGAAAAAAGCGGAAATGCTGATATTCTCCCATAGCTTTAGCATTGTCAGGGAATCGCGGAAAAATACCGGAAGTCAGATCTCATCTAGCCTTGTTGTGATGGCATTATCGCCCATATCAAACAGTTTCTTGCTTAGGTTTTATGTTCTAACTACATCTAAGGTCATATAAGAACAGGATTCGAACCACCCAACTGTTATCATATACATCCCATCTTTTGGAATTTTGTTTAACGTTAATCGGTGGATATAAGAAATCCCGGAAATCCGCGAAACCACGGAGGTCTTTCATCTCTGATAAAGGAGGGGAGGGGGGAAGGAAGGGTATGAGTGGACGTAGGGAGGAGGAAGGCTTCATTTCCGCTGGCTGGATTGGTTGGTTGTTGGAGTTTTACGTCCTGGCAACACCTAAGGTCATATCAGGACGGGTACTGACTTGTGACAGTGTCCACTCATGTCGACTTCATAGTGTATACTGCTGCCCCACTGGGAGACCAGGCCACCAGTCCTTGCCCTAACCTATTAATGTGGAGCGCCTGGCTAACAAGCGACAAATATAAATTTGTGCGTCGTTGGTTTGACTCGACCAGGGTTCGAATCCCACGATCTACCAAAACGGGAGACGGACACTCAACTCATTCGGCCATCCCGTCTGGTCACACCCCGCTGGCTGGAAGGACTAGGTGGTAGACGTGGTGATATAAATGTCGATATGGTATAAATGTGAGGATGTCTGACTGTGTGCCTGAGGTGGTATGAATGCCGGTGTCCGTGTGTTTGTTTGTGCAACTGAGTGTTTGTCTAAAGGTCTACCTACCCCTTAGTGTGACTATGAGTGTGTACAAAAAAAAAGACCCATCTGTGTATGGATATGAGTGGCTAGACGATGTATGTATGTGCATTGGTGTTTGTATGCGCATTGGTGTTTGTGTGCATTTTGGTGTATGTGTGCCCATTGGTGTTTGTGTGAGCGGTGGTGTTTGTGTGTGCATTGGTGTCTGTGTGCGCATTGGTGTTTGTGTGTGCATTGGTGTTTGTGTGCGCATTGGTGTTTGTGTTTGCCTTGGTGTTTGTGTTTGCATTGGTGTTTGGTGTTTGTGTGCGCATTGGTGTTTGTGTGCGCATTGGTGTTTGTGTGCGCATTGGTGTTTGTGTTCCAACCAGTGATCCACAACTGCTTCATCAAAGGTTGTGATAGGTGCTGTCCTGTCCATAGGAAAGTGCATATAAAAGACCCGTCACTGCTTACCGGGAAAAGTAGCCTATGTGGCGGCAGCAGGTTTCCTCCATAGAAATATGTTAGAATGACCATATGTTTAACGTCCAATAGCCGATGATAAAAATCAATGTGTTCTAGTGGTGTTGTTAAATAAAACAAGCTTCTCCTCCGGGTGTTTGTGTGCCTGCTGTTGAATTAAACGGAATACTACGTCCATTTAATAGAACCTGTTACAAGCACTGAAACCTATGGTGTCCAGCATTTCCATATATGAGGCTGTCTCAAAAGGTGCTAGGCAATATAGGACAAAACTTTGTCCATTGTAACGATCAACATATTATCTGCTTATGCATTTGCTCAGGATAAACTGATTCGTTTTTACATGGTGTTTCATAATCCCAATAGAATACATATCAATTTGAAGCAAATGTCCTTGTGTTTTCAGTGTAACCGTTTCTTTGCTGTTTTGTGTCAATTGTTACAATGGACAAAAAAAAAAAAGAGTTATCACCTTTTGAGACAGGCTCATATATGCCCACATTAATTTGACCGGTTAGCCATTTGTAATGAAAGTTGCTTCAAACTAAAAAGTAAGGTAGATAATGGTGATCAACATATTTATCTACGCACTATGCAACTTTAAGAACAGAATCTCTTGTGTGTGGGGGTGGGGGGGGGGGATCCAGAGTGGCTGAGGGTTAGGTTATTGAGGTTTTTTTCCCGTTGAGATAAGATAATTGGCTCCGATCCTGAAGAAAGTGATGAAGTTTGTGTAATTGCGGAGGACTGGCCATGAAAATTAACTACAAAACACGACGAGGATAACAATGTACTTTGCGCTTAAGACCCATCTTCAATATGGACAACGTTGACTGTTTTATATTCTCATATCATCCGCCTAAAAA